>JARHVA010003280.1:875000-1357500 GCA_037957365.1 Torreya grandis | reverse complement strand
AAGTTAGATTCTTAGATTTCAATGCTAGTTTTAGGAGTTAGAAGAAACCGTATAGACTCTTGAAGTCACTTGCAAGTGAAGAAATCTTCAAAAAATCCTTTGGACTTATAAAGGTTATGAAAAATCATTGGAAGAAGTTTTAATCTCCATAGTTACATAAAATCACTTCTCTCTCTTATTACCTTATTCAAAGGCTAGTGAAGGCCAATTTCAAGCAGATGGTACATGTTTTATAGGTAGTACTAGAGGTTGATATTTTTTCCAAAGTTTTTTAATGATATGTGCTTCTAATTTTTTTCATTGGTAATTATATTTGTGTGTTTATCTTTATGAAGAATCACTAAGAGCCCAAACTACTTTTTGAGATCTTAAAGCCCCATAGTCTAAGTTTGGAGTAACTATAGAAAAAAGTGTGAATTCATGATTAAATAAAACTATTTGGATGATTTATAATATTTTTATAGATCCCTCACACACATTCAATAATCTTATTGCTATGTTTAGATGGATTTTTTATTAGCAAAGTGACTCTTGTGCACAGTTTGAGATGACTAGCAATTTTTTTGTGTTCTATAAATTCTTTATGTGATAAAATTAATTTGCGTGGTTCTTCTCATAATTAATTAATATCCTATGATTCATTTAGTATTCCGTATAAATCCCCAATTCCACTTATTCATTCACCTTTTATGGACTATGTGTTTTGTGTGTCTACATAATAGTTTAGTGGAGTGAGTTTGAATATGATTCAGAGAATTTTAGGTTGTGTTTTTAGGGTTATATGTATATATTAAATGATAATAAATTATTTTTCAATCCATATTATATATATTTTCACTTTTCAAGCTTCAAAACACAAAAATTATAGACAGACACATTGCCACCTACTAGTCTATAACTCCATGAAAGTTCATGTTATTAGTATCCAAGGAAGGTTGAATATCTATGGATCATGGTAATTAATTAAATATTTTTAATTCATGGATAAATGAGGCATTTCCAAAGCACCTAAATAAAATGGTGGCTAAATGACATGCTATGACTAAAAGATCGACCTACATGACTGTGTGTAGTTGGAAATAATGAAAACAAAGGTCTGATATGATACTTTGAAAAGGACAATGAGTTTGAAGTTAGTAATAAGAAACTTATATCCATTATTTGTACCAATTCTATATAATCATGATGTAGTATAAGGACTTAATTTAAGACTATAAACCTAAACTGCCTCTTACAGTCACCTATAATCAGTTGTGAAGAGTATGCTTTGAGAAAAACTGAGGATAGAGTTTGGTATTCATAAATTTGAGGGTTTCTAAGCCATAATTAATAATAATTATATCCCATTAATATGCACCACAACTAGAGTAAAAGTGAAAAAGGCCAAAAAACATAGTCAAGCTCCCAATGGTCACCTATAACCAACCAACTTGGAGGATTATCTTGGGATGGCAATGTTGATGGAAACATAGAGTTTCAATGTTTTAATGGGTCTCTAAGTGACAATAAAAATGTGTTATAACCTTTGGAAAATTTATATAATGTCAATGTAAACTCTCAATCTTGAAGTGAACTTCAAACACATTCAGTCAACTACCCTAATAACATTTATAGTCAGCCTAGTGAAGGATTGGTATTAAGACAAATAGGTTGATATATCAAAGAGTTTAGAGCTTGGAAAAGTGTCTTAAGACACCAATAACAACATAATAGAGTTATCTAGAAGTTTAATAAATGATAACTAAGGTTAAGAAACCTAGAACATAGTCAATTATTCAAACCAACACCTTAAATCACCTAGTTGAGAGGAGATT
Organism: Torreya grandis; assembly: GCA_037957365.1. Taxonomy (NCBI): domain Eukaryota; kingdom Viridiplantae; phylum Streptophyta; class Pinopsida; order Cupressales; family Taxaceae; genus Torreya; species Torreya grandis. Next base: position 1,355,686 of record JARHVA010003280.1, on the reverse strand, counting down.
CTATCTTGGCAGTGGTGATAGATGGAAATACAAAGATTAAAGTCTTTTATGGAATTATAAAAATCATAAATGGAAAATCAAAATCTAAGAGTTTCAATTATTATGGAGAAGGACCCTTTAATTGGTAGACCATCTCAAGAGAACACACCTACAGGCCATTGACTCCCTGTAGATTTGTTTGGATGAATCAAGTTTTAAAAACTTGAGATAATGGTTTTTATAAGTGTTTAAAATATATAAAAATATTAGGATTCTCAAGTGATTGAAAGTAGAGAGATATCAAACAGGGGTCACATAGTCCTTGATATACACATAAGTCTACCTACTTAGTTTAGAAAGTAATTACTTGTATGAAAGAGTTTAGAGACTATAGAGGGATTTGAAGAGAGAAAGGTAAGTGTAGGTGAGTTATATTTGATTGAATATGTTAAGTAAAGAGCCTCAGACCTAGCAAGAAATGTATATAATTTTGGCATACCATATTCACCTCTAATAGGCTTGAACTATTTGAAGAGTCTAAAGGACTTTAGAAGGCCTGAGAGAGATTCAAACACTTGATTATTTGGATATGATTCCATGGTGAAATAATAGATCCATGAGAAACTTTTAGACCCAAGCAACAATGAAACAACATAGATTGATGATCATGTTCAAACCCAATAGTCCTAATTACATCCCCAGCCTACAAGGTACTCCTAAAGAGTGGAAAGGTGAAGTTATTTATATATGTATGGACTTGGAAAACCTAAGGAAATATTTAAATAACTACACAAGAACACCATGATAAATTAGAGTCTTGATAGAGAGAAATATGGCACATACAGTCCATTAGCATATGACAGTCAACTAGGTTTGACAACCCTAGGCTTTAGTAAGTGAGATGGTCAGAGAGTTTAATGAAGAAAGGTGACAAGGTATACATTGGAAAGAATTTAATAATATGTCTCAAACATAATTAAGGTCATTTTAGCTTAGAATAACTTCAAGATTCCTCTCACTAACCAAATTCACTCTCAAACCTCATAAAATGTTTAGTTTCAACCTGAGAGGTCATTTTATTTTACTTAGTATGGATCACACATGATTCATGGGAATTTAGGATTTTATGGAAAGTTTATTACCTAGTACACTTACATTTTTTTTAATTGTTTGGTGGTTTCATGCCCCCATCTTTATGAACTATCATTAAGAGTTCAAACCACTTTTAGGCTGCCTAGGAGAGCCATAAGGACTTGATGAGAGAAAAATACACTTTCATGCTTCTAAATGAATTAAAAAAATCCAAAAAATATATAACATATTGAAAAATCCTCTGATCATCACCTCATATAATTTCTTGACACATTATTGTATGAAACTATATGAATTAGGGCTAAAAATACAAAATTTTGATATTTTATAGATCCGTACCGTGAGTCAGAACTTCAAATTTGGCATGGAGGTGGAGGAGGAATTTTTATAACTAAATCACACACTTTTTTGGATTTTTTAACATTTTCATATCTTGTATAATCATTTTAAACTCTCTTGGTAAGGAGGCCTAATTAAAGCCTAGTTAGGAGAGAGAAAGGTAGAAAAGGACATCACTCACTATCAGAGCATGAAATTTAAACTAGATATGTAAATCCATAGTAGGTATTATAATATTCCCTCATATTATCAACACATTCTATACATTTATATACACAATAAGGTTTGTATCATTCTAGGGCTATAAGGAATTAGGCCTATTTGGGGCTTTCAGTAGAGCATAACTTTTTAGGGCTAGTTTGAGGTCTCCAAATGGATTTTTATAGGTCAAACATGGTGTAAATAGATCATAAATGAAGTTTGGATGAGATAAGGAAGAATAATCCAAGTTTTAACACTTGTGTGTAAAATAGGCCTAATGAGATGAAAAGTCCTTTAGACACCTTGCAAGAGAAAGAGGTGATGTGTCAAGGAGAACCTATTGGGTTTAGTTGAGAGTTGTTAAAATTAGAGAAAATAGGTATAATAAACTAATATAACCATCAATAATTCTACTTTTCCTTCAAAATTTCAATACAAATAGGAGTTTTAAAAAGCTAGCCAATGGGTTAAGCATGCATTTCAACTCCCATGCCACATGGAGGGTCAAAGCATTTTCAAAGGATATACACATGGAATCCTATACTTTTTGACAAAATTCCATAATTAATATTATTATTTTATCTCACATGACATTTGTCTACCTTCTCTCTCCTACACCATTCTCTTCTTTTTCATATTTTCTATATATTGAGCCACTTTTGGCTAAGTTTGTGTCCTCCACCTAAGTATGGAAAATCCTTTCTCATTTATAGCCTTATTGTAATAAAAAATGATCTGGTTTACCTTATCCATGATTTTTTTAAATGTGTTTGTTAACAAGTTTATTTTGCTAAGCGATAGATTCTCTTTCTTAGCATGTTGTCCTTGTTTGCATTCATATTCAGCTTTGAAAGTCTATTGTAGGCCTCTTAAAGTGTTTCATGAGTTTAGTGAGTTGTATCTCCACTAGTGTCATGTAATGACCTTGTGTTTAATCCTCGTATCTTATTTGAATTCACAAACCTCCATGAGATATACTAATGCAAGGGGTAGATTTGGATTAGTATATGTTTAGGTTAAGCTTGTGTTGGTGTGTACTTAAAATTGGTTGGCAATGGTTGACTATAATTATTACATCACCTCATTAGGATAGGTTTAATTTATTTTCTCTCTATCCCTTTTTATCCAAATGAGCTTGTAGTATAGGTGATAAGCTTTAATAGACAAACGAAGGGAGCTAGCCCTTTAATCTAGAGGATTGCCTCTATTATAAGCAACACATAGGCCTAGGGGTATTCCCATGTTTCACTCAATTTGGAGAAGGCTTGAACTAACTCTTCAAGGGTGAAAAATTGAGTGATGATAGTTTTGGCATGCCTAGTGGGACTAAGGTCCAAAAGAGTGGAATAATTTTTGGTGTGTTCTTCTATCTATGAGCCTTTGGAGGCATTCAACAAACACTAATGGTGACTCCAAATGAAATAAACTAGTTATAGAAGCCTAGTTACTTATTATGGAAAAAATTTATCATATCTTATGTTCTCATTTAACTAATGAAGTTGGCATGGCTAGATATGATGAAGGATTCTACTATGCACCTCCATAGTAGTCTTGTCATGACCCCAATTATGTGTCTCAATAGCCCTATCAAGATTTTTATCATCTATATGAGTCATGGTAGTCCTATGTTCATCCTACTTCCCTTTCATATCACCATGATGTTGTTGATCATACCTATGAAAAATCCTATGAGGAAGGATATAAAGAAGATTACCAAGAAGTGTGTCCTTTTCAGCCTCAATATGATCCATATCAACCTCAACATGATTCCTATCATCCTTGTCATAAGGAATAATATGATACCATTGATTAGGAAGTAAAATATTGGGAATAAAGATTTAAGGCCTTAAAAATCAAATTAGGCAACTAAATCAACATGTTGAATCTCACCAAAACCCCCATTATTACCCTCCTACTTCAATTCCACCTCAAGACAAATATTTTTTGGCACTCATGCCAAATATTCTCAACTCAAAAAAAGTGATGAGAAAATGGGATAAAAAACTTGATGTGATCCATATTCATCTCATAGATAACTTGAGAAATTTCATTAAATTATTTATGAATAAGTGGAGGTTAGTTGAAGAGGAATCCAACTATGTCATCAATGATGATTTTCATGAAATGAGATGCTATATCCAATGGTGGATAGATATATTATAGATATGGTAAATTTAGGAGATTAAGATAAACTTACAATTATTGAAGAACCTCAAGAAGGCTAAGAAGAAAGTAAATTTATTTTTGAAGAACATGTCTCTCCCATTGATCAATCTAACTTGTCATCTCCCCATGAGTTCATTCAAAAAGCCTCCATTCCCAATCCCATTCATGATATATCCACCACACCTCATACTTCTTCTCCAACCCATGAACTTGTTAACCACCCTCCCACCTCATCCCTTCTCAAAGGAGAACCCATCTTATGGGAGATAAGTAAAGAAGATCAAGCCAAATTTTCATCTAATCAAGAAGATGACTCTAGTGTCTATGATGAAGAGTTCATTATAGCAACTCCCCTTGGTGAATAAAATCACAAATAAATATTCTTGACTGAAGGAATAGAAGATATTGATGATGTTGTGGCAGCCAATTAAGAGTTTGATCAAGATATGGAAGAGGAATTTTTGAAGAAGAACATCACATCAGCTGAGTTACTTAGATCTCATGGGCATGATCAATGAGTTGAGCCTAAAAATATAATATAAGATGAAGCTATTGTTGACCCCATAGATAAATATTAATTATGGTAAAAATACAAAGGCATATGTGATGATTTTGAGGCCCTTCAAAAACCTACACCTCATGCTGGTCAATTTGAAGACACTCTTGAAGATGCATTGCCTCTTGATGGTGTGTTCCAAAAAGAAGATTCTATGCCACCCAAACTTGTGCAAGTTACATCCACCCTTAAGGTTGAAGACTCTTCAAGAAAGTAAGGAAGTTGAATTTGATGAATTAATCAATGATCAAAAAGATGAAGATGAAGAAGTTGTGGTTCTTGAAGAGAAATAAATCAAAGATGATTAGAAGAAACATATTGAACTTATCCAAGAATTTGAAGGCCTTTTCAAGGTTGAGGGTCTTGTGCATAAAGAGATCAAACAAGATGTCTTCATTGAGGAGAATTATGAGGATTGGACTGAATATGCTAAATTCCTTAAATATCTTGATGAGGATAAAGGAGTTGATGGGAAAAGATGACATGAAAGTCAAAGAATCATTCTTGGATGAAGCATCATTGGACAAGGTTATAGTTGAAGAGTCTAATGAGAAGATTCTTGAGTCACAATAGGAATTAACCTTCATAGGTGATATGTTAGTATCTATCATTATTTCATTTGAATTCATGCCAAGAAGATTGGAAATCATGAAGGAGTTGAAGACATCAAAACCAAATCTCAAGAGATAACTTGATCCTTTTCATCTCATGGAGCCAAAGATGGTGCAAGCTTTCCCTTTGATCCAGGAGGTATAAATTTTGTTTCAAGTTGGTTTTTATATAATATAGTTTGCTTATGATTATTTTTTGCATTCCCTAAATGCTTGATATCACATGTATATGTCTTGATTTATTTCATCTTGTTGTTCTTTATTTTGTGTGCGATGAAGGTCAATCAATTTTTGTGTCTTGTTGTTCTTTATTTTGTGTGTGGTGAAGATCAATAAGTTTTTTGTGTCATGTTAAAAGTCTATCCAAGACTGAAACTAAGTGCAAGAGACTCTGTTTCCCAAAGGACATGCAAGGATACTGGTCCTATTATCATTATAGGCATGTTACTCCGGTGAATCACTAAGAATGTTGACCAAATTTGACCCTAATTCAAATTGGTCACCCCTTCAAATTAAAACTTGTCATGGTCTTGTGATGTGGTCATGTTAAACCCTATATGGTCTATAGAATCTTTATTTAACCTTGTTAGCATGGTTTAAGGTTAGTCTGGAGAAGTTAAGATAAAATCATGTTGTGGTCATATAGTCATTTAGGGATGTCATGGAGGAATAATTCATGTTCAATTTGTGACATAGGTTATTAGGGGTTTATTAATGTAAATTTATTTCTTAACCATATTTTGAAAACATTTCATGAAGTTTTATAAACTTTGAGGTTCATTTGCTAGCTCTAAGGTGGAGAAAATGAGTAAAAAGGGTGATTTTGGCTAATATTTGTGTTTGTCAAAGTTACCTAAGTTAAAAATTAGTTCTACACAAATTTCAAGGTCCTTAAAACATTTAATCAATTGTCACACTTGTTATCAAGTTAGAGCAAAGCTAGATTCTTAGATTTCAATTCTAGTTTGAGGACTTAGAGGAAATTATACAAAATTTTGAAGTCACTTGAAAGTTAAAACATGTTTAGAATGTAATTTAGACTTATAAAAATTATTAAAAATAATTGGAAGAAGTTTAAATCTCCATAGTTGCATAAAATAACTTCTCTCTCCCATCGCCCCATTCACAAACTAGTGAAGGCGAATTTCAATCAGATGGTACAAGCCGTATAGGTAGAGTTGGAGGCTGATATTTTGGCCAAAGTTTGATACTCCTATAGTTTTAATTTTTTCTTCATTTTTCATGGATTTTTTCTCTTATATTTATGAACAATTGCTAAGAGACTAGACTACTTTTTGAGAGCTTAAAACCCCATAGGTTGAGTTTGGAGCAACTCTAGAATAAAGTGTGAGTTCATGGCTAAATAAAAATAGTTAGATTGAGTTATAATATTCTTGTATATTCCTCACACACATTTAATCATCTTATTAGCATGCATGGATGACTTATTGACAATAAAACTGACTCTTGTGCATAGTTTGAGATGATTGGTAATTTTTTGTGTTCTAAAATTTATTCAAGTGATAAAATACATTTGAGTTGTTCTCCATGGTCCTATATCCTCCTTAAAATATATTAATATCCTAGAATCAACTAATTATATTATATAAGTCCCCAAAGGCCACTTCTTCATTCACTTTTTGTGGACTTTGTATTTTATGTGTCTACATAACAATTGAGTGGAGTCATTTTGTATGTACTTTATAGAATATTAGGTTGTGTTTTTAGGGTTAGATGTATATATTAAATTATAATCAATGATATTTAAATCCATGGTATCCATTTTTTTTATTTCTTAAGGCTTCAAAACATAAAAGTTGTAGATAATCACCTTGCCACCTGTAGGTCTGGAACTCCATGGAAGAACATGTTGTCAGCATCCAAGGGAGTTTTCCTAGATATGGAGCATGGTAATGAATTAAATATGTTGAGTTCATGGATCAATGTGTCATCTCCTAAGCGCCTAAAGAAACTGGTGGCTAAATGACATGCTAAGCCTAAAAGATGAACCTACAAGACTGTGTGTAGTTGGAAACAATGAAAATAGAGGTATGATAGGATGATTTTAAAAGGGTTGTGAGTTTTAAGGTAGTAAGAAGAAACATTTTCCCAATGATTAGACCACTTTTAGATAATATTAATATAGTATAATGACCTAGTTCAAGACTACAAACCCAGACTACCTCTTACCGTCACCTATAGTTAGTTATGAAGAGTATGCTTTAAGCAAAACTAAGGATAGAGTTTAGAACTTATAACTTTGAAAAGTGTCTAAGCCATCAATAAGGATAATCCTATCCCATGTAGATGCACCATAATTGGCATAAAAGTGATAAAGGCCTAAAATATAGTCAAGCTCTCAATGGTCACCTACAACTAGCCAGCTTGGAAGACTATCTTGGGATGGCAATGTTGATGAAAACATAGAGTTTAAAGGTTTGAATGGATCTTAAGGTGACAATAAAAATTGGTTATAACCTTTAAATATACTTTGGAATGGCAATGTAAACTCTCAATAAACTACCCTAATGACATCTATAGCCAGCTAGTGAAGGATTGGTCTTAAAACAAAGAGGTTGATAGATCAAGGAGTTAAAATATTTGAAAAGTGTCTTAAACACAAATAAAAACATAATATATTCCTTATTAATTTTAATAATTTATAACTAAGGCTAATAAACCTAGAATATAGTCAACTATTCAAACCAACACCTACAGTCATCCAATTGAGAGGAGATTCTATCTTGATAGTGATGATTGATGGAAATATAGAGATTCAAATATTTGAGGTAAGTCTAAAAATCATAAATAACACATTAGTAGCTAATATTTTCAATGATTATGTAAAATTACCCTTGAAAAATCAAGTTGGCAGACTCTCTCAAAAGAACACACCTACAAGACATTGACAACCTATAGGTTTGTTTAGATGACCAAGGTTTTCAAAACTTGAGGTAGTGGTTTGTATAAGTTTTTTAAAGATAGGAAAGATATCAGGATTCTCAAGTGATTGAAAGGAAAGAGAGAGAAAATAGGGGTCACATGGTCCTTGATACACACATAAGTATATCTGCCTAGTTGAGAAAGTAATTGTTTATATGAAAGAGTTTAGAGAGTGTAGAGGGATATGAGGAGAGAAAGGTAACTAAAGGTGAATGATATGTGATTTAATATGTCAAGTAAAGAGCCTTGAACCTATAAATAAATGTATAGAATGTTGGCATACCATATTCACCTCTTACAAGCCTAAATATACACATAATCTTCCTAAAATATACTTATTATTTGAAGAGTCTAATGGAATTTATAAGGTCTAAGAGGGAGTGAAATAATTGAGTATTTGGATATGATTCCATGGTGATATCATAGCTCCATTATAAATGATCAAACCCAAGCAATAATGAAACTAACACATATTGATGACCCTGTTCAAACCTAATAGTTCTAATTTCATCCACAACCTACAAGGTAGTCTTGAAGAGTGGAATAGTGAAGTTAGTTAGAGATAGATGGACTTAGATTCCCTAAGGAAATGTTTAAAGACCTACATAATAACTTCATGAGAACTTAAAGTCCTAAAAGAGAGAGAAATAGGGTACATACAATCCATTAGGATATGATAGTTAGCTAGGCTTATGCAAGTGAGATGGTCATAGAGTTTGATGAAGAAAGGTGATAAGGTAGAAATTAGAAATCATTAAAGGAGATTTCATAGACCTCATAAAGGTAATTTTATCTTAGACCAACTTTGGGATGCCTCTCACTAACCAAATTTACTCTCAGACCTCACAAAATGCCTAGTTTCAACTCGAGAGGTCATTATTTTTTACTTGGTATTGATCACACATGTTACATGGGAAATTAGGATCTTAGGGGAAGTTGACCATCCTAGTACACTTCCATTTTTTGTAATTGGTTGGTGGTTTTATGCCACCAAATTTATGAACTATCATTAAGAGTTCAAACCACTTTCAGGCTACCTAAGAGAGCCATAAGGACTCGATGAGAGAAAAATCCACTTTCATGCCTCCATATGAATTTTAAAAACTTATAAACTACCTATAAAATATTTAAAAATCCTCTAATCATCACCCCATGAAATTGATTGATACAATAATGTATAGAACCATATGGATTAGGGCTATAAAGACTGATTTTTAATATTTTATAGGTCTGTGTAGTGAGTCAAAACTTTAAATTTGGCATGGAGTTAGGGAAGTATGTTTTGTAATTAAATAACACACATTTTTAGGGTTTGTTATGCATGGGGATATTTTAGAATCATTTTTCACTCTCTTGGCAAGGAGGCCTAATCAAAGCCTAGTTAGGAGAGAGAAAAGGTAGAAAAGGATATCTCCACTCACTTTTAGTGTATTAAATTGAACCTAGAGTTGCAAATCCATACTTGGTACTATAATATGCCCTCATATTCTCAACACCTTTTGTAATTACCTCTACATAAGGAGTTTTGCATCATTTTAGGGATATAAGGAATGAGGTATATTTAAGGCTAGTTTGAGGCCTCAAAATGGATTTTTGTAGGTATAATATACTGTAAATAGACAATCAATGATGTTTTTATGACCTAAGGAATAATAAACCAAGTTTTGACACTTGTGTGCTAAATAGGCCTAATGAGATGAATAGTCCTCTAAACACCTTGCAAGAGCAAGAGGTGATGGTTCAAGGAGAACCTATAGGGGTAAATTGAAAGGTATCAAAAGTAGAGAAAAGAGGTAGAAAAACTTGATCTAACCATCAATAAGGCCACTTTTCCTTCAACATGTCATGACAAAGAGGAGTTTTAAGAAGCTAGTCAAGGTGTCAATCATACATTTCAACTCCCATACCACATGGAGGGTCAAAGCACCTTCATAGGATATACACATGACATCCTAAACCTATTTAGGTATTTCTATAACTCATATTATTTTTTAACTCACATTACATTTGTCTACATTCTCTCTGCTACACCCTTCTTCTCTTCTCTCTCACATTCTCTATATTTTAAGCCACTTTTGGCTAAGTTTGTATCCTCCACCTAAGTATGGAGAAGCCCTACTCAATTTCAACCTTTAATTAATAATGAATTATTAGTTTTACCTTATCCATGAGTTGTTTAATTGTGTTTGTTAACTAATTGATCTTGCTAAGTGATATATTCTTTTCCTTAGTATTTTGACCTTTTTTGAATTTGTGATCATAAGAATCTAAGAAAAGAGGTTAGTAATATGTTAGTTCAAGAAATAAAAAATTAATTAAACTCACTAACATTTAAACTCCAAGCTTAGATCTTAGGGTTGAGACTAGTAATAAAATACAAATGAAAGCACAACTAAAAAACAAAAGACAACAAATCCTTTACCTTCCTTGGGAGCTCCAAATGCACTATCAAGTGGCTTGCTTGGATTTTTTATCAAAGATTATTTGGAAAATAAATCTCATTGGATCCTTCCCTCTTTAGCACCATTGGTTTTTGATGTGGATTGATGTAGCTTGGCTCAAGATTTTGGCATTATAGTATTACTTGCAATAAAATACCTTATGTCTCTATCCAAATTTGTATTATAACTTTGGATAATGAAGATTAAAATTCACTTATAATAACATTGTATTTATATAAAATGGATTTAACTTCAACCATAGGAAATTTAAGGTGGAGTTAAGGCTTGAAATGGGTTCAAACCTAACCTAGGTGAGGCAAATTTAGTCCTAGTAGAGTTAATAGTTACCAATTAATAATGTTTTTCAATGAATAGGCATGGCTTATAAAATGAGATATTTTAGGATATTTCCAAAGAGCTTGAAAACTCACAAAAGGTCATGATCAAAGGCTAAGATATTTGCATTTTTGAATTTGTTTTTTTAGAATTTTATTAATTGCACATAGATAATTCAATTAGGTATTTAATTTGGTTTAACTTATTAATTAATTCTTATTAACCATTTATCATTTACAAGATTTGATTTAAGTGTGCAAGTGCCCCACTTACTAGGTCCATAGGCCAAATTGACTGTTGTGGTGTCCTAGGATGATTAAAGATTAATTTGTGAGAGTTTATTGTTGCATATGATAGAATACCCCAATTAGTGATGTCTCAACATGAATCTGAGTTTTGATGAATGATGGAAAATCAAATTTGGGACATTTAGTGATTTTTACACCTAATTTTCAATGGTTGGTAGGATTCAATCTATCATTTGGTTTGAGGCTAGTTTTATGTGTCTATAATTTGCCCCTACTTGGCATTACAAGCTATAGGCATATTAACATCTTCTCAAATAATGAAAAGGTCTTGTATGTATATGAATTTAATGACAATGATGAACTATAGGTACCCCTTAGAGGGAGTGATTGGCAAAGGGGTCAGTGGTCGGTCCCTCGAAAGGAGGAAATGATGTGACCAAAAAGATGAAATTGGGTAGAAAAGACTTATTTGCCCATAGGTAATTTTAATTAATGGTATATGGAGCTACCCCAATTGGGTAGATAAATAGGATGATTTACTCACATGTGGTTATGATCATCGACATAGGTGGGACAAAAAAGGATAATTATTTTCCCAAAAGTGCTTATAATCATTGAAAAGGGAAAATAATGATTTGCCCATAGGTGGTAATAATCATTAGTAGGATAAAAATGTGCCCTAGTTGGGAAGATAGAGATAATGGTTTTCTCAAAGGTGTTTATAAACATTATCATAATGAAAACATGCCCTAGTTGGGCAAAAGAAAGATAATGATTTGCCCATATGTGGTTGTAATCATCAACCTTCAAATGGATGGAAACATAATGATTTACCCAAAGGTAGTTATAATCATTGGTAATGCAAGTGGGATAGTATATAATGATTTTCCTAGAGGTGTTTATCAAAATTAACCTTGATTATGGCAAACATGATATGGAATATAATGGTAAATTGGGAACAAAGGAGAAAGGTGAATTTGGGAAACCTGCTAGTAGGGATATGTGTGTCTGAACTAGCAAGGGTTAAAATTATTTTATGATTTAATTACTCTATATGTGTGGAATGATTTGGGTAGATCAAGAATTGTTTAAGTGTCAAGGAGTATCATCATGACCACATTGATTTTTAGACTTCTTGATATGATGTTTTTTGTAGTACATTATGGTAGGCATCATGATAGAACACCATGAGAATTTGGCTAAAATATGCAAAAAGACTGACATAGAATCCAATAAAAAAGTGAAAATAATACACCAATGATAAAAACCATGATGACAATGGTAACATATGAATATGGATGGATTTAAGAATAATGCACAAGGAATCACCCAATGGATGCACATAGACTGAATCAGTGCACAATAAGAAAGGAAATAAATAGGCAAGTAAACAAAGAAAGAAAGAATTAAAAAAATAGGATTAAAACACACACAAATAATGGTTAATCATAATGTTAGAAAAAACAGATAACAATCAATATGAAAAACAAGATGATGATGATACTTGCACCTAACTTATAGGAGACAAAAAAACAAAATGGGGGATAGAAGAAAAGGAAGGGGTTGGCCAAGATGTCTCAAAATACATTAGGCAAGTGGATGCTACCTACATAGCTCCATGGATGAAAGATCCAACATAAACTTTAAGCTAAATGTAGTTTTCCCAAGAAATGGGATAAAATAAAAATGATGATAAGAAGAAAACATGATTATAGGATAGAGGAATATGGGAATGGGCTCACAAAATAGTGAGATCATGAGACATAAGGCTAGTAAGGATGGGGAGACTAAATGACAAGTGGTTTCTTGAGATATAGCTAGGGATCCTACAATCCTTAAGGTAAATAAGTGATTGATGTTTAGGATTTTTTAAGGTCTTTTACAAATGGTTTTAGAATTGTATATATATCTCAATTTGACGGAGTATGATGAGATACTAAATGATTCAAGATCATAAAATGGTGAGAGCATTCAAACTTAAAATGTTCATAAAATGGTGAGAATGTGGTAAAGGGGTGATTGAGCTACCTTAACATAAATCGAGTGTTGCCTACGTAGTCCTAGGATGGGACCTCAAGTCAGTATAGTTCTACCTTATATTAGAAGAATTTGACTAGGTAGTAACGAATTCAAACACAATAGGCAAAGTAGGTAAATGGTATAGTATGTCTTAGGAATGGCAAGGTGGTACTTCAAGGATTGATAAAAAAAATGTTATTCGTAATTTACCCATAGAAGTTTATAATTAGGGAATAATGGCATAGGTCAATGATACAAATTTGACCATAGGTGGTTATAATTAGTAGCATGATGGTGAAATACTAATTTTCCCAAAGGTGGTTATAATAAGGAACACATGGTATAAAATAGAACAAGAAATGAAGGATGCAACTACCAAACCACTATCATACTACTCCAGAATATGGCTTTTGTTTGGAATACTAAAACAAACCTGAAACTTAATCAGAATCTTCTTGTTAAAAATGGTCATTGAACCAATGGAAAGGAACCAAGGTCAAAGGGCTCGGTATGGAGGGTAAAATCAATATGGTCTATAGAAAAAGTATGGTAGAATGGTATGGTATAAAGAATAATGTCACTATTATGGTACAATGTAAATGTGCTTCATAGACAATTCATCCAGTCTCTCAAATGAGTAATGCTTGAGGTGTATAATGTTCATCATCTCATCAAGTTCATCCCCATCTGGTATAGAGAGCCTGTATGCTCATGTGCCATAGTTTACAATAATGATGAAATGGAATATCTAGTTAGGTTTAAACTTGCCCTTGTGTTTCTTATCATTCATGATATTCTATTGGTTTTATTTACGTACAAGATCACAAATCTCAAATTCTCATTGTATGACCCACCAGTTATAGTGGTCATGGAGTTTGTTCTAGTATTCTAAAAAATTATTGACTATGGCCATGCATGTTTCATCAAGTAACTCCAATTCTTGTAGGAGAACTACTCAATAATCTTCATAATCTAACACATGATTCAAACAAATGCATAAATAAGGTAACTCAACCTCAATGGGAAGAATGGCTTCAGTGCCATAAATAAGTGAATATGGAGTGGCTCTTATTGGAGTATGATAATTGGTGTAGTATGCCCATTGGGGTATAGAATATTTTGAGGTGTTAATCATGATCAACATCATTGATAATATTTTCAAAGATGTTGAAAATGGTTTTATTAAATGCTTCTGCTTGATTGATACTTTATGGGTAATATGCCCTGGAAAAATGTTGAGTAATTTTGTACTCAACATAGTGATTTTACATCCTTGTTTTTTAATGATCTACTACTATCATATATAATGTCAGATGGGATACCATAATGGTAGATGAGATGGTTGAATATGAATTAAAAAAAATTCTAGTCACATAAGTGAGGGGTATAGCTTCAACCTACTTAGTGAAGTATTCAATGGTAGTAAGGATGTGTTTATGGCCATCAGATGAGGTAAGGTTTATCTTCCTAATGAGATCAAGTCCCCATGCTACAAATGTCCATGTTATAATCATTAGTTTTAAAGACTTGGCCAGAGCATGAATTAGATTGGCATGCCTTTGACATTTGTCACACTTTTTAATAGATACAATTATATCTACATCCATCATTGGCCAATAATACCAGTATGTAGAATAATTTTGGATAGGATGGCCCCACTTGTGTGGGATATACATACTCCTTCAAGATATTTTCATAATGCTAATGTTAATTCTTCTAAAGTTAAATAATGAAGCAGAGATCCATCAAAATTATGGCAATAAAGGGTTGGTTTGAGTAAGGTATAACATGTATTATTGTGGATAAAGGCCTTGGATTGTTTATAGGATAGGTCTAGTGGCATTAATTGGTCATGAAGGTAGAAATAAATTTTTAAATACCATATAGAGTTAGGATAAACAATATCATAGATCATTACAATGGTTGAAGGTTCATGAGCTAGTGCTAACAAATTTTTAATGAGAAATTGATATTCTTTTTAGTGTTTATCTAACAACTCAAAGATCCAATGGTGGCCATAACATTTGTTGTTATATTACTAGCCCTTGGTATGTGTTTAAACTATACATCAGTAGTCTTTTGTTTAAGAGTGTTGACCATGGCCTTGTATGGTACCAGCTTGTCATCCTTTGTCTAAAAGTGGTTTATAACCTAATTGATGATTAACTAAGAATCACCATAAACCTTAATATGATGATTATTCTTGTTACTACCTAATAAATCCCCATAATGAGTGATTCATATTATTAGTATAAGGAAAATTGATCTAGAATGATTTACGGATAAGATCCCCCTATGGTGTATAAACAAAAGACCTACCCCTAATCCATGTGCTATGAATCACCCATCAAAATATAACTTCTAGTTTTGCTTCTCAAGAGGTGTTTCAATGATGGTCGTAATGGACTCATTTATGAACTATAATGTTAGAGGTTTTGTGTTTGTAAGGGGTGCTTTTCCAAGTTGATCTACAAAAATTTGTCCCTTGATAGCCTTATGGTTGACATATTCTATCTCAAACTCACTAAGAAGCATGATCCATTTAGCCATGTGGCCTTGTAAAGCTATTTTGGATAGTAGATACTTGAGTGGATTTACTTTTGAAATTGTCATGGTTTTGTTATTTAACATTGAATGTCATAGTTTTTGAGCTATAAAGAACATAACTAAATAGGATTTTTAAATGGGTGTATAATTATGCTCATACACAAATAGTGTATGGCTTAGATAGTACACAACATGATCTTTTCCATTATCATCATGCTAAGTGATAAGTTCCCCTAGGGGTTTATCTATACCTCAGATACAGTAAGAATAGCTTCCCTAACATGGGTAGCAATAAAATAGGATGATGGGTAAGGAAGTCCTTCAATTTATGGAAGGCTTTCTGATAGTTGTCATCCCAAAAAAATGTGACACCCTTCTTTAACAAGTGTGTGAATGGGTGTAATTTATTAACCAAATGAGAAATGAAGCATCTAATAGACTATATTGTGCCTTACAAACTATATATTTACTACAAATTAGAAGGTGGAAGCATCTTTATTATGGATTGTACTTTGGTGGGAAAATGAAGCCTAAAAATTCACTAGAATTAACTCTAAAAACACACTTCTTAGGATTGAGTTAGACCTTGTATTCATGCAATCTCTCAAATATCCTTTATAGTACTACTAGATGATTAGCCCTAGTCTTTGATTTTTCCAATATGTCATCAACATAATCTTCAATAATGTCATGTATCATATCATGAAATATAATAGTCATGGATCTTTGGTATGTTACCCCATAATTTTTTAAGAACAAATGGTATAACATAATAATATAACATTTTGGATGGGGTGGTGAATGTTATTTTATGTTGGTTGTCTAACATAATCTAGATTTGGTTGTATCCTAAGAATCCATCCATAAATAAAAGCATTTCATACTTATTTTTTGAATCAAAAATCATGTAAATATTTGGTAGAAGAGAGTCATCCTTTGGGCATGCCTTGTTGATATCTATGAAATTAGTGTGGATTTTAATTCCTTCAAGTTTCTTGTTGATTAACACAACATTTAAGATCCACTTTGAATAATCGATTGGTAGAATACATCTTACTTTCAAGATTTTTTCCAACTATTTATGTATTAATACAATAATACAAGGATGAATCTTACACAATTTCTATTTCATAGGCTTAGCATCAGGATGTACCAATAGGTCATATACAACTAAGGTGGGGTCCAAACATGGCATATTTGAGTGGGTCCAAACATGGCCCAAGTAAATATGTCAATAATTTCCCTAAAAAATGTTATAAAGGTGTCACATTCTTCACCCTATAGTGTCCTCAACAAAAAGAGTCGAACCATGTTCTATAATGGTTGGAAAATATTTAAATTAGCATGCAATAATAGATTCCTCTATTTGGACTAGTTTTTGAAGTTCTTCTAAGCACGATGAATCTAAATCCCCCAAGGGTAAGGATGGCCATGTGATAAACACTATTAAAAACTCTTAGATGATTTGATAAAAATCTTATTATTCTTCAAAACTAAACTCAGACCCATAGGCAAGTTCATCATTGGTGGTCTCCTAAGCTATGTTTGAGGAAGGTTGAACACCCTCATCTAAAGGTGCTTGAAATAGGTTTTCACCACTAGACTGGCCTTTCTCTTTACTTTCACCCTAGTCTGAAAGTGCCTCAAAGAGGTTTTCACTTTGGGACCTCAATGTTCTATTCATTTGTTTGTGGCTAAGGATGTTCACCCATTTTCCAAAATAGGCTATAGGATCTAGTTTGATTGAGAACCCTTTTTTTTGGTCTCTCAACGGAACATTGTCTCTTAGGCCTAGAAAATCATATAAGACCTCATCATTTTCAAACTAATCTACAAGTATTATGGATTCTTGTTGGTCCTAGGTTATAAGATGAGGGTAATATAATGTGTTGGTTGAATATTTTATCGATCAGCGTACTAATAAACAAAATAGGTCTGATCATCCAAAGTAGGAAGATTGGTCAGCCAAATGTGTAGTTTTACCACATCAAAAGGAGACTAATCTCTCCTCTCATCAAGGTATATATATAGAAAATAACACTCAAGGGTAGGATAAACCATCCATCTCTCTTTTTACAGAGATGATGCATACAAATCAAAAGAGAAATCTTAGGGATAATGACAATAAGCACTCCTCTTCTTTCAAAAGTACTATTCAGAAAACCACAAAAATCTTCTTGGTAATAATTACAAAATGTAGTCAAGGATGTAGTAACCAGCAAATCGAGATGTAGCACAAAGTATCCACCTGAATTGTCTAAGAATGAGATACGAAGGACAATGAGGGCACAAAGTCATCCTAAGGTCCTTTACACAAAAACAAAAAGAAAACACACTAAAGACAATTATGGGGGCACAAAGTCTCTCCATAATTGCCTTTAGGACAACTTCTTGAGTACTTTCACTAATTCTACTTATTGAATTAAAGGAACAGAAAATATATTAAGGAAAAAGACATAAGAATAGTTTCCCCAACAGCAAAGATATCACAGCACAAAGTCTAAAAAGTCACTTGCTTTCTTATTCCAATAAAAAAATGTGATCAACAATTTGAGCTCAAAGTCTTAGTAATGCCTTTCAATTTGAGTAGATTTTTGTTTCTGATAATCAAAGAGAGCTCCCTTAAAACAATAAAAGAGAGTCCCTTATATAGCCTCTTCAAGAAGGACTCAAGAATAGTAACACATCATGTTGCATTGAATTTTTTTAAGAAGACATGTTGGAATTTAGGGGAATTTACCCATTTGCTTTTCTCAATGTAGAGAAATGGGTCATGCTATTGAAAGTTTGCATCTTTCAATATCCACCTGGAGGTCTACTTCTAGAAACGTATATGATGCACAAATGTTTCTAGTCCTTCTTCATCATTCCTCCTTTTCTAGTTTATTTGAATTGGGTCCTTGATTCAATTCGATGCTCTGTTCCTTAGTTGCTTTCTACTGGTCTTTTGAGAACCCTACAAAAGATGACACTTTGCAACTTCCACTTATTTCAATAGCTTAATGAAGGTTTGCTACAATCCTTACTTAGCAAAAGAGATATAAAAGAAGAAACTACAGGCATTGACACATGGTGGCTTCCACTATATTTGATGAGAGACACATGGCATGTTCTATTACTTTGAAATTTTGTCTCAATAGATGACATGTGGTAGCTTCTACTGTGACTTTTTGAGGGACATGTGGCAGCATTGCAGGTTTTCTATTTCTTTAGACTTTTCCTTCAGAGAAAAAGTCTAAAGAAATTCTTTTAGATAATTTGTCTGAAGGAATTGTCTCTTTGTCACTTTTTTCAAGGGAACTTTTCCAAAGGAAATCCCTTTGCTCTTTTGGCCTTTGAATTGGTCCATTTGCTCTTTTCCTATCTTCTACAAAGGTTGTTTGAGCTATAAATTAGCCTTTCAAGTTTTTACAATGATTCACTTTGGCTTTTGAATGTCCTCCGAAAGAGCTATTTGTCCCTTAGAAATTTGCCTTAATTAATTTTATGTGAATATCAATATGTGACATGTGGTAGCATCCAATGTGAAATAGGTGAGAACACATGGCAACATCTGCTAAACTTGTAGAAGCTTTGGATGCCTTTTAAGTGTCCTACAAAAGATGACACTTGGCAGCTTCCATCACATTTTAGAAATACTATAGAAACACTTGAGGCTCATTTTAGATTCATGTAAACATTGACACGTGGCACATTTTGCTTAACTTACAAAGGACATATGGTGGCTTCCGCTGCTCTGAGAAACAAAGTGAAATGAGGCTTGAAAGATGACACTTGGTAGCATCTACTGGGTTCTATTAGGATTTTTTTTAAGTCTATTTGTTTCCTTCCTTAGTCACTTTTGCCATAGAAATTCCCTTCACAAGGGCACTTGTGTCTTGGACACTTGGGGAACTCCTTTGAACTTTTCGCTTGAACCAACTAATTGAACCAACTTTGGTTCAATAGTTCAATGGTTCATTCCCTTGTTTCTATTGTTCACTTGAACCAAGATTCTTTGAAACAAGCCTTTTTGAATCCGTTGAACCTTGAACATATTGAACCTTGAACTAGTCTTGAAAATGATTATATGTTGGAAACTTGTTCTTTTGATTGAACCTCCCTGTAGAAGCCTTTGCACCTATTGAACCATTTGAAATCTTAGAACAATTTTTTGAAATGGGAAGAGATATTTTGGTCTTGCAAGACCAAAATAGCTTATATGTTGTCCTAAAAATGAGTGAATTTTTTTAAGTACAATAGCTGGCTCTAGTTGGGGAACTTCTATCAATTGTAAAAAAGAATTGAAGGGAGTAAAATCTAGAATCTCCAGTATCTTCATGTGTACCATTGGGCTATGGAGTCATGTTACCCAGAAATGAAAGGTATCAAAAATGGAAAAAAATAAAACAAAATAGAATTAAAAACTATACAAATATACATATGTACAGATAAAATGATCTGATACTTCAAGAGTTAAAGTGTTTCAGATGCTGCCCACTATGAGGTAGAGAAAAGAGTGTACCATCTTGATATTTCAGTAGAAAGCTATTTTCACCATTGTGTTGATGAATTATAAATGGGCCTCTCTAAAGGGAGTCAAACTTTCCATGCATCCCTTTTGGTTCTCTCCTTTTGTCCCACAGTAGGACTTGATCCCCAATCTGGAAATCACAATTTTTGGCCTTCTAGTCAAAGAGTTTCTTTACCAGACTTTGATGAGTAGCAATTCGGTCCACCACTATGGTTCTCTATTCATCCAGCTTAGTTAGGCACATGATTCTCTTATCAACAAAGCTTTCATATGTCTGATCTTCAATTGCCTTTGACAATTTCAAGGCTGGTGATTCTAAGGTGATTGGTATCTCAACATTGATGCCATAAAGAAGTTGAAAAGGAGATATACCAATTGCCCTCTTTGGTGTGATTCTATCAGCCCATAGAGCATCAATCAATGCTTTATGCCATGTCCTTTAATTGTCATCTGCTAACTTCTTGATGATAGTTACCAAGTTCTTATTGCTTGATTCAACTTGTCCATTCCCTTGTGGAAAATAATTAGAAGAGTGAGAGAGTGTAATTCCATAATGGAAATATAATTGTGTAATCTCCTAGGAGGTGAAACAAGCTACATTATTAGTAACAATTTTGGTTGGAACTCCAAACCTGGAAATGATATTCTCCTTGAGGAAATTGCATACAACTTCTGAAGTAGCATGCTTAGTTGGGATTACTTCTACCCACTTGGTGAAATAGTCAGTTGTTGTAATGACATAATCATGTTCAACACTTGAAGATGGGTTTATAGTCCCAATAAAATCAATCCCCCATTTTTGAAAAGGTTCTTTTATGATCACTAGCTTGAGAGGCAAGGCAGCTAACTTGGGTTTTCCAACAAATTGCTGGCAGAGTTCACATTTTCTCACCCATTTATATGCATCTTGGAAAAGAGTTGGCCAGTAATACCTGGCTCATAGAATCTTGTGAGCAGTCACAGGAGTAGAAAAATGTCCTCCACAAGCTAAATTGTGGAAATATTTTAAAATTTGGCTTTATTTCTCTTTATTTACACAGTGAAGGAATACTCCATCTATGCTTCTCTTGTATTAGGAGCACTCTAACACTTATTGCAAGTGGTGTTCATGATCAAAATGGTGTTTTGAAAAGATAGTCAAGTCATCAAGGTATACCACTATGAATTTACCCATCTCATCTTTGAAATCTAGGTCCATTACTCTCTAAAAGGTGACACTAGCATTTATCAAGCCAAAAAGCATTCTTCTATATGCAAATGTACCCCAAGGTGTGGTGAATGCAGTTTTGTGTTGGTCTGCTTCACCAACCTCAACTTGATTATATCTTGAGAAGCCATTTAGCAGTGATAACATCTTTGAACCTGTCACTATTTGAAGCACTTGATCCATTATTGGCAAAGGGTAATCATCTTTTAAAGATGACTGATTCAGAATCCTAAAATCTACACAAATGCAAATTTCACCACTCTTCTTCCTTATAGGCACTATGTTTGCAATCAATGTGGAATGATGGATTAGGAAGATGATTCTAGCATTTAATATTTTTTGTATCTCAGACAAAATAGTATCTAATATTTTTGGATTGTACTATCTAGATTTTTGCTTATAAGGCATTGAGTCAACCTTGAGAGGAATGTCATGGCAGATTTCATTAGGTCTGAGAGACTTCAGGTCATCATAAGAATAAGCTAAGACATCTATGTATTGATAAAGTAAAGTGGTGAACTTGAATCTTTCTTTAGGGGTACAACACTTACCAATATTGACCATCTTGGGATTTTTTTCAGTAGTCAGATTTACTTGATCGAATCCCTGAAAGAAGCTTGAATCTGTTTGTTATTATTTGATGAATCTATCATGATTGTCAAACAAAGTCTCAAGAGAAACTAGGCCTTTAGGAATTTTATTTCCTTTCAACTATAAGAATTCTTTATTTATATCTGCACTAGATTCAGAGGTTGATTCATACTTCTTAGGTTCACTGCCTTCAAAATGTAGTTGTTCAAAATTATCTTTTCATTCTAGGAAGGCAATGATTTGATGATCATCATTGAATACTTGCCAATGATCATCATTGTCAGAAACACTTGGTCTATAGACTACCTCAATAGTATACCTATCTTCTTTAAATTTTGAGCGAGGAACTACGAGAGTTATTGAAACATCAAGTGCATTAGCTCTGTCATTAAATTCCCTGGGTATGGCAGAAATGTTGAAAGCATCAAAGCTTTCAATTTGGTCCCAAACTAGGGTGCAGTAGTGGCTTAATCTTTAATTCTTATTTTGGTATAAGTTTCTCACCTAATAAACCACTAATTTAGCATCCCCTTTGGCATGAAGAAACTCAATGCCTTTATCTTGAGCAGCCTTCAATCCAAATAACAAAGATTCATATTTAGCTGTATTGTTAGTGTTGCTAAATTGTAATTTGTAAGATGAAGGAAACATCTCCTTAAGGAGATATCAACACAATCTTGGCTCCCGAACTAGTAGAGGAGTAGCTACCATCAAATTCCAGAGTCCATACCTCATCAGATACTAATTTTTCTTTAGATTTTCCTTCATTAGAGAGGGAAGATCCTTCTTCATTTGTATTACAACCTACTAGTTCTTTTGTTGTTCCAGTTGAACTAATTTTCGAGTTGACACTTTCAAGAATTTTATCAGATGCTTCATGCACTTTGTCTATAGATAGAAAGTAATTACCCATGCCTAAGGATTCAAAAATAATTTGAGCTTTAGGGGTTGATGTTTGGGTGACCACGTATTTTGCCTCTTTTTTAGGGAGCATTTTCTTCATTACACCTTTGACAGGGATTATTGCCTCAGACATGTCCATGCTTAGTTCTCCTCCCATGTCCTTGTAGAAATTTCATCCAAGCAAAATGCCATAGGGCACTAGGATGTTAGCCACCAAGTCATTCATCTTGATTCTCTTGTTTGGAAAGGCTAAAAATGCAAATTGGGCATCTTTGATTTGCCCCAGTAATGGTACTTACTTGTTATCCATGGAGAAATATCTTCCAAATTTTTTGGTTAATGTGAGATCAAGAGATTTAGCTACTTTAGTAGGCATGACATTGTCAGATGCACCTGAGTCTATAATACAATTACTTAGCTTATGACCATTTATTAACAAGGAAACATAAAAAGGTTCTATTTTCCCAAGGGCAGCTAAAGGAGAAATGAAAAGGTTATTCAGAATGGGCATGTTCTTTGGGGAATTAAGAGTTATTTTCTTAACCTCTTATCTTGCAGGGATGGTTTGGTTCTTGACACATTGGACCAACTTATCCAATTGATCAAAATTGAATTGCAAATATTCAAATTCAGACATTTGTATTTTTGTCTTTTTGACATGATCAATTATGTCAAATGGCTAAATTGAGCTAGGTACAGAGGAAGGTATTTCAACCTTCTGAGTTTTAAGAGGGATGGGAAGAGGGCTAGTTTACAAAATTAAAGTAGAAGGTGAAGGTGAAATTGATGTACTTACCTTTTGGGTGATCACTGGATCCTTTGACTGGAAAGGCAAAGTGGTTCCACGCTTAGTAATTGTAATTGTTGGTTGAGGTTGATCCTCTATCTTCCCTTTATCAGCTTATTAGACTGATTGGTTCTTGGATCTGGTAAACACTATATATGCTCCATCAAAATCTTCTCCTTTACTTTTGAGTTCATCTTGGCAGTTCAAGAAACCAATGTGGGAGTCTCCAATTGATTCTTCTTGATTTTATACAAGGAGATCAACATCATTTTCTTGATTCAATTCAGGCTGGAAAGAGAACTTTGATTCTACTTCAAGATATCCCATTGTTGAATTGATTAGAGGAGCTTGCAGGGCAAGTTTTCCTTGTGGGGGAGGAAGATGATTTTGTTGCCCTTCATTCCTAGCAGCATTGCCTTGATATGACTAATTTGGAAATGTCCTTCTTGTCATATCTCTGTATGGAGTAGAAGACATTCCTTGTGCCATTTTCTTTTTGAGAGCAAGTAAATCATTTTCTGACTTTTGCACCATTGGATCTATGGTGCATGTAGATGAATATTCAAAAGATGATGAGGGTCTATTTCTATTTGGATCTCTTCTTATCTTTCCTGCTAAGATGAGATCATCTTTTACCTTAGTGGCCAAATGTTGAGCTACAACAAGATTTATTTGACCAGCACGTCAAAAAAGAAAACTTACTTCAGGTAACTAAAAATTAATGAAGAAGCATTTGAGATTCTCAGTTATAGGTCAAGCAATTATAGGAATTTTGTTCCTCAATTTTTCAAACTTGGATATGAATTCCCTTATTGGTTCATGAGGTTTTTTCTTCATCTGTGTAAGTTGAGCTAGAAGTGCATGTGCATCTTTTGCAATTTTGAATCTGGCTTCAAACATAGCTTTGAGGGTATTCCAATCAGTTACTAACTAAGCCTATAGATGATAAAACCAATCTGTAGTAGCACTTTTTAATGTTTCTACAAATAGCTTGACTGCTACATCTTCAAATTCTACTCCAATTATGCCACAAGCTATGCTGAAGGCTGTAATGTGTTTATCAAGATGAACTTTCTCATCACCATAGAATTTGGGGAAATTCTTCCTTAAACTACATGGGAGTTCATGTAAAGGTGGAGTAAGATTGAGAGGACCAAAATAATTACCCCAGGGGCCTTGAGCTACCATTATATGACTATGAAAAGGAGGAATAACAAATCTCAGAGGGGTAATTATTGGCAAAGCTTTATCAACAGTAGAAGTAGATACTTCGCTTGGTAACGGAGATCTGACTTTAGTAGGAAGAAAGCTTTTGGTTCTTTGGAGGTGAGATGGTGAAGGAAATAGATCAAAATTAGTTTGCTATACCAAATTGACTATAGGTTCAACAATACCTTTAGCCCTTTGGCTTCATGTATACCTTGAATCTACCAGATTGTGAAACAAAAATAGAAAAGAATTAACCTTGCTTTAGTTTGAAGCTTGAGGCTTTAAATTGTGCATTCTTTCCTAGTTGGTGTGGAGGTGAATGGTAAGGTTATAATGATAATGGGTAAGACACAAAAATGGAATGGAGTCTATAATGGATAATGGTAGAGATTGGTTCAATCTAAAACTTGAGGTTTCAAAATGCACATAACTATGATCCCTAGCGGAGTCACCAAAAATTGTTGCACGAGGTTGGGAGAAAAATTTTAACAATGGGAAAACATTGGAGTAGTTCATTCTTCCACAGTGGAGTAAAATAGATAGTTTTATAATGATAATGGGTTATATCCCCAGCAAAGTCACCAAAAACTATTGGTTGAATATTTTGTCAATCAGCATACTGATAAACAAAATAGGAAGATTGGTCAACCAAATGTGTAGTTTTACCACATCAAAAGGGGACTAATCTCTCCTCTCATCAAGGGGAGTTTCCCTATAGATATGCTCTATATATATATATATATATAAACAAAAAATAACACTCAAGGGTAGGATAAACCATCCATCTCTCTTTTTTTAGAGATGATGCATACAAATCAAAAGATAAATCTTAGGGATAATGACAAAAAGCACTCCTCTTCTTTAAGAAGTAATATTCAGTAAACCACAAGAATCTTCTTGGTAATAATTACAAAATGTAGTCAACGATGTAGTAACCAGCAAATCGAGATGTAGCACAAAGTCTCCACCTGAATTGCCCAAGAGTGAGATACAAAGGATAATGAGGGCATAAAGTCATCCCAATGTCATTTACACAAAAACAAAAAGAAAACACACTAAAGGAAATTATGGGGGCACAAAGTCTCTCCAAAATTGGCTTTAGGACACCTTGACTACTTTCACTAATTTTGCTTGTTGAATTAAAGGAATAGAAAATATATGAAGGAAAAAGACATAAGAATAGTTTCCCCAACAACAAAGATATCATAGCACAAAGTTTGAAAAGTTGCTTTCTTATTCTAATAAAAAAATATGATCAATAATCTGAGCTCAAAGTCTCAGTAATGCCTTTTAATTTGGACAGAGTTTTGTTTTTGACAATCAGAGAGATCTCCCTTAAAATAATAAAAGAGAATCCCTTATATAGCCTCTTCAAGAAGGACTCAGGAATAGTAACACATCATGTTGCATTGAGTTTTGTTAAGAAGACATGTTAGAATTTAGGGGCATTTACCCATTTGCTTTTCTCAATGCAGAGAAATGGGTCATGCTATTGAAAGTTTGCATCTTTCAATATCCACCTGGCGGTCTACTTCTAGAAACATATCTGATGCACAAATGTTTTTGGTCCTTCATCATTCCTCCTTTTCTGGTTTATTTGAATCAGGTCCTTGATTCAATTCGATGCTCTATTCCTTAGTTGCTTTCTGTTGGTATTTTGAGAACCCTGTGAAAGATGACACTTGGTAGCTTTCACTTGTTTTAGTAGCTTAATGAAGGTTCACTACAATCCTTACTTAGCAAAAGAGATATAAAGGAAGAAACTATAGATGTTGACATGTGGTGACTTCTACTACATTTTATGAGAGACACGTGGCATGTTCTGCTACTTTGAAACTGTGTCTCAATAGATGACACGTGGTGGCTTCTACTATAACTTTTTGAGGGACACATGGTAGCATTGCAGGTTTTCTATTTCTTTAGACTTTTTCTTCAGAGAAAATTTTTGAAGAAATTATTTCAAATAATTTGTCTGAAGGAATTATCTCTTTGTCACTTTTTCTAGGGGAACTTTTTTGAAGGAATCCCTTTCCTCTTTTGGCCTTTGAATTGGTCCATTTTCTCTTTTCCTATCTTCTACAAAGGTTGTTTGAGCTCTAAATTAGCCTTTCAAGTTTTTGTAATGGTTCACTTCAACTTCTGAGTGTCCTCCAAAAGAGTTGTTTGTCCCTTAGAAATTTGCCTTAATCGATTTTATGTGAATCTCAATATGTGACACGTGGCAACATCCGTTGAACTTGTAGAAGCTTTGGACACCTTTTGAGTGTCCTATGGAAGATGAGACTTGGCAGCTTCCATCACATTTTAGAAATACTATAGAAACACTTGAGGCTCATTTTAGATTCATGCAAACATTGACATGTGGCGCATTCCACTTAACTTACAAAGGACAAGTGGAAGCTTTCGCTGCTCTGAGAAACAAAGTGAAATGAGGCTCAAAAGACAACACTTGGCAGCATCCACTGGGTTCTATCGGGATTTTGTTTCAGTCCGTTTGTTTTCTTCCTTAGTCACTTTTGCCACAGAAATTCCCTTCATAAGGGCACTTGTGTCTTGGACACTTGGGGCACTCCTTTGAACTTGTCACTTGAACCAACTAATTGAACCAACTTTGGTTCAATGATTCAATGGTTCATTCCCTTATTTCTATTGACCGCTTGAACCAAGATTCTTTGAAACAAGCCTCATTGAACTCGTTGAACCTTGAGCCCATTGAACCTTGAATTAGTCCTAAAAATGATTATGTGTTTAAAACTTGTTCTTTTGATTGAACCTCCCTACAGAAGCCTTTAAACCTATTGAAGCATTAGTCTTTTGACTGAAAAATCTTGAATAATTCCCAATTTTGAAAGCTTAGAACAATTTTTTGAAATGGGAAGAGATATTTTTGTCTTGCAAGACTAAAATAGCTTATATGTTGTCCTAAAAATGAGTGACATTTTTTGGGTACAACATAATGGAAGTGGATTATTGTGAATAACTAGTCTAAGGGTACAAATGGCATGAGTGTCAAATAAATTGGTATTGGTCAAGTCTTCATAAGGGCTATGATCAAACTTTGCCTTGATATTAGCATCATCATCACTCAAGTGTTCTTTATTGATTTGGCTCGAGATCTCTTCCTTCCTAGGCATACTTTTCCATGACCCTATTAGGTATATTGTATTTTGCATTTTGGTAATAGTTGACAAGTTTGTCATTGTATAACCTAAATTCATCATCTATAAATAAGTCCTATTATTGACTAGTGGCTAGTGTGAAAATGATAGGAGATGGACTATGCAATTTGCCTTTGCCCTTACACTACCATTTGATGCAAGGTGGTTTGGCCTTAGGTCTTCCATAAGACTTGGGATTCTATGGAAGCTTAGAAATGTGGAATGTATCATGGGTTAGATATTCTCTAGGTCCATTAGCCGAGATGGTATAATGTTTAGACATTTTAGGAGGTGGCATATGGGAAGGTGAATCAAGGGTATCTGGGTCAATACAATTGGCCTCAAGGGAATTGACAAGTATTTCCTTCCTTTTGTCTTTATTTGCAACTATATTCAAGTCAAAATGGTAATTATAAATTTCATACTTGACTTTAAAATGTATAAAATGCTTGTATCGCTATAAGTCTCCATGGATAGTGACCTCCATACCTAAATGGGAGAACATGATACATTGGTGCAATGTAGAAGGGATTGCATGAATATCATGTATCTAAGGCCTACCCAAGAGCAAATTTTATGAAAAATCAAGACCTAACACATGACATAAGGTATTGTGGGTTAAGGATCCAATGATAACTGGCAAGTTGATGGTGCCTTATGATTCTCATTCTTCATTATTATAGTCCTTGATTATGATCATATATAACTAGAGATCAGTTTTTGTATACACAAGATGCTTGATGAGATTTAGAGACATAATATTTAGACTCAATCCATTATCTATGAGGACATGCTTCACTTTGTGTTGCATTATGACAACTTCAATATACAATGGATTATTATGTAGAGGGATGAGAGATGACATATCACTTTGGCCGAAGGTAAATTATTGGCCTAGATTTAGATGTCTAACCAAAGCTTGAAATTTGTCCAGGGATATGTCATTAGAAACTTGATATTGGACAAGGAACTCTATCAATACGTTATTGTGAATGGTGGATGTATACAACAAATCCAAAATGGAATTTTGTGCAAGCATCTTTTCTAGTTGTTCCACAATATCAAACATCTTGTCCTACATAATGGTAAGTGGCTTGTTCCTATCTAGAATAGTTGGTTGGATGGGTGTAGTGGAAGGTGGATGTGGGATAGGGATGGTAATATTTGACTATCAAGTTGTGATTGTATAATTTGGATTAGATACATGACCATTGTTGCTATAAAATGATGGTGGTGGAGAACTAGATAGGATAAGTCTCAGTTACCAGTACACTTTTATGTGGTCACGAGTCAATGATGAGTTATTGGTATAAGGTCCAAAAGTAGTAACCCCTACTTGATGGTGTGTGGTCCTAAGTCAATGAAGGATCACTGACATTAGTTGGTTGATATTAATTGGATAATAATGGTCTTGTTTGATTTTTATTTGGTCTTGAAGTGATGGAAATGGTGGAAATGTAACCTCTTGTAATATGGCCTACAGATTTATTATATTCATGTGTAGCTACATGGTAAGTTTGTTGGTTTTTGGTATCATTCTAACCTTGGCTCCACCATTCAAATGATATTGTTATTGATTTTTTTGTTTTTGTATCAGTTATTGATACTATTATTGTTATTTTGGCCTTTGTTATTGTAGTTGGTTGTTATGTTGTAGAAAGGGGTTTTGATAAATAACTAGGTTCTAATTGGATGTAGAAGTTCCATGATCTAATGTTATATCCCCATTTTCTAACATATTCTAAATAATATGTTTAATTTTCACACAATAGTTAATATTGTGTCTATTAGCTCAATGGTACTCACAAAATTCATTTTGCCTATACAAATTTGGAGAAGGAATGCCCTTAGGATAATGTTTTAGAATAAACCAAATAATAAGATTAACGATGGCTAGCTTGAAAAACATGGATTAAATTAGTTATCCAAGGTCTCTAAAGATGAAATGTGTAGGCATAGTTCTCCTTGGAGGAGGGGTTTTCAAAGGAAAAAGTTGATGTATTTTTTGTACTGGTTTAGGTTGCTGCAAAGGTTATGCTTGTTGAATCAGTTATTAATGAGGCATAATTTTCATATGCATCATAGGCTGAGGAGATGATGTTTTCACCATTTGAACATGTCATGAATTGATTAATCCATTTCCAAAAACATTTTTATTAGGGTTAAACTACTTAGTCTTTTAATAAATATTGGCCTAGATTGGTTATGACGCTTGTGCTTGGACTTGGTTCTGATTATGATTTTAGCCATTGGTCTAGTTTTGATTATGGCTCTAATTTTATGAGGTAAGATTGATGATAAATTTTTTAATAATGTATCTTTAGATAAACAAACTTTTTTCAATTGTTTCTTTTAAAATGTGTGCACATTGTAATTCTAGATGGTATGATATCTTGTTATGCAAATTTTTGGTAAACACAACAACTAATTTATTATCTAGTAAACTATGAGTGAAATATTTGGTAAGTGATATCCATCATTGTATATAACTTTAAAAACTTTCATCATCTTTTTATTCGGCTTGCATAAAATATACCAAAAAAATATCATGTTTGAGATTGTAGGAGAAATATTTTACAAACTTGTCTAAAAGATCATCAAAATAAGAGACTAAGTTCTTAGGCAATTTCAATAACCATTAAAACTTTGTCCTATTAAACTCCTTAGAAAAAATAGTAGGAGGTAGATTTCATTGTAGGCCACTAGCTGGAAAGTAACAAAAAATTTAGTTAAATAGGCCTTGGGGTCTCCTTTACCCTTATATTTATTGAATTTTGGTGGTTCGTACCCTGAAGGAAATGGTATTTATTTATACTCCATATTGAATGGGTATAAACACACATCATACAACTTAAAATTATCAGTCTATTTCCCATCTTAGATGGAATAAATTGCATCCTTCATCTATTTTAGTTCTTGCATGATGAAACTAGAGGAAACAATGGCCTAAGGTGGAGATTGGGTGGTTAGAAGTGGATTTTTGTTATCGGGGTATAGTTGAGGCATGATTTTTTATAGAATATCGGTTTTGTTTAGTAATTGACTAGGAAAATTCATGTGTGGATTATGATATGCTTATTGTAATTGCACACATTATAGTGAAATATTTTGATTGTAATTTGGTATATAGGATTAGTTTTTGGGAAATTATGGTTGAGATAGAAGGATATGGCTAGGGGTAAAGTACTGTGCCTACTACAGTTGAATAGGGATTTACTTTTGACTAGGCAAACCTTGATGATTAAAGGGAACTTATGGACCAAGGCCCTATTGTTGAGTGGCATATTTGGAACAAAAGGCAATTATTACCTGATTGGAACTTTTGGAATGATAAAACCTCTTGATTTTATAAACCCCTATTGTGAAGTATATGCTTGTAGAGTATTCATCATGTGTTACTAACCAATATATGTGCAATATTGATTGTACATCATTTATGATTGTAATGGTATGTTGGTCTATGACTAAATATGGACATTTATCACTACATAGTGATGTGGGATATTAGTTGCACACTCTTAAGGCTACAAAATGATTCACCTCTATTGTGTTGGAATGTTAGATTACACCTACTATTGTGGAATGTTAGTCATAAGCTATTATGGTGGAGTAACATTCATCATATTTTATTGAGGCATGACATTGGTTGTTGCTTAACTACTTAATCCTTGTAGTTACATCTTTGAAAAAGAAGCTAGTTTAGGATTAGAGGTAGTTGGTTATAGTTAGGAGGTAGAAATTCCTACCTCCTACATTTACAAACCACTCATGGTGTTAAATAAAGTCACATTTTGTTGTGGACTAGTTGTTTATGCATTTATACCACTTTGGTATAGATTGGATGATACTTGTGTATTGTCTATTATGTTTGGCTCATTCATCTACATAGATGCATAAGATACATCTTTGATATCTAGGGCATTGAACATGTCTCCAACTGAAGTTATTTACATGAATGTGTCTACAACCTAATGTTTTTGGCCTATCAATTTGATTAAGACTCTTTTTGAAGGAGTTAACTCTATAAGAGGATCATTTTACATGGTCATGTTATTAAAATTATATGTTAAGTTTAGATAGGTCTGGTTTGCTATCTACATCTATATGAAGGTGTCTTCCATGAGGCCTTTTCCTATGATAAGCATATATGATTTATGATACGATATTGACACTAGATATTGAGGGTTTCTATAAGAGGCATGTTTAATGTTTTAATTATAAGGTATGTTGTAAGGCACTATTACTAGACATGGTAGGTTTTCATGGGGGAATTCTATTATAAAATTAGCCCCTACCTCCATGGCTCTAATTAATACTTTTTCCTTATTTAAAATTGAGTAATGATCAAATTAAAAAGGGTCATAGGTATATGGCATCATAATTTATTATAATTGATTTTGAACTTATTATACAATTAGAGGTACACTCGCTAAGTATTGCATTATTTGTTCTTGGTCCTACTCTAAGTATGGAGGTGTGTTAACTAAATAGTGAGCTAAATGATCTTGGATTTGCTCTCTCGAATGAGTGTTTTAAGGTCGATAAAGACACATATCACAAAAACATCATCACCATAAGGGTCTTGAATAGATTCATCTTGTCTGACCACATTACCATATCCCAAATTATACATGGCTCCATTATGAGTATAGTGAGACATCTTCAAATCAATGGTGAATGCTTCATGACAAATGGATTTAGAGTTATACAAAGTCTAAAAAATAATGTCTAAAAATATAAAAGGTTCAAACTTGGTCTAAATTGGTCAAAGGATGGAGATGTCTCCAAAAAGGGTCTATGCTAGCACTTAGTAAAAATAATCTAATGTCAAATATCTAACATTAAATATCTCACACAAAAAGGTAAAGTGGATGAACCAAAGCTAGAATGCCAAACTCAAGGTTCAAAGTGTTCCAAACAAGTCTAATCTAAGAAAATAAAAGTTGTTAGGTCTTTTGGCCAAATGCAGCATCAAAAGTTAGGCTAAAAATAGGTGTGTGTTAGGGATTTGGTCAAAACAAGCACAAAATATAGACTTTAAAGAAAGGAATATGATTTAATCTAAAAAATATGAAACACTTTGGCATATACTAGGATTTTGACTTTAGACATGAACTTGGTCAATTGGTATAATAAAAATAAAAATTCATAAGGAAGATAGGCTATTTTTACCAAATAAAGGCACAAACAATAATTTTCAAATTGGGTAAAGAATTAACCTAAGTTACACAACACAAAATAGAAAGATTGATGTCTAGGTCCAAATTAGACAAGGCATAAAAAGAAATAAATTAATGTTTAGATTTAACTTGTCAAGGTTAATTGAAAACTCAACTTATGAAACTAGGCTTCTTTGATCAAACAACAAGATAAACAAAGGTGAATGGCATAATATCACTAGATAAATATCCAAAAGGAACACGTGGATTGGTTTCAAATTGGAAACTTAGACACAAGGAAAAAATAAGTCTATGAAATGATTCGAGTAGCATAACAACATTATCATTCTCTAATGATATAACTAATGGTTTGTTTTAAGACTCCAAGGTATAAAGTTTGAAATGGATTGGGTAGCATAATTTTACCCTTTCGAATCAAGTGATACACACACAAAGATTTATTAAAAGACTAAGGCAAAAGGTATGGCACCTAATGGATGATGTAATGCCTTCTCAAACAATAGAGTGATGTATACACAAGACTCATTTTAGACATATAAAAATAAATAAATAGATAAATTTGACTCAAAGACCATGCAATAAAGGATAAAATGACACAAACACCTAAGTGTTGTAGACACCTAAAACTAACCACCAATGACCTCTAACCAAGGTTTTGACCAATTTATATCAAAACATCACAATTTGTCTTAAAACACTAAAATACATTAAAAGATTTGAACATATCATATACAAGCACTTATTTTGGCTATATTATCACTAAATGTGATAATGCAATTTATGGAGCAGCTAATTTTGATAAGATCATTTCGAACCAAAATGACATTTTTGCACTTGGGTGCATTGGATTGCTCTTTTCTATCAAATTTCTTACACAAGATTTGTGCCTTTTTTATTTTATGTTGACAACATCCTAAATGGTATAATGGATATAATGCATCTAAAATTTCATCCTAATTCTAATCCAGTCAAATTTTGAGCTAATAATACAACATTTTGAACAATTTGATTAATTTGTACACCAATTACCAAGATTTGCGTCAAAGTTGACTAATCATGTTTAAGACTAATTAATTTGAGTCAAAATATTAAGTTAGTTTTCCATGGAAATTTTTAAAATATTTCTTTTTGTAAATTGATATTGAATAACTACATCGTCAAGTGACATTATTTCTTGGAAAGACATCCTTAGGTTATAAGTGCATAAAATATCAGGATTAAGCCCTACCATGCCTCATCAATCCTTCTATACCTATTTAATGCCTCTCTATCCCAAATATTTATTAGGTAATTTATTGAATTTGGCATCAAAAATTTAATGGATTCTTATCCACACATCTTCATCTTGAGACAGATGATTTAGGTTCATTCTGATCATTTTGTGAAATCTATAAATAGGAGCCCTTACCCATTAAATTTCAAGCTCTTTTTTTGTAAAGTTAAAATGTTCAAAATCTCCCTCAAGACATTGAAATTAGTGTTATAATTCTAAATTATTGATCCAAGACAATCCAAATCTATCACAAAGGTGCCAAGGAGAAGAGGAGATAGCCAAAACTCCTTTTATGAAGACTCATTGAGCTCAAGCCAAGCAAGCCACCTCAACAAGCTATTTAGAGTATCCAAGGAAGGTGAAGGATTTCTTTGTATTCTAAATTCTAGTTGTGTTTCTCATTTGGTATTATTATTATTATGTTCCCCCCTTGAGATAGGCTTAAGGAGTTAGCATTAGTGTGTTGTATTTTAATTTTGATTTCATTCACTAACACTATATTAATTTCCCCCTATTGTAATCTTATGTTCATAAATGGCATGCCTGGTGGGACCTAACATCACAATTTTGATAAAATAGCACCTAAAATCAACCTACTAACCATTGTCATGCAGGATCTTGAAGTGTGGAAGCAAAGAAGGTGAAAATTTGAAAAAAAACCATTTTTAAAAAAATTCATAGTTTTGCTATTTTAAGTCACAGTTTTGTTCTCTGGCCTATAATCTTGTAACTCCCACAATCATGGGAGTACTTATCTGAGTCACAATATTACCTAACTAAGTCACAATATTATCAATAAACCATTAGTGGTTAGGAAACAATATTTCAACTCACAAGTAGTGGTATTACAAACCTGTTACTCATAAGTAGTGATATTACAACCCTGTTACTAGTTAGTCATGGGATTATTAACCCAAATAGCAGGATTATCAACTTGAGTAGTTGGATTGTCAAACCTAAATGGTGGGATTGTTAACCCAAATGGTGAGATTTTTATCTTGAATAGTGGGATTGTTAGCCTGAGTAGTGTGATTATGATTTCTAACAATCTAACCTGAGTAACAATATTGCTTGTTTGATTCATGATTTTGCAGAGTTGCAGGATTGCACTATGTGGAACCCGAGAGATCACTTTATAAAATTATTTATTTCATTTGGACATGTGTTTTAAGGCTAAAGGAAACTATAAATTTTTCCTTGTAGGTCCAACTTGAAAAAGGATATAAACAAGCTTAGTCTAGTCTTTTAAAACTCTTTTTAAGTGCTTAAAAAGGATTAGGAACCTTTATTTTGGGTGCTTAAAGAAACACTTAGATATTTGATTTAATGTTTTGTATTTTTTATTTAAAAGTTTTTACATCTTAAAGATAAGGGGATAAATAACATCACCACACATTTTGTTTAGTGATTTAAAATTGAACACACTTCAAGTTTTTACAAAGTTGTTATCATTATTTTCCTATATTAAATAATTTGAGCAAATAGGGAGTTATGTGTGTATGCTCTCACCCCATGCCCTATAGGTAACTTGTGGGATCAAAATTTATAACTTCATTGCAAAGTGCCTTATTCCAAAGGCATAAAATAGAAGTTGTGAAGGCTCTCCCTAAGACCCATATGGCTTGGGTGATCTAGAAACAAATTTTAAAGATCTTTTTCTTGGTTTTTTACTTTCATTGCATCTTGGCTTATGAGGGGGACTTTATTAACTCCCACACATTCTTTAGGGAAGATTTTAATCAAGGCTTCAACTTCTAGAATCATCTTCAATATCTTTCCATAAGGGGGTATATAAATTTGGATCACCCCACTAGGATATATTGTTTTAGTAGTTAAACCATCTCCTATCACTAGCACTAATCCCAGGACGTATGAGCACATTGGACATCTCACTATACTGGACAAGTGACATATGTAGTGGTTATAAAAAGGGCAAGACTTTTTTACAACAAGCCAAGTGACATTGACCCAATTGATATGTTGTTTCTCTTGCATGTTCATGTGAAAGTCTTATGCATCTTATCGGTATATAAATGTTCAAAAACTTGTTAGTTAACCCCACTTTTCTGTACCTTGTCAATTTAGAATTTAATATGATTAGTTAGTCTTTATCTTAGATTACTTGGTTTTTGTGTGGAGTAACAACTTGGTGTTAACAAAAATGACATAACCAAACACATTATCCCCAAATTTATTTGAACAAAGAGGAATTATGTTTCCCAAGTGAAAAACATATTTTTCTTTGTTCAAAATCATCATCATACACTCTGTATCATATCTTCTAATTTGACATAGTTATGATTCCCATTTGAGTCTAAACAATTTACCACATTTTATTTAAGTCCCTCATTGATAGTTTAAATTCAAAATTAGACTCTTCCAATTTTTAAAGGTTGATGTGTTAAATTGGGTTCACCACTTTGCACTTGACTTATTTAAACTTGAGTTCAATTCTAAATTTGAATTGAGGGCCATTTTTAGACTCAACATCATTATCACCATTTGGTAGGACTCAAGTCATATTGAATATCACTCAAGATTTGACTCTTAGGCCACACTTTATACTACTCATCCTATTTCACTTTTTATCTTAAGTCCATTTGATAACACACTTTTGCCTCAGAGATTTATCCAACTTTGTGTGTGGGTATCATTTAAGTTAGGGAGAGTAGTGTCACATTTCCAAAATCGTGTTGAAACCATTTTTGCCTTAGATTATTGAGACAAATATTTATCTCACCTTTTTTTGATTTTAGAATTGTTACACTACTTAAATTATTTTTAAACTTGTTATATAGGCCTATTCACATAGAGTCCAAGTTGTTTCAAAGTTCTAACCATTTCAAGTTTTCTTTAAGAGTGTCATATCTTCCAATTTGGCACAATTATGATTCCCATTTGAGTCTAAACCATTTACCACATTTTTTTTAAGTCCCTAATTGATAGTTTAAATTCAAAATTGAACTCTTCCAAGATTTAAAGGTTGATGTGTTAAATTGGGTTCACCACTTTG
The DNA here is from genome assembly GCA_037957365.1 of Torreya grandis. Taxonomy (NCBI): domain Eukaryota; kingdom Viridiplantae; phylum Streptophyta; class Pinopsida; order Cupressales; family Taxaceae; genus Torreya; species Torreya grandis. Next base: position 1,318,374 of record JARHVA010003280.1, on the reverse strand, counting down.
CACTTGACTTATTTAAACTTGAGTTCAATTCCCAATTTAAATTAAGGGCCATTTTTAGACTCAACATAATTATCACCATTTGGTAGGACTCAATTCATCTTGTGTATCACTCATGATTTGATTCTTAGGCCACACTTTATACTACTCATCCTATTTCACCTTTTATCTTAAGTCCATTTGATAACACATTTTTGCCTCAGAGATTTATCCAACTTTGTGTGTGTGTATCATTTGAGTTAGGGAGAGTAGTGTCATGTTGCCAAAATTGTGTTGAAATCATTTTTACCTTAGATTATTGAAACAAATATTTATCTCTCACCTTTTTATAATTTTAGCATTTTTACACTACTTAAATTATTTTTAAACTTTTTTTATAGGGCTATTCACATAGAATCTATGTTGTTTCAAAGTTCTAACCATTTTAAGTTTTCTTTGAGAGCCTTTATCTAGAAAAATTATGCCATTCACCTTTGTCTAGCATATCAATCAAAAGAGTCTAGTTTGAACCATTATTTTGGAGAAAATAAACTATGCCTAAGTGATTTTTGTTTCATACCTCAAACTTATTGATCAATTTTATGTCCAAGAGTTAAATGCCTAGTTTTTGTTAGAAGTGTTTCAAATCTATTAGATTAAATATCTCATCTTTTAAAGTCTATATTTTGATGCCATTTAGCTAAAATTTCTAACACGTGCTTTGTTCGAGCTAGAATTCGATGTCATGTTTGGTCAAAAGTCCTAGTAACTTTTGTTTTTCCTAGATTAGACTCATTTGAAACACTCTGACCTAGAATTTGGCATTTTGAATTACGGTCCTTTTACTTGACCTTTTTGTGTGAGTCATGTAACATTAGATACTTGATGTTAGCTTATTTTATCACAAGTCATTACATAAACCTTTTTGGATAGACATATCCATCCTTTTGACCAAGTTGGACCAAGTTTGAACCTCTTTTTAGACATCTCATTTTTAAAGCTTATAGAACTCTATTCCCTTTTGTCATGAAAAATTTAATATGAATCCTAACATGTATTCCTACACTCATAGTGGCCTCATGTATAACCTAAGAGTTATTAATATGGTTGTAGAAGAAGAGATGGTCAAATACCCTTATGTTGATAATGTTTCTTATGAGATAGATTCTTATCCATCTTATAACACTCAAGCAGGGGCATAAAACCAAGACCCATTAACTCATTATTTGGTAAGCACACCTCCTTACTCGAGGCAAGATCATGAACAAATAGAGTAGTATCTAGTTTTAATACCTACAATTGAAGAACTAGTTCTTAACAACTTACTATGTTATTGAACCATCCACATATGATCTGTATCTCTTTAAGCATCACATTTTGGAAAATAATGATCAAATTTTAGTTATAGTTATGGAAGTAGGGGCTAATTTTTCAATAGAATTACCCCATGAGAACTTGTCAAGTATAGTAAAAATGCCTTACAACATAATTTATAGTCAAAAGGATTTTTACAACAATCCTTTAGCTCTAGTCCAAATGAAACTTCAAGACCCTAATATGCTTGTTAAAGGCAAGGACCTCATAGAGGATCACTTTTTATAAATTCAAATAGCATACCAAATGTACTTGAACCTAACACACAATTTTAACTAGATTACCATGTCCAATAGACCTCTCATAGATTTAATTCCTTCAATAAGAGTGTTAATAGAATTAACTAGTCATGACAATTAAGGTGTAGACCCCTTCATGTAAAAGATTTCAATCAATAACTTGTTTCATGTGCCAACCATCAAAGTGTATTCTACTTCTATGTAGAACATTGAGTAAAACATAGTCGACAATGTGAAGGCAATGTCTAATCCAAACTAAAGTGGTGTAAGTACATAGACAAATAATACACAAACAATTATACCTTTATTTAACACCATGATTGGTTTCTTGAATTAGGGAGTATGTGTTTCTACATCCCAACCTCAACTAATTACTATCATTAATCCTCAACAAGTTTCTTCTTCAAGTGCTTAACCAATAGGATTAGGTAATTATCTAGTGACCAATATCATACCTCAACAACAAAATGTGATGGATATTACTCGATATTCAATGATTAATATTCCACAATAGTAGTAACAATCCAACATACCAACATAGAAAAGGTATAACATATCTCCACCTCACCAATTAAAAATGAACATACCTCTTTCCTCATAGACCAATGTGTCAAATCAAAGCCAAATGATGTACAATTAGAATTTTATGAATATTGGTAATTGATAACCACCAAATTTTACACAAGTTTCAACTTCCATACAAGGATTTGTACAACCTAGAGGTTACCATGTTCCTCAAGTACTAATTAGGCAACCTTTTCCTTTTGTGTAGAATGTGTCACTAGTTCAAAATAGGGTCTTGGTTCATAAAGTAACCCCTCAATAACAAGGTTCTATTAGTTAGAAATAGGTCCCTATTTAACCTCAATAGGCATAGTATAGCCATATCCCTCCATCCCAACCTCAACATCCCCAAACCCAAATCTATCTACCCAATCCAAACTAGAATATTGCACAACTACAAATGCAATTTCAAAAATTACATTATAATCCATGTATTCATATTCCTAGTATATTCCCTAACCAAACCAGCATACCCCAAAAAATACCTCCATCATACTCTGATCAAATTGTTCCAGTTGTGACTACCCAACCATCTACCCAAGCCAATATTCCCTCTAGTTTCCTAGCCCAAGAACTATAATAGATGAAGGAAGTGATTACTACCACCCAATCTAGAAAAAAAACTAGAAAATTTAAGTTGTATGATGTGTGTTCTTATCCATTCAACATGGAGTACTTATAGATACCATTTCCTCTAGGATATGAACCACCTAAATTTGAAAAATACAAGGGGACAGGTGACCCCAAGGCTCATTTGATATAGTTATTTGTCTCATGTCAGCTAATGGTGTATAGAGGCATATACCTTTTAATTTTTTTCCCAAGGAGTCTATTAGGACAAGCCTTGGAGTGTTTTTTAAAGTTTCCCAAGAATTTAGTATCCTATTTTGATGATCTTTTAGATAAGTTTATGTAGCACTTTTCATACAATCTCAAACATGAAATTTCTTTAGTCGACTTGATGCAAGCTAAGCATAAGGCTGATGAGAGATTTACAAGTTATCTACAGTGATGAAAATACCTTTCAAGCATATTCACCCATAGTTTACTAGATAAGCAATTAGTAGTTGTATTTGCTAAAAATTTACATAGTGAGATATTTTACCATTTAGAACTGTAGTGTGCACATACCTTTAAAAAGATCATTGATAAATTTTTGTTTATTTAGAGAGACCTTATGAACAAAGTGATCATCAATATTACCTCATCTAATTATAATTAAGGTACTAATCTAGGAAATGGCCAAAACTAGCATCAAGTCCAAGTACATCCATCACAACTGGCATAGGCCAATAATAATGATAGACCAAGGTAATTCCACCACAATAAGAATGTTATTAGAAATAGAGTAATAGAGTTAAGAAATGTTCAAATGGTGTAAACACCGTATAATCATCCCATGAAACATATTCAAATTACTCCAAATCCATAACCTTTTTAGCAAACATAGCAAGTACAATGGCCTAGGCCCATGCAACAAATGCAACAACCTTTGCCATTATAAGCTCCTCCTCTAAGGAGAATAGTTCCTACTCATCATGTTTTTAGTGACCTTGTAGATCCTATTAAATATATGTTTTACAAGTTTGTCACCACTAATCTGATTAGCTAGCCTATATCAAAACATTATCCTCAAGGCATCCCTTATCCTCATGGGTACCACCAAAATCAATTCTGTGAATATCATCAAGTTAACAAACATAATTTGTGGTGTTATGTGTAAATAAAACATTTTATTTATAATATGTTGGATAATGGGGAGATAACATTAGATGGTGGTGATTCTATTTCCAATCAGACCCTCAAATTTTATCAAAACCCTTTTGCCAACATAACAACCAGCCTTGGCAACAACAGTAACAATAGCAACAACAATCAGTGTAACACAACCAATAATAGTTTCAACAACCAAGGCCAAACCAATATAATCATTAAAATCACCAAAACTAGAACCAATGATGTCTGAATAATGGACAAAACCAAGTTTTAAATGGCAATAACCAATAAACCTACCATGTAGTTACACATGACTATAATAGAGTTTTAGGACATATAGTAGAATGTTATGTTAATACCATCTCCATTAATTTGAGACCAATTACCAATCAATTAAGACCTTTGATAAAAAATTCCAATCCACCAACTCACATTGGTAATCTTTCCTTGACCTAGGATCGCATATAGGCATACTAGCAAGTAGGGATTACTAATTTTGGACCCTATACGAATAACTCATCACTACATTGTGACCATGCATAAGTGCACCAACAACTGAAACTTATCCTCTTTGGTCCCCCACCATCACCATCATTTTTTAGAAATTATGGTCCTATATATAATCCCAATTGTGTAATCATAACTCAAAGGTTGAAGATTATCATCCCAAACCCACAACCATCTACCACTTCACCCATCATTAAATTGGTTTTTTTACCTCAGAATAAGCCATTTTGCACTAACCAAGAGAACAAGTTTGACATGGTGGAACAATTGAAAAGGATGTTTGCACAAATCTCCATTTTAGATTTGTTATGAACATCAACAATCCATAAGGATATTTTGAATGAGTTTTTTTATCAAATACATGGTTTTAAATGACATATCCCCTGACAAATTCCAAGATTTGTATGGACACATAGCTCCAACCCAACAAGTCACTCTTGACCAAAGTGATATGTCATCCCTTGGCCCACTGCATAACAAACCCCTGTATACTAAAGTTTACATAAAGTGACACAAATTGAAATGTGTCCTTATAGACAATGGATCTTTCCTAAACATAGTGTCTCTAAAGCTCATCAAGCTTCTTAGGTATAAAATGACAAATATTCAAGTAGAGACCATAACCATCAAAGCCTACAATAATGAATAATGAGAATCACAAGGCAACATCTGTTTACTAGTTATCCTAGGGCCCTTAACCCATGATATGCTTTACCATGTGCTAAATATTGATTTGTCATATAATATAATTTTGGGTAGACCTTGGTTACATGAAATCCATGTAATCCCATTGGCATTGAACCAATGTATCAAGTTCTCCCATTTAGGGATGGAAGTTTGTATACCAGTAGATTTGTGTTCTTATGAATAATGCAAACACCTAGAGTTTGAGTTGAAGAGTTATAACTATCATTTTGGCATGAATCAAAAGGCCAAGCAAGATAAGGGAAAAGCAATACTCCTTAATTCTCTAGAGGATAACTACATCAATCCTAATAACATTGATTCCCTTTCTCACATACTGCCTCCTAAGATATCTAACCATTATACAATTTTGCCTAATGGCCTAAGAAAGTATTTGGCCCATGATAGCTTTCATATCACAAACCTTCCATAGAACCCAAAGTCCTTTATAAGACCTAAAACTAAGCCACTACATCTATAATGTCAACACAAGGACAAAGGTAAAGGACCCATCACATTTATACCTACATCTGACCTAGAGCAGGATCCTCTTGAGGGAGATGAATCATGGTTATACAATGATAATCAAGTTGATTGTTATGAAAATTCAAAGTATCCTATTCTCAATAGGATCATAAAGAATCAAGACTATCTTGGAAAGAGGGTGCACACCCTTAACTAAAATAAAATAATTAAAACATTGAGGTCCCAAAGTGAAAACCTCTTTGAGGTACTTTTTGACCAAGGTAAAAGTAAATATAAAGGATGTTCTAGTGGTGAAAACCTATTTTAGGCACTATTAAATGGGGATGTTCAACCTTATTCAACCATATCTCAAGAGACTAGCATTGATGAACTTATCTATGAGTCTAAGTTTAGTTTTGAAGAACAAAAATCTTTTGATTGGATCCTTTAGAAGTTTCCAATATTTTTTATTACATGGACACATCTCCCATTAGGGGAATCTGATTCATCATGCCTAGGAGAACTCAAAGATCTAGTCCTAGTAGAGGAATCTAATAGTGCCAATCAATTAAAGTCTTTGCCCACTATCCTTGAATATGGTTCAACCCTTCTAGTAGAATATACAATAGAGGTTAACATTGGCTTCCTAGATGACCCAAATTGGATCAATCTAGGTGCATCCCTTACTGAGGAGTGTGAAGTCTTTACAACCCTTTTGAGGGGATTTGTTGATATGTTTGCATGGGCATATTCTGACATGCTAGGTTTAGACCCCACCTTGGTTTTGCACTAGCATGTGGCCAATCTTAATGTCAAACTGGTAAAACAAAATATATGCAAGATGCATTCTCACATTGTTATATTAGTGAATAAAGAGTTGGAAAAACTCTTAGAATCAGGATGTATTCGATTGATAGTCTATTCAGAGTGGATCTCCAATATTGTGATAATTATCAAAAATCCAGAAGGAATAAGAATCTATATTAATTTTCATGATATACACATAACTTTCCTTAAGGTTTACTTTCCACTGCCAAACATTGACATGATATTCAACTCCACAGCAAGTTATGAAATGATTTCATTAATGGAAAACTTTTCAAGTTATAATAAAATCATGATAACACTAGAAGACCAATATAAGACAACATTCACCACTCCATGTGGAACATTCTATTATTAGGTTATGTTTTTTGGTCTAAATAATTCAAGATCCACCTATCAAATAACCATGACTATCATATTTCATGATATGATGCATGACATTGTTGAATACTATGTCGATGACATTCTTGGCAAATCAAAGACTAGGGCTAATCATCCAGAAATGCTATGTAGAATATTTGAAAGACTATGTGAGTATAAAGTCAGACTTAATCCTAAGAAGTGTGTCTTTGGTGCTAATTCAAGTAAAATTCTTATCTTCATTATGTCTTGTCAAGGTATCGAAGTTGATCTAACCAAATTATAAGCCATAATAGAGATGAAATCACCAACTAATTTGAAGCAACTCCATAGTTTGTAGGACAAGATCTAAGTTATCAGATGCTTCATATCTTAATTAGCTAACAAATTCCATCTTTTTATGCCTCTTTTGAAGAAAGGAGTCACATTTCATTGGGATGATCCATGCCAGATAGCTTTCCAGTAGATAAAGGACTATCTTGTGAATCCACCTATTTTATTGTCTCCTATGCCAGGAAAGCCATTGTTATGGTAACTATTTGCTAATGAAACTACTTTAGGGGCACTTTTAGCTCATCAAAATGATAATTGAAAAGAGCATGCCATGTACTATTTAAGTAATACACTACTCATGTATGAATATAAGTATACACCCATAGAAAAAACCTATTTAGCCATGGTCTTCATACCTTAGAAACTATGCCATTACATGTTAAAAAATAAGACCATGATTATTTTAAAATTATATCCCCTTAAGTATCTAGTATCAAAAAATCTTTACAAGGCCACATAACCAAGTGGATCATGCTTCTAAGTGAGTTTGACATCAAGTAAATTAACCAAAAAACCATTAAGGGGTAAGTTTTTATAGATTAGCTTGTTGAAGCACCCCTAATAGATATAGAACCATTAACATTCTAATTTCTTGATGAATCCATAATGAACATCATTGACACACCTCTTGAGGGGCAACACTAGAAGCTATATGTTGATGGATCATTCATGGCATATGGATCAAGTGTAGGCCTTTTATTTATTACACCATAGGGGGATCTAATCCCTAAATCATTCAGGATCAATTTTACTTATACCAAAAACATGGTCAAATATGAAGCACTTGTTATAGGGATTCACCAAGTGGTATAATGAAACATATCTCATCTCAAATTTTATGGTGATTCTCAATCAATCATCAATTAGGTTATAGGCCCCTTTCAAACCAAAGATGACAAGTTGATTCTATACAAGGCCATGGTCGACACTCTCAAGCATCAAATTTTCAACATTCAATTTGAACATATACCAAGGGAAAGTAATATAATTTTAGATGATATGGCCACTATTGCATCTTTGATTCAACAAATAGACATAACCAAGAGTATCAATTCCTTGTAAAGAATTTGTTAGCACTAGCTCATGAACCTTCAACCATCATGATGATTTGTGATATTATTAGTCCTAACTCTATCTAGTATTCAAACCTTCATAATTACCTTCATGACCAAATTATGCCACTTGACTTATCCCAAAAGCAATTCAAAGCCTTCATCCACCAAACCACTCATTATACCTTACTTGGATCAACCCTTTACCATCTAGTTTTGATGGAACTCTTTTTCATTGTTTAACTTTGGTAAAATCTACACTAGTGTTACGAGAAGTTCACAAAGGAGTATGTAGAACCCACACCAATAGGGTATTACTATCTAAAAATATCATATGTACTAGTTATTATTGGCCCATAATGGATGTATATGTAGCTGTATATGTAAATAAGTGTGACAATTGTCAATGACATGTCAATCTAATTCATGCCCTATCCAAGACTCTGAAACCAATATTAACACAATGTACATTTTCTACATGGGGCCTTGACCTCATTGGGAAGATCAATCCCACCTCATCTAATGGCCATAAACATATCCTTACCACCATTGAATATTTCACTAAGTGGGTTGAAGCTATACCCCTCATTTACATCACTAGAAAACAGATTTTTAAGTGCATTTTCAACCATCCCATTTACTATTATGATATCCCCTCTAAAACTATATTTGATAATGGAGGATCATTTAAAAACAAAGATGTCAAGAAGCTATGTATTGAATATAACATCAAACAAAATTTTTCCATGGCATATTACCCTCAAGGTAATGGTCAATCCAAAGCATCAAACAAAACCATTATTAACATTCTCAAAAAGATTGTCAATAATGTTGGTCATGATTAGCACCTTCAGATATTGCATACCCTTTGGGAATAGTGTACCAATCACCATACACCCATAAGATCCATGCCATATTCATTTTTTTATGGTACAAAAGTCACTCTTCCCATTGAATTCAAGTTGCCTTCTCTATGCATCTCTTTTAATGATGTCCTAGATGATAATGACTATTGAGTAACTCACTTGCAAGAACTAGAGTTACTCGATGAAAAATACATGGATGCAGTGAATAATCTCAAAGCCTATCAAAATTGACTTCAAGGCAACTACAATCGGCATGTGAAACATAGAGAATTTGAACTTGGTGATCTTGTCCTTAAAGAGAACCAAAAGAATACCATGATGGAAGGAAGCATAAAGGCAAGTTTAAACCCAACTAGGTTGGTCTTTTCATCATTATGTCAAATTATGGAACAAGAGCATACAAGCTTGCCACACCAAATAGGAACAAACTTGATGAGATAATGAATATTATTCACTTTAATCATTATTATGCTTGAGGGCTTTAGGGTATTATCTATAAGGACTATTTCAAGTTGTGTCATTTTATCAATTTTATTTATACTATACCATTTTACCATCCTATCATCCTACTATCCTATCACTTTTGCCTATCACCTATCCATTTTAACATACCTTCCCATCAACCAAGTTGTTCTCTCTCACCCTACTTGGCCTTATGACCTTGGTTCTATTTCATTCATTCCACCACCACTTTAAGAAAGAGGATTCAAATCTAATTTTAGTAGTTGTTTCATAAATTTTAGATAGAGGTAGTATTTTGGAGCAGTAAGATAGTAGTTTGGTAGTTGCATCCTTAATTTATTATTCCATTATCTATATCAAGTGTGCTTGATTATAAACACCTATGGAAAATCAGTGTCTCACCAATCTTACTACTATTTATAACCACCTATGGGAAAATTAGTATCATTAAACTATGCCATTATTTCCTAAGTTATAACTACCTTGGGCAAACTAGGGGAAACATTTGTTTATCATAACTTGGTGTACCAAATAGCCATTTCTTATGCCATACTATGCCTTTATGCCACCTGTGCCTATTTTGTTTGAATTGGCTACTATACTAGTCTAATTCCTCCACTGTAAGGTAGAACTACAGTGACTTGAGGTCCCATCTTGGTAATATGTAGGCAATGCTTGATACTTGTTGAGATTAGCTTAGTCACCCCTTTCCACCATGCTCCCACCATTTTGTAAGCTTGGACCATTTGGTTTCTCATAATTCTCAACTGAGTTGAGATACTCAAAAATTCCAAAAAACATTTGTAAAATCATTTAGAAAAACCAATAATATTGACCACTTCTTTGCCTTAGGGATTTTAGGAACCCTTACTAAGTTACAATAAAATCACTTATCACTTAGTTTCCCCAAACTTTTGGCCTTTTATCCCATGCACTTTCCATTTTTTAAGACCATTCCTATTATTTTATCTCATCCATCAAGTTTGTTTTCATCAATTATCATTTTATTCCCCTTTCCTGGGATAACTACATTTGACTTGAATTTTTTGTTGGATATTACATCTATGGAACTATGTAGTTAGCGTCCACTTGATTAGTGCATATGAAGTTAGCTCAGCACCCCCTTCCTTTTCTTCTATTCCCCCTATCATGTTTGTTTGCTAAGTTATAACCTATTTTTTTAGGGGTAATGTTTGTCATGTAGGTTTAAGTCATGTTATTTGTATTAACATTAAGACTAACTATTATTTATTATTTATTTGTTTATTTTCTTGTTTTTTTATTTATTGTTTATATACCTATTTGTTTACTTTTTAGTACTGTTACCTTGATTCAATTTATGTGCATTCATTAGGTGATTCCTTGCACACTTATACTTGAATCTATCCACATTATAATCATGGTTTTTATCATTGATACATTATTTTCCTTTGAATGTTGATTCTTAGGAGTCAGTCCTTATGCATCTTTTAGCCTAGTCTTCATGGTGTTCTATAATGATGCCTATTGTATAGTGCTACAACAAAAATCAGATTCAAAAAGTTTACTTGGTAATGGTAGCATCAACATACCCTCAACACTAGAATCAGTGACATCCTAATCATATCCCAAATAGAGTAATTAACCATGAAAGAATTTCAACATGTATTAGTTCAGATGAGCATCTCCATACTAGTAGGTTGTTTCAATTCATCTTTATCCTCTATATCAAGTTACCCATATCATATATACCATCATCATCATCCAATCAATCATGTTTTCCATAATCGAGTTTCAATGCTTATAATTACCTATGGGAAAATCATTGTAAACCACCCCACCTACATTTCTCAATGATTATAAATACCTTTGGGCAAATCATTGTGTTGTCACCAAATTTATTTTATTTTCACCCAAATAGGGGCATGTTATTATCTTGTTTATCTTTCTTAACTAAGGTAGCTCCATCTTCTCACTGATTATAACCACTTTTGGGCAAATCATTATGGTGTCATACCACATTGCCACTATCAGGGTATAATGCCTATAACCACCTTTGGGAAAACCATTATACACCATCCCACTTGCATTCTAATTGATTTTGACTAATTTTTCAAACTCATTATGTTTTCACCCATCATATTCATATATTTGGTCCCCTTGTTTCATTTCTTTCTTTCAAGGAACCATTTACTGACCTACTTGTGCCAACCATTCCCTTGAGGGGGCATCATATAGTTTATCCATTAATGTTGAATTTTGTAGGCATATAGGACCTTTTCATTCTTTGAGAAGATGTTACTAGACCTATAGCTTGTAATTCCTTCCTAAATAGGGGCTAACTATAGAGACCTAAAAATGGCCACCAATGACTTCCAACCTAGCTTTTGACCAATTTTTATCAAAACATCACAATTTGGCTTAAAAAACTAGAATGCATTAAAAAATTTGAACCTATCATATACAAGTGTTGATTTTGGCTAGAGTATCACTAAATGGGATAATGTAATTTATGAAATAGATAACTATTTCAAGTCAAAATAATATTTTCACACCTTGGTGCTCTAGATTGCTATTTTCTATCAAATTTATTGCATAAGACATGTGCTTTTTTAATTTTGAGTTTACAACATTATAAATGGGATAACATAACCAACACATCTAACATCGTATCCTAATTACAATCTAGTCAAATTTTGAGCCAATAATATGACATTTTGACCAAGTTGATTAATTTATCCACCAATTGCCAAGATTTTCATCAAATTTGACTAATCATGTTTAAGGATAATTAATATGAATCAAGAGCTTAAGTTAATTTTCCATGAAACTTGTTGAAATATTTATTTTTGGAAATTGATATTGAATAACTACATCATCAAGTGACATCATTTCTTGGAAAGACATCCCTAGGCCATAAATACATAAAACATCAAGATTAAGCCCTCTCATGCCTCATAAATGCCTTATATGCCTTTTTATGTTGGAAATATTGTCATTGATGTCAAATGTCTAGAATTATTAGTGATAAAGGTCCCATTGCATTTAATGTTGTTTTTAATATTCATATCTTAGCTAATATGTGTTAATATTTATTTAATATTAATGAATATATTTTTGGTTGCATATAAGTAAAAAGAGGGCCCATGGAGAAGTCAAAGAGTCATGGGGTAAAGACAAAAGAGGAATGGGATGCATTTTCTCATGAAGAGTCATCTTGAGGAATTTCAAGACTCACCATGTGAAGACAAAAGAGGGTATCGCATACTTTTCCATGAAGCGACACTTTGAGGAATACGAAAAGTCACCAAGATAAATAAAAAAGATAAAAGGATGGTTTTTCTTATGAAGGGTCACTATATGACTTTTCAAATGCAAGGATACGAAGGGTCATGAAAGTTTGGCACCATTTTCCATGAGGATTGAAGGGTCACAAAGGGTGAATGCCAAAGGTCATTTAGAAAGCTATAAATAAAGGCTTGAGAATCCATTTATCATATGCAATAAAGTGCATGGTTTTTATTTGTTTTCAAAGAGATAAAATCAAGAGATATTGTAGAGTTCTATCATTTTTTGAGTAAGCAACATTGAGAGATAGTTGTATTACACAAGAGGGGATGTTGCTCTTATGGGTTGGTGCTCACAAATAGTTGTTGTGTTGGTGCTCAATAAAGGGGTTGGTGTTCCTAAAAGTTGGTGCTTGTGAACTTTTTATTTTGAGTTAGTGTTCATTCATATACTTGAGATTGTTCTCCATGTTTTTTCCCACTTCAAGTTTCTCTCTCTCTCTCTCTCTCTCTCTCTCTCTCTCTCTCTCTCTCTCTCTCTCTCTCTCTCTCTCTCTCTCTCTCTCTCTCTCTCTCTCTCTCTCTCTCTCTCTCTCCTCTCTCTCTCTCTCTCTCTTTTATGGTGCATATTATTGTTTCAGTTTTATTTCATATCTTGAATGTTTTATTAAGTGGTTAAGTAAAATAAATTAGATTAAGTAAAAGATATATAATATACTGATTCACCCCCCCTTAGTATATTTCATGCTTAACACTTTAATGCCTCTATCCCAAATATTTATGAGAGAATTTATTAAATTTGGACTTAAAAATTGAATGGATTCTTAGCCACACATCTTCATCTTGAAATGGATGGTTTAGGTTCATTTTGATCATTTTTCAAAATCTATAAATAAGAGGCCTTGCCCATTGAATTTCAATCTCTTTTTGTGTAAAGTTATAATGCTAAAAAGCTCCCTCAAGCCATTGAAATTAGTGTTATAATACCTAATTATTGATTCAATCCAAGACAAAACCATCATAAAGGCGACAAGGAGAAGAGGACATAGCCAAACCTCTTTTGATGAAGACTCATTGAGCACAAGCTGAACAAGCCACTTTAACAAACTATTTGGAGCAACTAAGGAAGGTGAACGATTTTTTGTCTTTTACATTCTAATTATATTTCTCATTTGGTATTTTTATTATGTTCCCCCCCTTGAGATGGGCTTAGAGTGTTACCATTAGTGTTTTGCATTTCAATTTTGATTTCATTCACTAACACTATACTAATCTCCCCCTATTACAATCCTATGTTCACAAGTGTAATGTCTTAGATCCTAAAACTGACAAGGTTGTGTAGTACTATTGAATTCAATCTATATGTAAATCTTGAGAGGATTTTAAAAGTTAATCCAAAAATAAAAATTCATGAATAAGTAGGGTTTTTAAACCCGCTTTCTTTTAAGAGATTATATGACAACATCTAACTTCAGGCTACTTGCCTTACATATATAGTATGTTCATAGTAAGTGGGGTTGTTCTAAAACTAAATTTTCATGCATATACAGATGGTCCTAAGTGTGGCTAACATAAGGTATGATCACATCATTTGGATCCATTTCAAATGACTTGTTAGGAAATGGTCTTGTCCTTTTCATAACCACTACATCCATTTCTTACTCAATGTAGTACGATATCCAAGTTGCCCCTATGGTCTGAGGTAGTATCTTACTAATATATTTTACTTAAACACTAAATAAAATGTTCCATTAAGTTGACCTTAATTTTTATACCCCATCATGGATTGCAGTTTAAACAATGTGGGTAAATGAATTCCTAGGTCAATGCTTCCTTAGAGAACCTGTGAGGAGGCAATGAACTTGCGCTCAAAAGCCAAGATGCATGAAAATAAAAGATAAGTGAAAATAATTTAGGGTCATGTTTAGATTACTCAAACCATATATATTTAGGGAGGTCTTTGGTTATGTTCTTTTCATGATTTGGAATAAATCACAAAAGAAAATAAAGAGCACTTTGGGTCACACGAGTTCTCTAAAGGGGATGGGGGAAGAACATACATGTGTCAATCATTTTGCAAAAATAAATAACTTAGAAAGAACAAACATAAAGACAAAATCTCTTAAGAGTATGTAATATAAGTGTGAGTATTTATTTCAATGCACCCAAGAGAAATGTTTTTGAAATCTATCCCCTTGGCCTTAGTTGAAAAACTTGAAAAAACATTCACAAATAAATAAGCATAAAAACAATTAGATTCTTTTAAGGCACCAAATAAAATGTTCAAGACTTAAACACTTTCAAAATTGCACCCATTTATAGAATAGGTCTTACAATTTTTAAAGGGTTTTTATCTTCCTTGAAGCACTTTCATGAATTAACAAAACACTTTTTAAATGTTGCTCTCGGATTTTATCTATTTTCTTTGTTATAGATATTAGTGTCGATCCACACAAGGATTGATGTCGATTTATATAAATAGATACCAATCGATTAGGGATCGACATCAATTTTTTATTACCCAAAAAAAATGAAAATATATTACATTTTCTCACAAATATATGGTTATCAAGATGAGGATAAAACCAAGTAAGATTAAGTCCTATAGGCAAATAGTCAGTTAAATGATAATCAAGCTATTAGAAACAAAATGAAAACTAGAAAGCTCAAAAATAACTTGTTAAACACATTTTTACCATGCCCCATTTCACACATAGGTGCTGGCACTAATTTTGGATGGATCAACATCGATTATTCAAGATTTACATTTATCTCTATGTAAATTGTGTGTGATTACAAAAATAGAATACGAGAAAAATAAAGTAAAAACTTAAATTTTTAAGATTGTTAAGCACTCAATAGAAAAGCTAGGATCAATATTTTCATCTCCTTTCTTGTATGGGATGCTTCATGGTGTTCCACCATGCATGCCGTTTGTGATCATAGTAATCCAAAAGGCGGGGTTAGTAATATGTTAGTTCAAGAAATAAAAACTTCATTAAACAAACTAACACTTATACTCCAAGCCTAGATCTTACAGGTGAGATTAGTAACAAAAGATAAATGAAAACATAATTAAAATGCAAAAGACAACAAATCATTTACCTTACTTGGGAGCTCCAAATGCATTTTTGAGTGTCTTGCTTGGATTGTGCATCAAAGAGTCTTTATAAAATGAAGCTTGTTGACTCCTTCTCTCCTTGGTACCTTTGGATTTTGATGTGGCTTGATGTATCTTGTCTCAAGATTTTGGCATTATAACATTGCTTGCCAAAAAATACTTTATGTATCTCTCCAAATTTACATTATAACTTTGGCTTATGAGAGATTAAAATTCACTTGGCATGGAATTGTATTTATAGCAAATGGATTTAACTTCAATTCTAGGAGAGTTAGGGTAGAGTTAGGGCTTGGAATGGGTTCAAACCTAACCTAGGTGAGTTACATATAACCCAAATAGAGTTAATAGTTGTCAAATAATAATGATTTTCAATGAATAGGCATAGCTTCCAAAATGATATATTTTAGGATATTTCCAAAGAGCTTGACAACTCACAAAAGGTCATGATGAAAATCTAGGATATTTGTATTTTTTATTTTCTTTTTTTAGAATTTCATTAATTACACATGGATAATTCAAATAGGCATTTAATTTTATTTAACTTATTAATTAATTCTGATTAACTGTTTATCATTTATAATATTTGATTTAAGTGTGCAAGTGCCTCACTTAATAGGTCTATAGGCCAAATTGACTATTATGATGCTATAAGATGATTAGAGATAAATTTGTGAGAGGTTATTATTGCATACTATATAATAGCCCAATTAGGGATGTCTCAACATAATTTTGAGCTTTGATAAATGATGCATAAGCAAATTTAGTAAATTTAGTGATTTATAGGCTTTTTTTTTTAGAAAGGTTGGTAGGAATCAGTCTTATGTTTGGTTCAAGGCCTATTGTGACCAATTTTAAGTGTATACAAAATTCATATTCAACTTTAAAATTTTGTTGTAAGTCTCTTTAAGTTTTTTAATGAATATTTTCATGAGTTTAATGAGTTTTCTCTCCACTAATGTCATGTCATGACCTTGATTTTAGTCCTCCTAGCTTATGTTTGCTTCAAAAACCTCCATGATAAATACTATTGTAAGGGGCAGATTTGGATTAGTGTATGTTCAAGTTAGGCTTGTGTTTGAAGTTTACTTGTAATTGGTTGGTAGTGGTTAGGTTAAAATTAGTGAATCACCTCACTAATATAGGTTTACTTTATTTTCTCTCTCCCTTTTCATCCAAATGAAAAAGTAGGATAGGTGATGAGCTTCAATAAACAAACCAAGGGAGCTAACCCTTCAATCTAGAGGTTTACCTCTATTATAGGCAACCCACATGCCTAGGGGTATTCCCATGTTTCACTCAATTTGTAGAAGGCCTAAACTAACTCTCCAAGGGTGTAAAATTGAGTGACAATAGTTCCTTTATCAAATAATGGAACGGACACTTGTTTTGAATGATTAGAGGTATGCCACCATTCATGTGCATCATATATTGAATCCTCTACTATATATAATTCAAAATATAATTAATTTTATTGACTTCATTTTTATTGTGTTCATCACTATTTTATTATTTTAAGAGATTACCATAAATATAGTCATCGATGTAGTCATCATCTTAGGTGAAAACTAATTTATTAGATTTAGTTTGTTATTTGACATGTTCCTTATTATGAATCTAAGGATCTAGATATGACAAATCTTGTCTAGTTTCCTCATTAATCTTATTAGGTACATCTTGTTTTTGATATTTTTTCTTATGTGTGTGTACACATACAAACACACACACACACACACACACACACACACACACACACACACACACACACACACACACACACACACACACACACACACACACACACACACACAAGAAAAAAGAATAAAAACAAGATGTACCTAATAATATTAATGAGGAAACTAGATAAAATTTATCATATATAGATCATTTGATTCAATAGATTCATAATAAGGAACATATTGAATAACAAGATAAAACTAATAAATTAGTTTTCACCCAAGACAATGACTACATCGATGACTATAATTATGGTAATATCATAGAATGGTAAAATAGTGATGAATACAATGAAAATGAACTCAATAAAATTAATCAAATGAGAGAGTAGGATAGGTGATGAGATTTAATAGACAACCAAGGGAGCTAGCCCTTCAATCTAGAGGTTTACCTCTATTATAGGTAACCCACATGCCTAGGGGTATTCCCATGTTTCAATCAATTGAAAAGGTCTAATCTACCTCTCCAAGGGTGTAAAATTGAGTGAAAATGGTTCCCTTATCAAATAATGTAATGGCCACTTTTTTTGAATGATTAGAGGTATACCACCATTCATGTCCATCGTCTATTGAATCCTCTACTATATATCATTTAGAATATCATTAATTTTATTGACTTCAATTTCATTGTATTCATCACTATTTTACCATTCTAAGAGATTACAATAAATATAGTCATCGATGTAGTCATCATCTTGGGTGAAAACTAATTTCTTAGTTTTAGCTTGTTATTTTATATGTCCCTTATTATGAATCTATTGAATCAAAGGATCTAGATATGACAAATATGTCTATTTTCCTCATTAATCTTATTAGGTACATCTTGTGTTTTATCTTTTTTCTTATATATATGTATGTATGTATATATGTATGTACACACACACACACACACACACACACACACACACACACACACACACACACACACACACACACACACACACACACACACACACACACACACACACACACACACACACACACACACACACACACACACACAAGAAAAAATATCAAAAACAACATGTACCTAATAAGATCAATGAGGAAACTAGACAACATTTTTCATATCTAGATGCTTTTATTCAATAGATTAATAATAAGGAACATATCAAATAACAAGATAAACCTAATAAATTATTTTTCACCCAAATGATGACTACATTGATGACTATGATTATGGTAATCTCATAGAATGGTAAAATAGCGACGAATAAAATGAAAATGGAGTCTATAAAATTAATCAAATGAGATAGTAGGATAGGTTATGAGATTCAATAGATAAACCAAAGGAGTTAGCTAGCCCTTTAATCTAGAGGTTTACCTATATTATAGGTAACCCACATGCCTAGGGGTAATCCCATGTTTCACTCAATTTGGAGAAGGCCTAAACTACCTCTCCAAGGGTTCTAAATTGAGTGACAATATTTCCATTATAAAATAATGGAATGGCCACTTGTTTTGAATGAGTATAGGTATACCACCATTCATGTGCATCATCTATTCAATCCTCTACTATATATCATTTAGAATATAATTAATTTTATTGACTTCAATTTCATTGTATTCATCACTATTCTACCATTCTAAGAGATTACCATAAATATAGTCATCTATGTAGTCATCATCTTAGGTGAAAAATAATTTCTTAGGTTTAGCTTGTTATTTTATATGTACCTTATTATGAATCTATTGAATCAAAAGATCTAGATATGACAAATGTTATTGAGTTTCCTCAAAATTTATTAGGTACATCTTGTTTTTTATCCTTTTGCTTATGTGTGTGTGCACATACATACATACATACATATGTATTTACACACACACACACACAAACACACACACACACAAACACACACACACACACACACACACACACACACACACACACACACACACACACACACACACACACACACACACACACACACACACACACACACACACACACACACACACACACACACACACACACACACACACAAGAAAAAAGATCACAAACAAGATGTACCTTATAAGATTAATGAGGAAACTAGACAACATTTGTCATAACTAGATCCTTTGATTTAATAGATTCATAATAAGGAACATATCAAATAACAATCTAAACCTAAGAAATTAGTTTTCACCCAAGATGATGACTACATCAATGACTATAATTATGGTAATCTTATATAATGGTAAAATAGTGATGAATACAATGAAAATAGAATCAATAAAATTAATCAAATGAGATAGTATGATAGGTAATGAGATTCAATAGACAAACCAAGGGAGCTAGCCCTTTAATCTATAGGTTTACCTCTATTATAGGCAACCCACCTGACTAGGGGAATTCCTATATTTCACTCAATTTGAAAAAGGCCTAAACTACCTCTCCAAGGGTTTAAAATTGAGTGACAACATTTCCCTTATCAAATAATGGATTGGCCACTTGTTTTGAATGAGTACAAGTATACCACCATTCATTTGAATCATCTATTGAATCCTCTACTATATATCATGTAGAATATCATTAATTTTATTGACTTTAATTTCATTTTATTCATCACTATTTTACCATTCTAAGAGGTTACCATAAATATAGTCATCAATGTAGTCATCATCTTGGATGATAAATAATTTATTAGGTTTAGATTGTTATTTTATATGTTCCTTATTATGATTCTATTGAATCAAAGGAACTACATATGACAAATGTTATCTAGTTTATTCATTAATCTTTTTAGGTACATCTTATTTTTGATCATTTTTCTTATGTGTGTGTGTGTGTGTGTGTGTACATACATATATATCATTTTTCTTATGTGTGTGTACATATATACATATATGTGTATGTACACACACACACACACACACACACACACACACACACACACACACACATAAGAAAAAAGATAAAAAAAACAAGATGTACCTAATAAGATTAATGAAGAAACTATAAAACATTTATCATATCTAGATCCTTTGATTCAATAGATTTATAATAAGGAACAAATTGAATAACAAGCGAAACCTAAGAAATTAGTTTTCACCCAATATGATGACTACATTGATGACTATAATTATGGTAATCTCATAGAATGGTAAAATAGTGATGAATACAATGAAAATGAAGTCAATAAATTTAATTAAATGAGATAGTAGGATAAGTGATGAGCTTCAATAGACAAACCAAGGAGCTAGCCCTTCAATCTAGAGGTTTACCTCTATTATAGGCAACCCATATGCCTAGGGGTATTCCCATGTTTCACTCAATTTGGAGAAGGCCTAAACTACCTCTTCAAGGGTGTAAAATTGAGTGACAATAGTTACCTTATCAAATAATGGAATGGCTACTTGTTTTGAATCCTCTACTATATATCATTAATTTTATTGACTTTATTTTCATTATATTCATCACTATATTACCATTCTATGAGATTAACATAATTATATTCATTGATGTAGTCATAATCTTGGGTGAAAACTAATTTCTTAGGTTTAACTTGTTATTCGATATGTTCCTTATAATGAATATATTGAATCAAAGGATATAGATATGATAAATGTTGTCTTGTTTCCTCACTAATCTTATTAGTTACATATTATTTTTGATCTTTTTTCTTATGTTACACACACACACACACACACACACACACACACACACACACACACACACACACACACACACACACACACACACACACACACACACACACACACACAAGGATCTTGATATGCAAATGTTGTCTAGTTTATTTCATTAATCTTATTAGGCACATCTTGATTTTGATATTTCTTCTTACACACACACACACACACACACACACACACACACACACACACACACACACACACACACACACACACACACACACACACACACACACACACACACACACACACACACACACACACACACACACACACACACACACACACACACACAAGTTTAATTTGTTGTTTAACATGGGATTCTTTTTGTAGTTGTTCCCTTTGTAATTTTTCTTGTTGTACTTTTTCCAATTGTTTATTATGTAATTTTTCTTTCTCTTTTTGTAAATGTGCCTCTTGTAAGCTTTATTTTTCCATTTAATATTTTTTTAATATATCTTGTACCATTTTTTATTTTGGATATGTCTCCTCAAATGTATTAGGGTGTTTTATTATTGAATGTGTATCTAAATCTAGTGGTTTTTTAATGGATGTATCTAATACAAAATCACCACTATCAATTAATTTTTTCAAGAATTAATTCAAAGACTAACACTATTTTGTATGATGTTCCACATGACTATGAAAATTAAAATAATGATTTAATTTCCTTTAAAACCGCATATGAGACATTTATTGAAGATTTTCTCTTAAAGTGTTATTAAACTTGGGTACACTTGTTAACCCATTTATCACAGATGTATCTTATTTCTTAACCCCTACTTGAGATGAAAAATTTGAGGTGGAATGTTCTATAATTTAGAAGTAAAGGTGTAATTGACACTAGCATGTTTAGGATTGTGGATATGTGCAATATTATCTTCAAGTGATGTAATATTTAGACACATTTTATTTTAGAGATCATCTATATAATTTTTGATGGTAATCATTTAATATAGAATTGATTCAAAAGTAAAAACCCATGGTACTTTGATTGAATGTGCATACAAGAACCCTTAAAAGGATGTCTAGGAGGTGGAGGAAGTTGAGGGGGAACATGTTGACTACCTCAATTTTATAACATATAATGGGTAAAACTACCTCTTGTAATAGTGAAAAAGGTACCAAATCGTCCAATATATGTTGTCAACCCATGATGTAGGTGGGATGGTAGCTATCAAAACCTTAAGGTAAAATAAAAAGCGTGAAATAAATGACTTAACAAGGGAAAAATAAAGAACCAAATGCAAGAGTGACACAATAAAACATTTGTGACTATGAAATAGGATTTTGATGAATTTTTTAAATAAACAAACCCTAGAAATTATTTTTAACATAAGTACACCTTTTACCCTCTAGATGAAATTTACTAGATATAATAAATCATAAGTTACAAAAAATATGTATAATATTTTGCCAAACAAAATTAAGATTTTAATCCAAAAAATATGACTAGTAAAAAATTGTAGATTTTTAAAAGTAAAGTTGTTTGAAATTAGATATTAGCCAAACAAGGAACACTCCTCATAGAGAAACCCTAATAATAAAATGAGTGTGAAAGCCTAGGAAAAAGTTAAAATATTATGATTTGCATAGAAAATAAAGGGAAATTAGAAAGTAGGTCTAAAACCTTAAGATAAAATTATGAAACCATAGAAAGAAGAATGAAACTGTAATAAAAACCTAGGGTTTGGTAATATTCAAGAAATATATGAGTTCAATAATATTTTTAGATTTAGTATTAATCATAATATGATATAAATAGTTTGATAAATTGTAATATATAAAAATCAAACATAACTATGAATGTAACTAATTGAGATAGATATGATAATGCAATTTACTATTTATATAAAGTATTAAGGAGATAAATATACATAGGTTTATTGTCTAACTAATTGACTATGACCATGTCCTAATAGTGGAAATAGTTATAAAGTAGATATATAGATGTGTCTCTATGAATGTAGGTTTAGTACCATTAGGGCTAGGCAATATTTTCAATGATAATTTTTGTGGTTGACATTTAGTGAAATATGCATGTATGAAATGTCTATGTTTGTATGATATTAGACCCTCGACTACATACACATCTCTAAAAATTAGATTCCTTCTCATTAAAACCCTAGATCTGCTTATGAAGGTAACCAAAGTTGGTAAGGGTTATATGACTATATGATCACTTGAAATAAGATGTGAAGGAGGAGAAATAAGTTGTTTTAGTAATGCAAAGTGATCACCAAATAACTTTACCTACACCATCTTCTAGATAGACTCAAAACATGGTAAGATTACTTCAAATAGGAGAATGTCTTATGGGGATAAATAGCATAAGAAGAAGGTATTATATGTTTCAATAAATCCCTTATGTCTTGGTTAATGGAGTTATTTTTAAAAAGGATATGGATGACATGCTCTTAAGGTTTGTAGAAATTAACCAAGTTGACAAGCTCTTAGACCAGTTTCATGATAGACTTGTAAGAGGGCAATTTGTAACCAAGACTATAGTAAAAAGGATCATAAGGGTAGGATATTTTTTTACAAGTTTGTTCAAGGAATCCCATTATTGTGTTAGGATATTCCAAAAGTGTGCCATGTTCATTAGGAAGCAAAGACTAGTTGCATTGTCCCTTAAACCTATCTAAGTGGAGTAGCCCTTCATATAGTGTAGCCTAGAGTTTGTAGGAATGATTCACCCTCCATCTATTATAGGACATAAATGGGTCTTGAATGCTATAGACTACTTCACTAGGTGGGTGGAGGATATAAAACTTAAAGAAGCAAATGAGAACTCAATTTTGGAGTTTTATAACAGCCTAGTAACAAGATTTCGGATCCCCTCCACCATCATATCAAATAATGCACTGGCCTTCAGTAGTGCAAAGGTGAGTGAATGGGCTCTTAACCATGGCATATACCTTAATACTTCCTCCAAATACTATCCATAGTGAAATGTAATTATATATTATACTAACAAAAACATAGTTTAAATCATAAGGAGAACTATAGAAGACAATCAGAGGGAGTGACATGCCAAACTAAGGACAACCTTGTGGGTAGATAGGATTACTCCCAAGAGAGATATTGGTAATTTAGCATACCTTATTATCTATGGTAAGGATGAAATTTTTCCCATATCACTTGAACTACTATCCTTGGAACTCACACACCAACTTGAGCTAATGGAGAGTGATGCCAAGGTGGTAAGGATGAATGAATTGAGGGAGCTAGAAGAGACAAGAGATGATGCAATGCATGAAAATTTGTCATATAAATATCAATTTAAGAGGTATTTTGAAAATATTAATTCATTAAGGACATTGCAACAAGGTCATATTATGCTCAAGTGGGATGAAGACCGAGTTAAACTAGGTAAGCACTAAAAGTTTGATAGCCTATGGAGTGGAACATACATCATTTCTAGTTGTAAGGAGAATAATGCCTTATATTTATCAAGGTTGAATGCTGATGATATCCATATCCCTATTAATGGGGTGTTCCTTAAGTATTTTTATTAGAAAGAATATAATATCTTTGTACATAATAGTCTCAGTCTCCTTTCTTCCAAGTGTTATAGCACATGCTTTATTAGTTGCCTATTTGGTGTTCTTGTTATTTCTTAATGTGTGTCTTTATTGTATCCCCTTTGATTTTGGTTGTGTTTTGTGAGGTTGTTGTATTCCTTAAGGATGCAAGTTATTAATCATGAAGTGTCATCTTAGTTAGAGAGGTATCTCATTTGAACCATGACTGTTATGCAAGAATTCATAGGTCCTGTTGAATAACATGAAGGTCAACCCTTCAAAGTCACCAATAATGTTGACTTCTTTTGCCTTGGGATCAAAAATGGACAACCTATACTCATGGACACCTGAACCTAGTCTTGGTTACCTTCTTGTATCTAGTAAAGTTTCATGATAGCTAAGAATAGGTATGTTATCCTTAGTAAATTAGAGGGATCATGTTCAAGTGGTGTATCTATGTTAAGAAGTGTCATGGTGATCATTTTCTCACCCTTTTGAGCCTATGTCAAGTATCCATTTGGTTCTAGCTATGTATAAGATCCCATAACAAGTCTTGAATGTGGTTTTAATGATCTAAAATCACTCATGTTGAAGATAATTCAAATGTTGCAGCTCATGGCCAATTGTGAATCCATCTAAGAATGTTGAAAACCTATAAAATATGGAAAAACTAGAACATCAGAACTGGTATATGTTGTACCCAACACCCCCTTTTTCTATAAATAAATGGGGAAAAACTTTTTTTAGATTATTGTCTTGATTTTGAGCCCCCTCTTTTGAGCCCCCTCTTCTATGTTTTTATTCAAATTTTGGGAAAAATTCATGACTTGGCCTTTCATACTTTGGCAAGATAGCATTGGTATTGTGTTTTCATAGACTATATATTTTTGTTCTATCAAGTTTGTTACTTTGAGTTAATTGTTGTGGACTTATCTTTATTAGAGAAATTATTGCAAACATTTTATCCAAAATAATTCCTCCAATGGAATTAGTCTACAAGATTTTTTACCTCAAGTAATTTTCCTGACATAATTGACATTATCCTTTAGCCACTTTGAACTTGCCCTTTGGCCTTTACAAAGTAGATCCTTTGGGGATTTTGTCATGGATAAATTCCCTAAGATGTAGACCCTTAAGATTATTACCAAAGTACCCTTCAACATTTTTAAATCATTCTTTAGGACCATTGAAATGCCCTCTTTCCTTGCCAAGCTATCCTTCAAGATTTTTATAATGTGTCCTTTGGCATTTTTTTTGTGGCCATTTTTTCCAATAGAATTTATTCAAGACTTTTGTAATTTCCCTTTGGCCTATCCACATATTTCCTTTAGGACTTTTATCATGTACCTTTTTGATCCTTTCTTTTAGACATTTTATCCAAGACAATTTCTCTAAGCCAATTGAATTCCTTCAAACATTTTGTCCAATGAAAATGACCCTTTAGGAGAATTTTTTTAGACATTTTGTCTAAAATGATTCCTTTGATATAATTCTTTCAGGACTTTTGAAAATACCCTTTGCCTTTGACTTACCCTTCAAAGAAATTTCTCTAAATAAATTCCCTTTAGACCTTTTGAAGATGCCCTTCAACCTTTTGAAAGTGCCCTTTAGGACTTTTGTGGTTACCCTTCGAGACTTTTATAAATGGCCTTTTGCCCTACAAGCCTACCCTTCAAGACTTTTGTCCTATACCTTTGCCCCAAACCATTTCCTTTAGTCTTTTTTGTTTCAAACATTTTGTCTAACAAAAAAGTCTTGAAACAATTCCTCGAAGGACACATTCCCTTTAGACTTCCTGAACCTACCCTTCAAACATTTTGAAAGTGGCCTTTTGACATTTTTGAAGTGACCACTTTCCCTTCAAGATTTTATCTTGGGACCATTTCCCTTTGAGACCAACCATATAGGACTTTTGTCCCAAACATATTTCCCTTCAGCCAATTCCTTCAAACAATTTGTTTGATGAAAAGAACCATGTGGGAGAATTAATGCAGACATTTTATCTAAAACAATTCCCCCACATAAGTCCCAAAATAATTTCCCCACATAACCTTGAAATAAAATCCAAACTACCAAGTGGCACCCTTGCTTAGAAATAATTTCATTATGCTTGAGCTTAATTTAAAATTCTTAACCTAGGTCCAAATAGTATTTTCATAAATACTAAAACCTTAGGCTAAAAACATTCATGTAGGGTTCTTTATATATGTTTTCCAAAGTATTATGCTAAGTCTTTTTTTCATTTTTTTTACTTACATGAAATCTTGAAAAAATGACACGTGTCAAGCTAACAAGATTAAATTTAATAGTCACTCAAACATCATTTGACAATCATGAGGACATCATTTGATGGTCACATGAACATCAAATTTAACATTAACAACATATCAAACTTATGAGATTAAATTTGGAAATCATGCAAACATTATTTGATAGTCATGAGGATGTCATTTGATGGTTGCATGAATGTCAAATTTAACCTTGGAAATGGATTAATTTATGGAAATAAATTTGATAGTCACATAAACATCATTAATGGTCACAAAGCCATCATTTGGTCACATGAATGTCAAATTTAGTCTCATGAAGTATCCATTTGGATTTAAATTAATATCTTATAGTCCATGTCTATTCAATCCCATTTGATCAAATGATGAAATATCAAGTATAAATGTCAAAGCTCCATGAGAGTGACAAGTGTTACCATCATGGGAGTCTAGTGCATAGATCCAACAACCTATGGAAAGAAGCAGGGAGCCCAAAGCATAAATTTAATGAATTGTGTTAAACTAGTACATAAGGATTGATGGTGTAAGATCAACATGGAATTTTCAAAGGTCACAAAACTATCGAAGAGCTATTAGGTGGCATAAAAATGTTCAAAACACATAGAGGCCCTGTAGAGCTGCCAAGTGGTATACTTGTGTTCCATGATGCAAAGAATTGATGGTTTGAGTCCTATGGGGACATTTCAAAGATCTTAGACTCAATTATGTGTTGACATGTGTCACATTTTGAAAGCTATCAAAGCATTATGGATAGAACATGAAGATCTTTAGATTGTGCTATATTTGTTGACAAACATTGGGACTCATAGTTAAGACTAGGAATATGAACATGCATGTGATTTTTAGTGAGGATCTAAAAATATAATAAGAGAAAGATGTATTTACATGATGTTTCAAAGGTAAATTCAATGAGCACTATCACTTATTTTAGTTAAGACCCTATAACTCCTTTCAAAGGAATACTTTATAAAAGTCAATAGAAAACATGCAACACATAGTTTAGATTAGTCATGGCTAACATTGGTGAAGTAATTTTGGTACTTCGTGCATATGTCTAAGTTTTATATGAAGGTGGTTAATTTTAAATATCAATAGGTTTTTGTCACAACCAATAAAAAGAGGCATCTATAGTTTTGATAAATAGTGCATCTATTTGTAGTTTGCATATAGTTCAATCTATAATTATAAAAATTGACTATATTTTTTCACATGCACATGTTTCATAGCTTGGGAAAAGGCTATTTTAAATAGATAAATATAAGTAGACTCTTATATGGTTTTAGACAATAGTTAGAACTACATGTTTCAACTATTATATTTAATAACCTTGCATAAACTTGGAGGATGAGGCAAACCCTTCCTTGAGTCTATATAAATAACTATAATCCAACTTGGATTTTGGTTAAAGAATTTTGGAATATAGGAGAAATATTATTTTTGATCTTTAGTGCATGTGTTTGTGTATTTTCTATCTAATTTATATGTAATTAGTGGGTAATTTCATTGGTTGTAAATTTCAATAATCTTAGGTGTGAAAAATTTGTGAATGGATTCCTAATTATTTTGATTGATGTACTAATTTTTAGGTGTGCAATAGATATTGAAGGATTGGTACATATATTGGTTAAGATAGTCAAGTTCAAATTTATTCATAATTCTAATTTTACACGAGTGCTTTATTGGATGTAGTTTTTTGTGTGTGTGAAATAGCTATCTCACATACTTCACTAGCCCAAGCCATAGTCTTTTGATTAAGGGTGGGTAATAGCTACCCTAAAAGGAGAAACCTTTGTCTGAGTCTTTTGAAGTTCTTGCATATTTATTTCCTTAGACTCTTAGCCATGTCTGATTGTGTGTGTGAAATTACTACTAACAATAGGCATAGGTTCTGAGACCACATGTCTTTTAAAAACTAGCTAGGGGAGTAGTTACTGAAAGCCATAAAAGCTTTCTTTTATACATTACCTTTCCCTCCTTTTGAGTTTGTTTTGAGATTTTCCCACTCTAGATTAGCAACCAGCCACCTAGCCAAATCATATAGAGATTCACTACCCCTAATAAGAACCACACCTCTGGAAAAAAAACTTGTCAATAACCTACATGCCCTACCTACTTGTTATTCCACAAATAGGTTTAAATAAACTACATACCTACAACTTATGCCCTGGAGTGGATTTTACCTTCATTAAGATCCTAACATGTTAGAGGCTACCTCATTATGGTTATGATGTGCATAAAACCCATACCAATAGTTTAACTAGCACTAAAAGGAGGGCTTGAACCTTTAATAGTAGTTATCCTTTGCAGAGTTGCACTATATTCACCTAGGAGAGTGACCAAATATAATTCCTAGGTTGGTTTATTAGTCTCACCCTTAAAAAATCAAAAGAAACATATAACTATATCAATAGCCCTAGTTTATAATAGCCCCCCTCCAATAGGGATCCCCTTTATTGTAAGCAAACCTTTACATGTTAATCAACCAATGAATCAATAGTAGCCCTGGTTAGTTGGATCTTACATCACCATCCTGTGAGATGCGCATGATTTGCCTCAAAATCTTGAAAATTACTTACCATCATTTTTCTCCCTTAGGAGCAAGGATAGTAGAGGAACATATCAAATCAGTTAAAGCTACTTTAAGGTTAATGAATGTCATAGATGAGGATGTTGCATGTAGATTATTCCCTTTTATTTTGATGGATATTAATTATGATTGGTATTTGAATATAACCAAAAATTCCATCACTTCTTGGGATGAATATCAAGTAGATTTTCTTTCATAGTTTAGGCAGCTCACAAATCTTGATTTGGTATACAATCACTTTACCAGCATGAAGAAAGAACCTAATCAGACCATCCATACTTTCAATGAAAGATGGTAGAAGATGTAAAACTAGTTGACCCCAAGATATAAACCAAATGAATAATTACCACTAAAAATGTACAAGAATATCTTGGCCCCTATCACTATTATGTTGTTGAAAAGAGTAATTCTAGCTAACACTTTGGCATTAGCATTCAAATAGGTTATCACCATAGATAGAAAGTTCAATCTTTAGATGCCTAGAGTGCCTAATGTCAATAATGGTTTTCCAATGATAAATATAGTTCTACATGCAAGGTATAACATCCCAACATTCAATCAAAACTAATTGTACATGTTGCCTCCATTGATAGAGACAACATAGCTAAATTTTGGATAATTGAACAATCATGCAATGGGTAATGGTTACTGTACACACATAATATTTTAACTTTTACCAAATATCGATGCTTTACATCTTGTAAAAACCCATCAAGACTCAATCTATCTAAGTGTATGACCTAATGGGTACACCAATAAAGGGGTGGGTAGACCTTTGGTGCTTCACAAGATTATTGTCCCTTTTTGCCTCATTATTACCAATCCAACTAACTCCTAAAACCTTTCCCTAAGTTGTTTCTCCTCCCTTGCATAGTATTCTAATATTTTGCCTCTTTTTATTCTTCATTTCCTTTCTTGGCACCCTTTTTACCTATTTAACATAATAATTCAATGTGATCGACCTAGTATAGTTAGAGACCCTTTCTCTCTTTTGGTTTATTAGCCTCCTAGTTGACCTATCATAGACCTAGTGAGTTAGCCCAAAACCATGATAAGTCAACCAAGTTAACTTAGCATAGTTTACATTTATGAATGATTTTAGGGTAAGTTTCACCTATAAATATAAGGTCATTTTAGTCATTATTATAACATGCAATCAAGATTTATTATTCACTTGTGCTTCTTCACAATCTGTTCTTCCACCATTCTATTTGATGAGACTTAACTTAGGTTTTTGATTTTGGATAATCTAGTCTTATGGATAGGTCTTGGATGCTTTGGCCTAACAAAGTGATCCTTACGAACCACAACAACCTTTTGTAAAGACCCTTTGTCCAAGGGATAGATTGAGTCTCGATGGGTTCACATTCAAGTAAGTATATTCTAATTTTGTTGTCCTCTCTTTTAGTAGATAGAAGTAGCATAAGTGTTGGCTTGAATAATATTACTCTTCATATTATATGTATTAGGGTGTTACTCAAATTTAATTTATTTAGAGTTCCCTATAAATTTTGATTTCTTTGCTTTACTAACCCCCACTTTGTGCCACAAGCTTTGGTGTACACTAGATTAGATTTACTTTTCTTGTTATTAGATTAGTGAAATATTAAATCATAGGACTCTTTTAGGGTTGTTATGTGATTGTGTTAGACTATAGGCTTTAGAACCCTATCTCACATAGTGTGTTTTAAATAGTGATCCCCTAATTAGGTCTAGTGGATCCTCACATTGGTCATGCACCCACTTAATAATTGTATGCCCCCTAATTAGAAATGTAGGTGTGTTCTATCCCATCTGATCTAGGATTGATTTATGGATATGATGCATTTTTGATTGCATACATTATGGTGAACCCAATGTGAATAAAATTCTTGAAATATTTATTTCACTTATTTAATTTCTATTTTTCATTATTTTTGTCATATATTTATTTTGTTACATTGACCCTATCAACCTAGTTTATTTATCTTTGTGCGTATGTTTGTAAGAATAGGTAACTAGCTCAACCAACTCAACCTAGTACAAGTTTCAAAACTTGTAGAATTTTATTCATAAAATTAGATCAACTATCTCAACCTAGTATAAGTATTTTATGTTTTTAAACTTCTAGTTCAACTTACTAGGTCAACCTCATGCATTTTTTAGCACTTTTTCAACAAGTTCTTATATTACTTAATCTACCAACTCAACCCAGTTTATAGGTTTTTGATAGTTTTCTCCAAGGTTCTTGATCACCAATATTCTCCTTTTCATCTCCAAACCATTCAAGTTAGTTTCTATTCCTTTGTATCTTTTTATTTTTGTACTTTACTTTCATAGTTTATAATCTTTAAAACTACCCTTGTAAAGTCAACTAGGTTGACCCTATGGACCTAGTTTTGTGTTTTATGTTTTCTAAAATAACTAGGTTGACCTAATTGAACTAGTTCACTTTCAAACATTTATTTTATAGTACAATTTTCTCCCTATTAACCCTATTTGATATGATTATCCATATAGTTTCTCAACTATACCTTGTTTTAAAGCTAGAATAAATAATAGATTTTAATCACATCTTTCTTTTTAGTTGTTTGCATGCTTAGAATATCTCACATAGTCTAATTAGGGTATTTTCAATTAATCACTTAGTTGTACTATTTATATTCTTTTACACACATGGAAAAATCACATAAACATTAATAAGAATTTAAACATTTGACTACCTAAGCCAACATACTTGGATTTCATCACCAAGGGGGAAGCCAACTTGATGCTCTAGTTAAGTATAAAGTGTGGTTAATGGTATATTTTGGCTAAGCACCCATTACCCTTACTATTATAGTATCTAAAGTGAAGGGGTAAGCCTTAATACCAAGCCTATATCATTACCACTATAGTCCCTTTCATCCTAAACTTACATAAAACTATCATTAGATTGTTATCTAGTACTTTGCTTATAGGCAATCTCCCTTTACATTTAAAATCATTTTTAATAATCTAATCAAACATTCTAGGTCGACTAAGTAGCTAGTTTTACTTTCAAAATTGTTTTCTTGCTCTTTGATCAATTATTTATGCAAAATATTACATTATCTAGTATTAGTGCAAGATTTTGCTTTGTGTGCATCAATTGAATTAGCCAGTGTCAATTCAGTTGATTGTATGTTTCCTTTCTACACTTACTTTCTTAGATTAGCTGCAAATTATCTTGTTTCATTTCCAAACTTGTTATCAATCTTTTCCTCTTCCTTGTTCACTATACTAGGTTGACCCTATACTTTTTTGGCTTTTATGCACTATACTAGATCAACTTGGTCAACCTAGTATAGTTTCCAAGTCTTGTTTCCTTCACTAGTTTGATCTAGTCAACATAGTTTCATTTCCTATTTTTCCTATTTCTCCTATTTTTCAATCTAATGTCCCATTTTTATAATTTTGCATCCTTTTCATCTCTTGTCATTCAGAATGAGGTCTCCTATCAAAATATAGTTAGACAACCTAAATCCATTTAGATACTATATGGGATGTTCATTCCTTCCTTTTTTTTCTTCCCAAGAGAATAATTACTCTTGGGGAACTTTTCCTCATTCATCTTTGAGATATAACATGGTGAAAATAACACCTCAAGATGAATTTGATGGATCCAATCCTTTCCATACTTATCAAGACACTTCTGAAAATCTCCAAACCAATGTAAGAGTGATTGATATAAATCTCTTTAACAATCCCACTAATGACCCTCATTTGAATAATCCTCCCCCTAACACCATTTTTAGAGTGCTCAAACCAAAACTAACTCACCTCTTAATAAAACCCAACTCTTAGCTCAAGTCATTCAGCAAAACTCTACTACCAACCAAATGATGCAACTTCAATAAAATTTAATCAATGTGACTAATCAACATCCAACTATTCATCCTCAAGCTAATCCTTATTATATTCCTCCACCTCTTTGGGATGCCTCAAGTAATGTTATTCCTCAACCTATAAAGAATAAAAATATTCTTCAAACCATTCAAAATGAGCCTTTATATCCCTTCATTATATTCATTGATATTTGTAACATAACTCCAACTATCAAATATGGTGGGACTAAAGACCCTGCTTCATTCCTCAAAGCCTTTGGAAACCTTTTCAAAGAGTGGATCCAAACTAATATATTTTCCACAACTAAACTATTAGACAAAAATTTCACT
The DNA here is from genome assembly GCA_037957365.1 of Torreya grandis. Taxonomy (NCBI): domain Eukaryota; kingdom Viridiplantae; phylum Streptophyta; class Pinopsida; order Cupressales; family Taxaceae; genus Torreya; species Torreya grandis. The sequence continues at coordinate 1,284,621 of JARHVA010003280.1, read as the reverse complement.
GGTGATGTATTAGAATGGTATAATCAACTTCTTCAACATTCTATTTGGCAACTTGAAGATTTGGTCAATCTGTTGGTTAAAGAGTTTCAACATAATGATCTTCTTTAAAATTGTCTTAGTCACTTTATAAATGCTAAACAATCTCCTAATGAATTAGCTCATGAATTTATTAAAATATGGAAATCTTTAGTTCATAAAGCTGATAATAATATGACTAATGATAATTTATTCAAACTCTTTATGACCACTTTGACTCCCACTCTTCAATACAAGGTTCAAACCTTTGCTCCTCAAACTTTTAGTGAATCTCTTGACCAAGCTAATCACCAATACTTTCTTATGAATCAATTCAAACCCAATTATAAACTTCTTAAAGGATATTTTCAAACATCTAATGCTATCACTAGTAATACTCCCCACACCAAACCCAAAGTTTCCAAATCTGATGTTCCTTTACCATCTCATACACATCTTTCAATTCAATAAATATAATAATTTTTACCACCTTTGAAACCTTTCATTTATCCAAATGTTTCTCCTAAGTGGTATGATCCCAATCTATTTTGTTGGTTCTATGCCAACATTGGGAAATTCTCATGAATTTTGTAGAGGGTTCACTAAGTGTGTCATTTCTTATATGCTTGGTGACTCATTTAACCATGAGGATATGATAAAACTTCATCATCAAGAATATGTTTCTGCATCTTAAAAATGATAAAAATTTAAATCCACTACTTCTAATAATCCAAAATCTTCTTCAAATAATAATCAATCAAATGCCAAGGATATTTGTGACATCAATACTGATTATGACCTATATTATAAAAACTCTTAATATGTCAATGCTACTAAGGTTAATTATCATCATAAACTAGCTCACAAAGATCCTATTACCAATCCTAATAAACCATCTTTAGAAGACTAATTGCTTAAAGATACCACTACCACTCATGATGATTTAAAAGCACTTAAGGAACAACTTCCCCCTTCCAATCCTCCCACCACATCTATACCTCATAAATCTAATTTACCATGTAAACCTCATGATGTTTCTTCTAAATCATATTTGAATTTTCTTGAAGAACTCAACTCTATTCCTTGTAAAATTCCTCTTATGGAGTTGATTCACATTTCACAATATCATCATAAATTTCTTATGAAATAACTTCAAGAAATTAAAGCTCCATCTATAGATGAAGAAACACTGGTTATTGATTCTCAAACAACTTAGTTAATACCATTGAGACTATGTGTCTTTCTTCTAAGCCTTCTATTTAATTTATTGAAGAGGACATGATCAATGATAAAATTATTTTTCACAACAATGATCTACCTCTCTTTATCAAGGTAGTCATTAATACCACCCTTATCCAAAAATTTCTAGTTGATGAAGGTTATGATATTAATGTCACATCCTTATGGGTAATTTAACAACTTGGTTATAACAAAGATCATCTTAAATAAACCCATATTACTTGTTGTGGCTTTAACAAGACTAATCAAAATCCACTTGGATGCATTTGGCTTTCATTGACCATTAGGCCTAAGACTGTTAGAGCCAAGCTTATGGTACTTGATCTTCATTTATCCTATAACATTCTTCTTGGTCATCCATGGACACATCAGATGAGGGCCATTACCTCTTCTAGTAGTCAGTGTATTAAATTCCTACTTAACAAAAAATGTTATAAACATGAAGCTGATCCCAACCTATGGAACATCTAAATTTCGAATCGTAAGCCTCAATATCAAATTCCTATAGTTTATAAAATTAATATCGCTCATTTACCTAAGTTCATCAATATAAATCATGATCCTCAAGTTACTCTTATGTATTCTAATGATGATGAGCCTAATGCATTATAGCACACTTACAATACTAAGAAGCTACCCCCATATATTATGGATTGGCTTCCTCCTTTTCTCTTACCTCGAGATCATATGATTCCTATCATGGATGAGATTACTGATTATCCCCTTCCATTCAATACTCAAGACATATCTTTACCTAAAGATGCATTCATTTTGAATGATTTTAGAGTGGCTAAATTATTCCAATATCCTCTCACCATGTCCCCTCATACATTTATCAACATTCATATTTCACCTTCTGACACTCCCCCCGATTCTCAAGCATGTACGATTTTTCCAACATATGATGAATTATGTCATGGCCCAAGCTCACTCTAGAGAATTAGATGTCCAACACTATCAAAATATTTTAGCCTGAATTCATGCCTTCAATAGGGATGTACATACCATATCTAGACATCATGACTTATATCTTGAGGATCATGTACCTCCCACCAATTCTCTACTCATCGATACTCCTTGGGTGGTAGACCAACTTACACCTTTTGAGCTTATAGACACTCCTACATCTTATCTACATCCTATAGATCTTATCATTTATTCAAATTCTTCTCCCATCATTTAATCTATCAACACTCCCATCTCTTTGAATCAATCATCTTCATCTACTTCCAAAATTACACTAGATGCCAAGGCAACCAATGTCTATCAAATTCATTTTGAATATGATCGTCATGGTAATAAAATTATAGACCTTGAAGTAGATGTTGAATATTATGGTCCTCTTCCTACCTTTCCTAGTGACTAAGTTAATCTTGAATTACTTCATGCTCGAGAAGCTCAACTTCATTGGAAACATCATAAACTTGGAAATTTTAAGAATAAAACTCCTTCCTTTAAATACTTTTTTACTAGCATTGATCTTAAAACAAATCCAATTTCAGCCTTGCCTAACACACTTTAACATTTTGAAGATGAAAATGTCATTCTTATCAAATAAATAACTCATATCAAATATGGTACCCCATCTTCTCCTTGACCAATCATAGCTTCTTAAAAAGTCTCACCATTTGAGCATGATAACTTTAGCTTATTATTTGATAAATATTAAGACGCATTCTCTTGGTCCTACCAAGACATGCTTGGTATTGACCCTAGTATTGTTGTTCATAACATCATCCCTTATCCTAATGCTAAGCTAGTACATCAAAATCAATGAAAATTCCCACTTGAACTTACTAATCTATGTCATAAGGAAATCATTAAATTTCTAGATGCTAAATTCATTAAATTAGTGGACTATTCTAAATGGGTTTCTAACATTGTTCCCATTAAAAATAAGGTCAATATGGTCATCCACATTTTTATTGATTTTCAAAACCTTAATCCTGCTTTTCCTAAGGACAAATTCACCTTACCTTCAATAAATCCCATCATCGATTCCATAACTGGTTATGAAATGTTGTCTCTTATGGATGGTTTCTTAGGATACAATCAGATTCATATCACTCTTGAGGACCAAAATAAGACTAATTTAACCATGGAATGGGGTACCTATTGTTACATCAAAATGCCCTTTGGCCTCACAAATGCTAGATCTACCTACCAATGTGCTATGACTCACATCTTTCATGATCTCATTCATAAAATTATTGAAACTTATGTGGATGATATAATTTCTAAATCCAATCATCATAAGAACCATATTTTAGATCTTTTTATCATCTTTGACCATCTCCTTAAATACAAATTTAGACTTGATCCTTTTAAATGCATTTTTAGAGTCACATCCAGTAAATTTTTAAGATTGTTAGTCTCTTTTCATAGCATCGATGTTGACCCATCCAAAATTAGTGTTATTATCAACATGCCCATTCTTCAATCTATTCTTGACATTCATACTTATTTAGGCAAACTTGGGGCAATTAGATGATTTGTTCCTAAAATGGCTTATCATATTTACTCCATCTCTTATCTCTAATCAAAGCTAAAACTCCATAGTTGGATTCACATATAGATAAAGTCCTTTGGGGTATGGTAGGATATTATATTGGAATAGGAGAATTCAAAAAAAAATCTATGGTGCTACCTACTTTCTCATATAAGTACCCAATCTTCATAGTAGATCGATAGCTCTGTAAGGGGTCCTAAAGAGTGGGGAACACATCTTGGGGAGGTATATCCATTTTCATTTTCATTCATATATCCTTCATGGGATGATTTATATACTTAATTTATTTACCCAAGACTTGTGTTGCTAAGATAAGTTCTTCATAGTCCCTAAGGTCAAAAGTCCTCTTGTTTTGACAAACCTAATTTGAGCGTCTTGACTTTGATATAGAGTTCTCTCTACCTTAGTTTTTCCTTCATTCTCCCTTCCACCCATTTCATTTTCCCCCCTTGAAAGACAAATTATGATTCCAAATTTGTTTTCCCTCTTCTTCTAATTCCTTCTTCTTAATCTCTTAAAAATATGCTAGCATTCCTTTATTTTGGTTTTATCTATCCTTAAAGTGAAACATGTTTGAGTAACTTTGGATCATTTTATTTACATTACTTTATATTTAATAAACTTACTTTACTTTATTTTTACCATTTATCATGATTTTATTATCTTCCTATTATGAACACCTAAGTTTGTACCATGTTTCCATTATTTAGTAAGATGTTATTTGTTACTACTCGTACAATAATTTTTTTTTCCTTTTTATGCATCCTTTTTCTATTGATGATTGAGATGTGGATTGTTACTACTCACTCATCAATTTTGTCTTACCATTTTATATTTTTAGTTAGTTTTTTTACCATTTATTTTGTTTTTATTTTTCTATCTTATTTGACATGTATCCTTGGTTTGATTTTTGAGTTTGCCTTTCTTACTTTAGGATAGTTTGATTGATTTTTTTGGTTTTTAGTAGAATTGGATTTTTGGTTAACCAATTTTCTCTTGTTATTTTATTGGTAATTTGGTCTAACATAGAACCTATTACCCCAACTTGCCAAATTCCCTAGTACATCCATCCTCATATCACCAACTATCTTGAATTTTCTTGCATTTGTTTATTTTTTCTCTTTAGTTTTGCATTCTTAGGTTTTTAAAAAGTAGTCTCTATGCCCTACACAATCAAAACTAAAGCACAATATACAACCATCTTGTGATAAAGGTAAGTCAAGGCACACATTGCATTTACTTTTTAGTTATTTACTTTTTAGATTAGTTTCCCTTTCAGTCATTTAATTTTAGTTATTTTATGATTTTAAAATACTATAACTTTTTTTTAGCATCAATGTTATGTCTGTCCTTATGTTATTTCTCAAATCACAATCCCATATTACACCTTAGTGACACTTGATGAGATTCAAGTGGGGCATATGTATACATAATATTTTTAACTTTTACCAAATAATGATGCTTTACATCTTGTAGTAACCCATTGGGACTAAATCTCTCTGATTTCACACCTTAAAGGGTGTACTAAGAAAGGGGTGGGTAGACCTTTGGTGATTTGAAATATTGTTTTCTTTTTTTGCCACATTATTACCAATCTAACTAGTTCCTAAAACATTTCTCTAAGTTGTTTCTCCTCCCTTGCATAGTCTTCTAGTCTTTTTCATCTTTTTATCTTTCATTTCCTTTATTGGTACCCTTCTAACCTATTTATTTTACTAGGTTGACCTGGTCGACCTAGTATAGTTTAGGGACCCTTTCTCTCTTTTGGATTTCTAGCCTCTCGACTGACCTAGCACAAATATAGTGAGTTAGATTGAAAATGTGCTAGGTTGACCTAGCACAACTAATGTTTTTAAATGATTTGAGGGTAAGTTCCACCTATAAATACAAGGTCATTTTGGTTATTATTAGAATATGACCACTGATATTCTAGTGGTGGACATATCTGAAGACTATGGTCTATTGTTGAGCAGGGATTGGTCCAAAATAATTAACAAATATCTCTCTATAGAATTTTCTCATATATGGCTACCATGGAGAGGATTTTCAAATCAAATTAGAATTGATAGACAGCTAAGAATAAAGTATCCCATTATAGATTACAATGTCAAGAATGAAGAGGTAAAGTATGACTCACCCAGCCTTGGTATTTATAATTTTAATACTCAAAGTCAAGTATAAAATCTAGAACCTAAAGGTTCTAATAAGCTATGGACCCTACACTTTGATGGCACTAGATCTAAGTAAGGATTATTCATGAGAATTGAGCTTATTGATCCATATGGTAAAAATTTATTGGTAGCATATAGGTTGTAATTTACATACACTAAAAATATAACTAAGTATGAGGCTTTAATTTTGGGACTATAGTTTTTACTCAAGAATAATGTCAAGAAAATAATAGTATTTGACAACTCAAATTTGGTGGTCAAATAGATTAGGAATAAATACCATTTCAATTTATCATACTTTAAGAGATATAAGCATATAACATGGGACTTGATTTAAAGCTTTGAAGCTTTCAACATACTAACACTTCCCACATAACAAAATTAGATTGTTGATTTATTAGATTTTATTGCTACTAGTCTAGGGCTACTATAGGAATCCAAGGTAAAAAAAATCTCAATTGAATTGGTGCCTTTCCCCTATGTTCTAGATAACGTAGAGATTTTCTAGGTCTTTAATGATGACCAATACATTATTCATTTTTTAAATAATTCAAGGGAATGTGAATCCCAAATCATTGATGATAAAGATATGAATCACCTCTACCAAAATGAATAAAATAAATAGGGAATTCTCCAACTCAAAGAGAATTGAATTCCTACTAGCTTGGTCTCCTTAGAAATACCATTTGACATAGATACTCAGGCATAGTAGCAAAGATAGCCCAAAGTTAATGAATCAAACTTCAAAAAGGAAAATTTTGGATATGAGCATAGCTCACATTATGTTAATATTGGTCTCAACTACACCCCAAAAGAAATATAGTGAGTGGAATATTTAATTGCTTGATATAGGGATGTCATTGCCTAGACAAATGAAGATCTTAAATTTTATGACCCTCAGGTCATCAATCACATGATTCCCTTGAAGCTAGATCATGAACTATTCAGATAAAGACAAAGACTAGTCAATCCTAATCTAGAGCCTCTCATTTAGAAAGAAGTGGAGAAGCTTTTAAATGCAAAAATTATCTTCTTAATTTGACATTCTACATAGGTGGACAATTTAGTCCTAATAAGAAAGAAGAACGGTGAGATCAGATTATGTGTGGACTTTAGAAATATGAATAAAGATTCTCAAAAAGACAATTATCCCCTACCTTTCTATATGAGGTGATACAAATAGTAAGTGGTTTTGAAATGATGTCCTTCCTAGATGGATTTTTAGGCTATAATCAAGTATTGGTGCAATCTAAGGATAGAATGAAGATGATGTTCACTATGAAGTGAGGAACTTATGAATATAAGAGGATGTAATTTGGCCTAATAAATTTAAGAGTGACCCTTCAATACACCATGGATCATGCCTTCAAAGGACTGAGAGGAAAATGCATAATTATCTAAATGGATGATCTTATGGTATTTTTAAAGAATTTTGACCACATAAGTCACCTTTAATCCATACTCAAGAGATGAAAAAGGTTTAGTATTTTATTGAACCTAAAGAAGAGCATATTCAAAGTGACTTAAGGTAATATTTTGAGGCACATCATCACCAACGATAGGATCACCATTGATCTAGATAGAATTTAATCAATTTTAAAAATTCAGCCACCAAACAGTAAGGAGCTCAAATCATTATTTATAAAGATTAACGTCATAAGGAAATTCATCTCAATATTTTTAGAGATTGTCAAACCTTTGAATGCCATGATTATTTAAGATGCCAAAATAGAGTGGATAGTTGAATCCTAAAATTCCTTCTAAGATATTAAAGACATAAGATCATAGGCTCTAATGCTAATTAGTCTAGATTTTAATAAAGATTTATACTTGTACTCATTTCCTTTAGAGTATTCAATTATTGTTGTCATCATGAAAAAGAAGGAAAAGACCTAGAATACAATCGTGTTCATGAGCACAAACTTAAAAGATTTAAAACTAAGGTACTCTATGATTGACATAGATTTTTTCCCTTATCAAATTAGTAATGAAGTTTTGGCACTACATATTAAGGAATAAAGTCATTGTTATCATTCTTTATCCTACTATCAAGCTCACCCTATCATAGAATGAGATAGGAGAATGATGAGGCAAATTGATGGACAAGCTGAAAGAGTTTGACATAGAGATAAAGATTGCAAAGATCATTCAAGTGCAAGGCATTGTCTAACTTATGACTGAACTAGATCCTCACATCACAGTTGACTAGGTATGTGAAGCTCAAGTGTCTAAAGGAGAATGGTATACTGATATAATATAGTATTTAATTATAGGAACTTTCCCCCCAAGCTCAATAGAGATATAAGAGCTTTGAAGATCAAAGATGCTCATTATATGATTAAGAAGGAAGTTCTCTATAGAATAAATTTTGAAGGTATTTACCTCAAGTGTGTGTTTATGAAATAAGATAAAAAAATCTTAGAGAACTTGAATTAAAATATAGGTAGTGGTCATCCTTCTAGGAATACCATAGTCCATAAGATCTTAAGAATGGGCTACTACTAGCCAATAATTTTCAAATATGCTCATGCTCATGTGAGAACATGACATGAATGTTAAGATTTAGCCAAGAGATGAGTACACACAACAATGCCTTTATAGTCAATTATTGAAAGATGGCCATTTGCCTAATGGGGTTTAGACTTCATTGGTGTCATCAACCCAAATTCCTCAACAAGCCATAATTTTTTGCTTACTACTATAGATTAGTTTACTAGATGGATCGAAGCCATAGCCATAAATAATAAGATGTGATTCACTTTTTTGAGGAACACATAACAAATATAGTTGATAGGCTTATTTATTTGATTTTTGAAAATGGTTTGGATTTCATATTATTAAAATTTACTAAGTGGAAACATGACAACCAGATCATCATCAGGTTAGATTCCAACCATTACCCTTAGGCAAATGGACTGGTAGAATCAATGAACAAGAATCTAATTGATTTAATTAAGAAATCAACTAGAAACAAGCTTAGGAACTAGCATAATTTATTGAATTATGCTCTTTAGGTAGACCAAAATAGACATAAACCAACCCTTAAAGCTTCACCCTATCTATTGGTCTATGGATGCAAGACCATATTCCCAATTATGTTAAAATTACCCACTTAATAGTTTATGTAGGACTACATGAAACTGAGTGATAAATCAAATCAAGGTTATTGGACATAATAAAAATGGAAGATTCAGGGACTGAGATTCAAGGACTGAGGCCTTACAAACATTTAACAAACACCAGGATGTGTTCAAGAGGTGGTTTGATAAGAGAGTAAAAATCAAAACATTTAGGATTTTAGATCTAGTGTTACTTTGAGATAAAGCCCATGAGAAGAAAGGACAACATGACAAGTTTGCCCCATTATCAATTGGACCATACCAGATTTTAGATATCATGGGAAATAATGCATTTAATTTTAAATACCTCCAAGGTAATGAGCTTACATATCTATTCAATGGATAGTTCCTAAAGCACTACTTTAGGGTTGTACCATCAGCTAATGTTACTAAATAATGAGGGACAAATGAATTTAGATGTAGGATTAGATTAGATTTACCACTTTATTAGATAGTTCCTAATTTTATAAATTACATTTCTTACTTCCATAGACTAGTTTTCTTCTTTCTAGAGTAATCTTTCCTGCTTTCAATATTTTGATTTCATAGATTAGATTTCATGTTTTATAGTTTAGATTTTAGTGATTTTTTATTTTAGTTTCTTGTTTTCTTTAATTAGCTATTCTTTGCTTTCTCTGATGATTCAAATTGTTTTTGCATTGACTATAACTAAGCTAGAATCCAAACCAATTGATCTTATGACTTGTGGAAAAGGTGAAATTAAAATCTTGACACTTTGGGACTAGTTTATAGATTAGGTGAATTAATGTGTTTTTGAGTCTTTAAAATGAAGGTAGGTGATCATGAATTATTATAAATGGTTTCACAATTAAATAATTTTACCAGGCATGTGAAAGTTTCTCTCAAAGTACTTCATACAAATTTAGAAAGTTTTCTTGTTTTATTGGATCAAATGTACTTATCACATTGAATACCTATTAGAAATTATAATTCTAAGAATAGATGTAGCTTGTAGGGATGTTCTAATAATGATTTGTTTTATAATCATACCAGCTCATTGGGGGTTCCAGATCTTCTCTTTTCCATTTAAGAACAAAAGAAGAGAAAGAGAAAAATAAAAACAAAAGAATAAAGAACCAATGGACTCAAAAGAGCAAACTAAAATCTAAAGAAAATCTGAAGGCTCACATGAGGAAATAAGGTCAATGTACCATACATCATGATTAAAAGATAAAATAATGGAATGAGATGAGAAGAAGCCCAAGGTATCTCTATTGGGGATATGGACACTTGGTTGGAAATAGAGGAATGCTTGAGCTTCCTTTATTTTTGAGATTTAATAAATATTGGAATGAAACCTATAGCCCCATCAAGGCCTTTGAAAAATTCATCATAGTATGGGTTAAATAAATTACATGTTTGACACACATAGATCCAAGAAATTAGAAGTCAAGTATGTTTTGTAGTTAACTTAGGAGTCTTTTTATGATTGATTTAAGATTACAAACCTGAGTTCTAGGTTCTTGAATACTCAAGATTTTTCCCCCTAAAAGTCACCATTTATTGTACCCAACACCCCTTTTTTTCATAAGGAAATGGGGACCCACTTTTTTTAGATTATTGTCTTGATTTTGAGACCCCTCTTTTATGTCTTTATGAAAATTATGGGAAAATATCATGATTTGGTATTTCATACTTTGGTAAGATGGCATTAGTATTGTGTTTTCATAGACTAGATTTTCTATTCTATCAAGTTTGTTACTTTGAGCTAATTTTTGTGGACTTATCTTTATCAAAGAAAGTGTTGCAGACATTTTGTCTGAAACAATTCCTCTAATAGAATTGGTCTATAGTATTTTTTTATCATGGGTATTTTTCCAATGTAATTGACATTTCCCTTCAACCCCTTTGAAAATACCCTTTGGCCTTTATGAAGTAGATCCTTTGGGGCTTTTGTCATGGACAAATTCCCTACGAAGTAAACCCTTTGGATTTTTGCCAAATTACCCTTAGACATTTTTAAATTACCCTTCAAGACATTTTAAATTCCCTCCTTCCTTACCAACCTATCTATTTGGCTTTATGCAATGTGTCATTCAACCTTTTTATTGTGTCCATTTTACCCGACAATATTTCTTCAAGACTTTTATAATTACCTTTTGGCTCCTTTGCATATTTCCTTTGGGAATTTCATCCCATACCTTTTTTAGCCTTTCTTTCATAAATTTTATTTTAGACACTTTCTCTGAGCTAATTGAATTCCTTTAGACATTTTGTCTAATGAAAATGACCCTTCAAGAGAATTGTTGTAGACATTTTATCTAAAATAATTCCCCTAATAGAATTTCTTTGAGACTTTTGAAAAGACCCTTTGCCTCTAACTTACCCTTTAGAAGTTTTCGTAAGGACACATGCTATTCAAACCTTTTGAATATGCCCTTCAGCCTTTTGAAAGTGCCCTTTGAGACTTTTATGGTTACCTTTTATGAATTTTGTAAATGGCCTTTTGTCCTATGAGCTTGGCCTTCAGGACTTTTGTCTTGCACCTTTCAGACTTTTTTGTTTCAAACATTTTGTTTGACACAAAAATCCTAAAACAATTACCTGAAGGACACATTCCCTTTTAAATTCTTGAACCTATCCTTCATACATTTTGAAAGTGACCTTTCAACATTTTTGAAGTGACCACTTACCCTTCAAGACTTTGTCATGGGACATTTTCCCTCTAGGACCAACTCTTCAACACTTTTGTCCGAAACATCTTGCCCTTCAGCCAATTCTTTCATATAATTTATCCAATGAAAAGAACCCTTTGGGATAATTATTATAGACTTTTTTTCCAAAACAATTTCCCCATATAAGTCTCAAAATAATTTCCCTACATAATTACCTCTAAAGAAATGACAAACTACTAAGTGGCACCCTTACTTAGAAATAATTTCATTATGCTTGAGATTAATTTAATATTCTTAACCCAGGTCCAAATTGTATTTTCATAAAAACTAAAACCTTAGGCTAAAAACATTCATGCAGGATTCTTTATATATGTTTTCCAAAGTATTATGCTAAGTCTTCTTTTCATTTTTTTACTTGCAGGGAATTTTAAAGAAATGACACATGTCAATTTGATGAAATTAAATTTGATATTCATGTAGACATCATCTAATAGTCATAAGGATGTCATTTGATGATCATGTGAATGTCAAATTTAACATCAGCAACATATCAAACTTATGAGATTAAATTTGATAGTCATACGAAATTCATTTGATGGTCATGAGGATATCATTTGATGGTTGTGTGAACCTCAAATTTAACCTTGGTATTGGATTAATTTATGGAATTAAATTTGATAATCACATGAACATCATTGATGATCATAAGGATGTCATTTGTTGTTCATGTAAACATCAAATTTAATCTTGTGAAGTATCAATTTAGATTAAAATTAAGATCTTATGATGCATGTCTATTCAGGTCCATTTGATTGAATGATGTGAAACCAAGTTGAAATGTCAAATCTCTATGACAGTGACAAGTGTCACCATTATGGGAGCCTAATACATAGATCCAACAACCTGTGGGAAGAAATAGGGAACCCAGAGCATAAATACAAAAAATTATGTTAAATTAGTATATAAGGATCGATGGTGCAAGATCAACATGGAATTCTCAAAGGTCCTAAAACTAGTGAAGAGCTTCCAAGTGGCATAAAAAGTTTAAAATATACAAAGGCCCTATGGAGCTACCAAGTGGCACGCTCATGCTCCATTATGCAAAGGATCGATAGGGTGAGTCCTATGGGGATGTTTCAAAGATCCTAAACTCAATTAGGTATTGACATGTGTCAAATTCCAAAAACTAGTATGGCATTATGGATAGAACATGAAGATATTTGGACTATACTATATTTATTGACAAACATTGAGACTCATAATTAAGATCAAGAATATGAACATGCATGTGAGTAATTAGTGAGGATATGGAAATAAAACAAGAAAAGGCTATAGTTATATGGTGTCTCAAAGGTAAAATTGGTGAGCACTATCAATTATTTTAGTTAAGGCCCTATAACTCCTTTCAAAAGAATAATTTATAAAAAAGCATGGCCAAGCATGCAACGTACAATTCAAATTAGTCATGGCTAACATTGGTAAAGTAATCTTGGTACTTCATGCATATGTTTGATTTTTATTTGATGGTAGATAATATGAAAGATCAATAGGTTTTTTTCAAAACCTATAAAAGGAAGCATCTATAGTTTTGCTAAATAGTGCATCTATTTATAGTTTGCATACAGTTCAAGCTATAATTATAAAAATTGCCTCTATCTTTTTTCACATGCACATGCTGCATATCTTGGGCAAAGGATATTTTAAATAGATAATTATGTAGAGATGATTAAAAATAAATTTAGTCAAGCATTAGTCCATAAATAATGAAATATGCATAAATAACTAACTAACCAAGCCTATCTATTCCTATGGAAATTACAAATGATAACAAGAAATAAATTAAAGAAAGCAACACCATATTACCTTCCCAAATGGACTCACCATACCTATGTGGCTCAAAAACATTTTCTCCCTTGATTAATCATCCTTGTATTTGTCAACAATGGTGGTAAGCTCCTCAAGTGCCTCAAGAACACTCCATAAAACCTAGGCTCTTGATTCCAAATCACTAAACTAGCCTATCAATGAAGATTGAAAGAAAAATATATGATCAAATGCAGATATTTTTTAATATATTTAAGTATAATAAATTTTCACCAAAATAGCTTAAAATTCATGTCCATGGCCTCTCTATTTATATATTTTTGAAATTGGTCAGGATCAACCATGATCGTCCATCTCAAGATTGAGATGTGTGGCTATGGATAATCCTAATATTTGGAATTAAATCAATAATTATCTTCATCATGACCTTGATAGAAGGGTAATTTAAGAGGCATGGGAGGCATTAACTAGGCATGGGTGACCCATAATCTTGATATTTATGGCATTTATGGTCTAGGGATGTCTTCTCAAGAAATGATGTCACCTAATGATGTAGTTAATAGGAATAAATTTTCAAAAAGAAATATTCAACAACTCTCATCAAAAATCCAATTAATCTCTTTATTTGGATTAATTAGACTTAAACAAAGTTAATCAACATTTGTGCAATTATTTTAAAAATTGGCCCTCAATTAATCAAAATGGTCAGAAAGTCATATTACTGGGTCATAATTTGACTGGAGAGGAACTGGAAGGTGATGTTAGATGTGTTGGATCTATATTCTCATTTAGGATGTTGCCAACACAAAATAACAAAGGTACATGGTGTGTACCAATGAATTAAAAGAAAAAAGTGATCCAGAGCATTAAATGGCAAAATGGTCATTTTGACTTGAAATGATTTGATCAAAGTTAGCTAGCCTATAAAATGAATTGTCCTATTTCTAGATACTTTGACCTAAACTAGCATTTATAAGGGATAAGTTTGAACCATTTAGGGCATTTTATGGATTTTGACCTAAAATATGCATTTGAATGTAATTCAAGTAAGATTGACAATCTTAACACAAATGGTGTTAGGAATTGGATGTCTACAAATTATAAGTAGACTCTTATATCTTTTTGAACCATAGTTATATCTACATGTTTTAACTATTACATGTAATGACCTTACATGAACTTGGAGGATGAGGTGACCCCTTCCCTAAGTCTATATAAATAATTATAATCCAACTTGGATTTTGGTCAAAGAATTTTGGAATATATAGGAACAAGATCAATTTTGATCATCAATGAATGTGTTTGTGTATTTTCTATCTAATTTATGTGTAATTAGTCATTAATTTCATTATTTATATGTTTCAATAATCTTTAGTGTGCAAAAGCTACAAATGGATTCTTGATTATTTTGATTGATGTGCTATTTTTTAAGTGTGAAATAGCTACTAAAGGATTGGTAGATATATTGGTTAAGATAGTAAAGTTAAAATTTATTAATAATTCTAACTATGCATGAGTGTTTTTCTATATGTATTTTTATGTGTGTGTGAAACAACTACCTCAGGTACTTCACTAGCTCGAGCCATAATCTCCTAATTAAGGGTGTGCAATAGCTACCTAAAAAGGATCAACCTTTGTTTGAGGCTTGTGAATTTTTTGCATCTTTATCTCCTTAGACTTCATAGTCATTTCTAACTATGTGTGTGCAATTATACAAGCAACAAGCTTAGGTTCAAAGAGCACATGTCCTTTTAGAAATTAGCAAAAGGAGTAGTTCCTGAAAACCATAGAAGCTTTCTTTTATGCCTTAGCCTTACCTCATTTTGAGTTTGTTTTGAGTTCTACCCACTCTAGATTAGAAAATAGCCACCCAAATAACTCATGTATAGTTTAACTACCCCTAATAAGAACCACATATCTATCCAAAAACCTTGTCAACAACTTGCATGCCCTACTTGCTATTCCATCAAGAGGTTGAAATAAACCACATACCTATAACTTGTGCCTTCGAGTGGAGTTTACCTCCATTAAGATCCTAAAATGTTAGAGGCTACCTCATTATGGCTATGGTGTGCATAAAACCTACACCAATACTATGAAGAGAATATGATGACCTTGCTTAAGGCCTTAGCATGTTTTAAGGTCTTTTAGCAAATATTAAAGTAACTTTTAATTGAAATTTCACTTAATACCATGTATATAACCTTTAAAGGATATTAACCCCATGGGAATAGTATTAATATGGCCCTTATATCACCATTAAATCCTTATAAACATAAAAGTGAATTTAAAGGGGTCCCATTATCACCATTATGCCATGATAGAATGGTTTCATATCGAAAAGGGTTTCCTTTTAGAAGTCAAATGCTTTTATGATCCACCAATGGGGTCCACATGTGTGGAAAATGGATTCTCATCTTCCCTCCACCCATGATTTATATTTGAAAGCATTTATTGACTCCTCATTTCCCTCTTTTTTCCCACCAATAGCATTTAAAGATCTAAAATCTAAGAAAATGCAAGAAAGTGGTTTTTTACAAGTGTTTTTAGGTTTTTATGAACCCATATATTATGGTCATGGTTAGAAGAGGTCAAGAATATTTAGGGAGAACTCAATGCAGACATAATATAAGAGAATCCATGATTTTCATATTTGAAAAGATAAAAAATTAGCCCTTTTTCTTCATCACTCTTCTTGGAAGCCTTGGATAGCCTTTCAATTTCTTACTCAATATGAACATAAGAGATAAAATGGTAGCCTAAGATCTTGGATATAGGAAGGGGGTATAATGGAATTTCAATCCTTATCATTAGTTTATATATTTATGACTCGTGATTTATGAATAATTGTTAACAACCTAAGTAGTCAAAATGGTCTTTTACATCTACATAGGATCAATCTTGGAATCGTTTAATTGTATTTATAACCTTTTTGATGACAATGATTGTTTTATGTCTTATATAAGTCCTCAAGGTCCTTTAATTGCATTATCCACACATATATCACATGTGTGATCCCATGGGATCAATAAACCTCCAAGTTGTCATAAGTTGTAGGTTGCAGGAAATGGTTTCTTGATGATGAAGAACCTTCAATTCATGTATTAGAAAATAAGTATTGGTTTGAGGTTAGATGATGGATTTCTTGGAATCATTTAGGTATTATTGCTTCCTTAGAATAATAGGTTCATAATGAACCTTCAAATCTTCCAAGATCCTGTCTTCAAGTGGGACTGCTTGTGTAATTTGACCTTCATTGCAAATGTGATCAGGATGTTCATGGTTGATGGTTTTTGAAGATAATTATAACATTATAACACTATGGAGCAAGCATAGGTGTTGCACACATGTGGATTCCCTCTTTCATAAGTATCAATCCTCATTATGGCTCTCAAGACTAAGAAATCATAGACTAGCTCCTAATGCTTTCATAGACCTTTTTAGCAATGTTTAAGGTTCATTAGCATTGTTTAAGGTTTTTGTGAAATATTAAGTTTTATTTTAACCCTCCATACATCTAATTAAATAGATCTAAATGTTTTTCCTTATTTAGTATATATATAATCATATATAGGGTACCCATAGGTAGTCTTGAATAATAATTAACATTCCATATGAAACCTCTCAAAGGGCATCTACTGTGCAATGGTCTTATCAATATATTTATACTCCATAGTAGGCTTTGATTTCCAAACTTAGAACTTCATAGGACTGTATAACCACCACCTATAGGTTTAAGCCCTTATGACCAAACTTAAGGCATGGAAGCAAGGTTAAATGTTGCATATTACCATGGGAGGTCAATGAGTCTGTGAGAAGAATAAAAACCCATTTAAGTTTAAGAAAATGGTTGAAGCCATGACCAAGCTCAGAAGATCAATTTCAGACTCAACCTTCAAAGGATTTCCCAAGACCATCACATATAGTTGAACCTACAATATGCAAGGAAGTGTCATATTTTATTAATATGACAACCTCAAAAGGGTGATTTGGATTTAAGAGAGTTCAAATGGGTTACCAACATAGTATAAAATACCTCCTCTTACTCATAGACCTGTGTTATAACCCCCTTCATAGTCAAACACCCAGACCACCACCTATAGAACTAAAAACAATCTACCTCCAACCTTGGGAGTGAAGTGACATATACATGGAGGAGATAAATAAAGTATAGGAGAAGAACATGGGGGTTAAATAGTTGAAATACAATGGTACTTGAAGGGATAACCAAAATAAGTTGACTCGGGCATAAACATTAAGTTAAGAGCATCCAAATCTACCTAGCTAGTTAGGGTGTCTAATTGAGTGAATGACAATGGAAAAAAAATACTCAGGGGTGACCCCATGGTAATGAATTCCATCCATATTCCTTAAGACCTCTAAAGTTTGAATCAAGTTTGAAAGGGTTGTTTGGTCTTAATGGAACATCCATAATACACAAGCTAGTGTATATGATTGTAGAGTGAGTTTTGAGAACAAAGTTGAGGGATACCTAGTTTAGGAGATATTTTCAAAACCTTGAGATCATATTACATGAGCCCCCTAATTATACCAGTAGTGAGGAAGGAGAGAAAATACTTCTCAATCCTTTATCACTAACTAATCCAAACACTCAGACTGGGCAATGATGGTCATGGTAGACCTAAAAGAGAGAAGGACAAAGATAGTAATCTAAGAAACTAAGGACAAATGTAAAAGGTTAAAATTATATGGAAAAGGGTGTTAATATAACATGAAATTAATAAATGCATCTATAGGTGACTCAAAGTCCCAAGGATCAGTTTAGACCTATAAGGCCTAAAACCCTCCTTAAGCCTCAAAACCCCAAATCCCTCCTTGTAACATATTTAAAGCCCCTAAGTAGAATTAAGGCCAATTAAAAGTGTGTGATGATGATAAATTCCTTGAGGAACATATTTTATATAAATTAAGTTAAGGAAGTGGTTGATTTAGTCGCATTACCCCTCTAGATCTCTATCACCCCAGTCTGCCATTTTGGGTTGCCAACTCAAATTCTCATATCTTACATCAAGAGATGATTGGGTACGAGTGATATTATGGGAATTTTGGGACACATATGCACTCATTATTCATTAAATATAGAGTTTTATTCATCAAATTAAATCTATGAATGATTCTTAACACTATCAACCAACCCAAAATGCTTAACAAAGACTCAAAGAGTGCCAACTTTAAATTATAACTCAATGTACAAGGGGCATGGGACTAAGAGATATTAGGGAGTTTTGTATGGGTATATAGGCTCAACATCCATGAAAATAAGTTTTAGATCTAAGTCTTGTACTCTATGAACCATCTTTAAGATGGTAAGCCACTAAAACCCTTCCTAAACCCTGATAAGGATCTGATGAAGAATTTTTTCCCTTAAATGCCTTAATATGAGGTAGTTGAGTCTTAAAATGGTCTTTATGGTCTATTAATCTCTCATGATCACCAAAATTAGCCATTGGTTATCATATGTAAATTATATAGTGTACTAATCAGGCCTAGAGAAGACTGATCAGGCCTAGGGAGGACTGTTGCAAGCCTATGTGCAAGAAATTGGAGAAATTATGCATGTTTTACATTGTCTAAAGGGTAAAGGATATCAATAGGCTAGTAAGGTTACACAATTATCACCTATAATTGTATCCATATTTGATAATCACCTATAAACATGTTTAAATGCTTGGTTAGCTAGTTGTATATGCATGAAAAGGAAGAAAATGGCTTAACCACGACAACACAAGTGACTAAAAGGATCTATGGGTTAGATTCTATGCTCTATGAAGTGAAAAAATTCTTAGATAACTCTAATTTGAATGCAAAACATAGAAACACTTTTATTAGGCCTATTAGCCTAATACCCTTTTCAAGGCATTACTACTTAGAGACTGAAATTAGACGATAAAAAGGGTTAAATGTGACCTCAAACCAATATGGAACTATATTCTAAAGAGTTTTATATGTTTAATCAAAATTGGTTTGCAAAGGAAATATTAAAATTGGCCATTTTTGCCTAAAACTACCTTGAGAGTGCACATAATGCAAAACAATCACCCAAGGAGCACCTTAGTATGCTCAAAATTGTATGAAGGATCTACATGGAGTCTTGAGCACATGGGGAAGGTTGGGGGCCTTGTATACTATATTTTAGATGCATTAATCATAGGTTGAAGGCCTAACATTTATAAACTATTGTTAATATTTCAAACCCACCTAAACCTCTATAAAACCCTATTAGAAACTCGATGGGAAAAATCTTGAGAAATTTTCACTCATATGCATTGAATTTTCTTTAGAGACACCTAGAACACCTTGTACACTCTGAGGAGGTCCTACTCATGGCACTAGTTTATATTAACATTTTTATGGATGCACTAGAACCCTATCTCTTAAAACATTTGATGATGATTTCAAGGTAAAAATATTGATGAATAGTTGTAGATATTTAAAGAGGCTAGAATGAATTGTATTCCACCCTCTCAAATCCTCCTAGAAATGTTCCTATATGCCTTAACTAAAGATTCAATCTAGAAGTATTAGTGAGAGGTGACCTAGTCACCTAAATGAGATAGAGTTACAAGTGTGCACTATTTAAAAGGAATAAGCCATGGTGTAATGTTCTTTTATATACCTAAAACATTCCCAATTACCTATTCTTAAGGTTCTATGCAAGTTTCATGGTAATCTAAGCAACTAGTATCAAATGACTAGGCCTAGTTACTTAGTAGGCCTATTTAGTCAACAAGAGAAATGTTTATTGGTGTATAAGTTTTATAAGTGAGTAAATGTAGGGTCATAAACACCATTTTAGCTACCTCATGGAAGTGATTATGCATATTTCATATCCATAATAGAGGATGAGCAAATTTTCCAAGCCTTATTAACATACAAGAAATAGGTTGGATACTTAAAGCTTCATGGAGGCCAATATAGACCACATTTATACCTTTGTAATTATCAAAAGGATAGGGAGTTACCCAAGTTGGATTTCTCATGCTACTAATGGATTCAACCAAGACTGAAGGATCCCCCACTAGACCATTTCTTATGTCATACTCTCATTAAAGGCCATCATATAGTCAAGGTAATGCATGGAGAGATCATGAAGCTATTATTGATGCTTATAACTATTGATTTATTAAATGAGGGTTATCATGACCTATTCTCCACACTTCCATGCTATATTATACTTTCCTTTCTCTTGTTTTATAAATTTTGTCAAAAATGGCATTATATGCATCCCTCAGCTAGGTATGAAGAAACTCTATCCAAATTATATCTTGTAAACCTTTTGAATAAATATAAGGACTACTTCATATTCTCTACCCTAGATTAGTATGTTTCATACTTTTTTATTTTTAAAAGTGTTGAATTTCATCTTCCTTTGTAGGACCTTGTTCTCAACTAGCTGTAAAGATACTATCCTAAATATGTCATATGATGTGTGTAAATGATAATGACTATGTTTGAAGTGAAATCTAGTTAATAGTGTCTTAAATCAAACCTCTCATCCATCACCTTAAATTTTTAGCCATCTACCATATCCTTCATGTGAATAACTAATGCTTAAGAGTCTCTTGGAGAACATGTTTTAGTCACTAGTCCTTGTTTGATTCACAAGTGTTATTAAAGCATCAATTAGAGTGGATAAGACACTGTTGTTGCATCACCTCCCTTAGCTTAGGTTTTGTTTCATGCATCTATTTATCCATTTTCATCATAAATTTAGTAGACCTAGTATCTAAGCCATAAATTATGCACTAGGGGATCTATCCCCAAAACTAGAGGTTCACCTCATCAACTAAGTCACCCACACCTAGAGGTGATCCAATTTTATCAGCTGGATGAGTTAGGTTTGAAACACCACTACCTCAAGGGTGAAATCCCGACTGATAATGATACTCTAATATCAAATGACATGATGAAAACACATATAGTTGAACCTTCCCATTTGACTTATGATAGATCACACAAGTTGTCACAAAGACAATAATTCCCTTTTGAATACCTATAATGGCTAACACATATATATCAAACAAATTAATTTTTAAACCAATAAAATATCTCTCTAAACTAATCACCCTTAAATTAAGGATCATATCTCTAAATAATTATCAGGAGTATCACAAATAAAAAGTTTCCCTATAATAGGAATTCCTAATATAGCATGGACATCTTCTAGGGTAATACCCATCTCAATGTTATCCCCATCCAACACCCACCTAAAAGTGTTGGTTAACTGCTCCCATCTCCCTAAAAACATGGATACTAAGTCAACACTCAAAGGAATGTGGTGCATCTACATAATACCTCCAAATCCCAATGTTATAAATCATGCTTTACCATTGGTTATCAATCTATCAAACATAAATAGAAACTAAACTACATCTACCAAATAATAGAGTCTTTGTTGTCTCTCAAAAATATCAAATAACAAAACATGTATTAGTTATCTACACTAGATAATTATCAAAATACACTACTAAAATAAATAATACATGTATTTAAACCAAAATTAACTACTTCATCAACCTATATTATCTCTTTACTAACATTTTATATTATGTTTACCCCATAACTAACTATGTCGGCCAAGAAAATGCTTTCTACTACATTGGCCAGGTATTTAACTATGTCAGCCACTATCAAAATCAAACTACATTACCAAATTAATATGAAGTTAGATAGTTAATGTAACTAAATAAACCACATTACATTAATTTTATTATATATTATAAATACATCAACTAATTTATATGAATTCATCCATTTAATGTAACTACATTAGCCACTTGATACACAATCAACTAGATAATCCTACTACATCGACCACTTCATACGAAGTCAACCACTAAACCAATGAAGTTTTAAATTTTTTATACATATTTGGACACCTAAATACCTTAGTAAATAATTTAGGATATATGTAGTTATCCACCTATACACTATTACATTAGATTGACCTAGATGCACACAATTAGACCTTTACTAACTATATCGACTCGATACTACACAATTGACCATTGACATCAACCTTTTGATTTAAAACTCTATCATTATATTATATCACATTAATTTATTACATAAAATTTTAACACATTTATTATTAATTCCCTAGGCATTAATGACCCTCCTTGACCCCTACCCAGTTTTCATCCCATTTCTATTTTCCTACAAAAAATGTTGAGGTAAATTATATTATGCAAATTTGCATCAGTACATAGTCTTACCAATCCACCTATTTTTAAAATTAAAAATGATAAAATTTTGAATTTAGTACATCTCATTCCTATATCATGCTCATAATAGCCATAATGTAACCTCATCTTTGTGTTTCTTGCATATGTGCCATCATCTCTCTCATCACTCTTCTAGGTCACACATAGGTTTATTTTCTCTAAATATTAAATTTGAAAATGAATAGTTATAATTATATTTATATTAAAAATTTAATAATTCTTTATCTACTAATTATTTACCAAAAAAATCATGTTTTACTCATAACTATGTTTCTACAAAATCTTTTTCCAAACTAAAAAAGTTATGGAATCCTGATAATGTACATAATCTTTCTATATTTATCTAATATTTTTTGTAAAAAATCTAATTTTATCTTGTTTTTCAAGTTTACCTAATGTCTTGTACATGGGATGCCTTTTCAAATTTATTCTCACATAGCCTCCATTTCACAATAATAAAGTAAGTGAAGTTATGTATTCTTCAATTCTTTACTTTCATTTATTTTCAAATTTTTACTATAATTTATAAGCTCAACCTTGTGTGTTGATATGTTATTTCTAAAAATACAATACCATGTTAAAATTTAATGACACATAATGGTCTTCGAGTGGGGCACTTATATAGATATAATATTTAGAAACTTTATCATTTATAGATATTTTCTCTCTTGTAAGAACCTGTCGAGTTTCAATCTCTCTAAGTGGACACCTTTGGTGCTTTGAAATATTGTTGGTCCCTCTACCATTACCTAAAACCACTACAAGTTACTTTTATCCAACCCCCTAAGTAATTAAAACTCATTTAGCCATTTTTCTAAGTAATTCACCTTCTTAAATAACTCTTGAATAAGCAAACACTCCATTTCTTCATTTTCCTATTATGTCAACCAAGTTGATCTTGTAAGGGAATTGAGTGCACATTACAAAACTATGTTAGCTTGGTTGACCTAGTTCGATACCTAATGGCTATCTTTCCCACCTAACAAGATTGATTCAGTCAATCTTGTCAGCTAAATTAATAATATATTTAGGTTAATCCTTGGCTATAAATTCCCCCTTCACTTCAATCCAATAGATATGAACATTAATATTCACATTATTATAGCTCAAAATTATGTTAATTCTACACGTAAAGATTCATTTCTTGGGGTTTTGCCTTAGAATAAAATAATCTTGCCTTATGGGAAATTATTGCATGTAAAGTGGGAGTATTTTAGCCTAGATCTAATTTATATAGTGTGATTCTTAGAAAGTCAAAACAACCTCTTGTAAAGTTCCATTGGCCAAGGGATAAATTGAGTCATGATAGGTTCAATTCAAGGTAAGTATTCCTAAATTTTACTCATTAATTTGGTAGATAGATATTGCATAAAGTAATAGGTTGAATGTTGTACTCTTTGCTTAGTTTACCTCTACATTGGATTGAATAGAGTTATCTTTACATGTTTTATTTTGTTTATTATTAACTATCCCCCTTTGTGCCACAAGATTTAGTGAGCACTATATTAGATTTATTTTATGTAGTGTAGTCCTAAATATGATTATTACATAATGTCATTTATCTATAGGCTTTGGAACCCTCTCATTTGGTGTTGGGTAGTAAGAGATACCTTAGTTAAGTTTAGTGGATCTAAATTCATCATGTCTTGATATAAATATCTATGCAATAAATTTTTTGGTAATATTACCTTCTCTAATTTTGGAATCCACTAATTAGGATAAGTAAAAGATCCATCCTAATTCATTACATAAGTAATCATAATGTCCATCATGGCATTACAATGGGTTGGGTACATGATGTCCATCATAACATCTAAATCTGAGCAAAGAATCAAGCAAAGTGTCATGGTCATGATGGACACAATCAAAGGGTACAAACACAACACAAAAACAAATAATATAAGGTAAATGGGCCACAAACAAGGGACATCTTCAAATACCACTAACTCAAGTAGAAGAGATAGAAAAATAATGTTTAAATGCCCTATATTAAAGGTATAATCCACTAAGAGGGGGGGTGAATCAGTGGTGGGTAAACAATCCAATTAAATTTCCAAACCCTTGAAAATACTTAAGTATTCAACATAATCATTCATAAATCATACAGATCATTCATAGCAGTGAATAGTGAACATAATGCAAAATCACATACACAACATAATATCTATGTGGGAAACCCTCTTGGGTAATAAAACCCACTCTCAATCCTATAAACACATAGACAAATATCCTATAAGATGATCATAGATAAAAGATTTATCAAGTCTTTATGATCAGGAACCTTGGTCAAGTCCTTCTATCCTAAGGACTTTAGTGAAATAGTAATTCCACAAGGATAACCTTCACCTAAGATTATCAAGTCCTTATGAACACCTATTCATTCAAGTCTTTATGACCATCTATTCATTCAAGTCTTTCTGACCTAAAACCTTGATCAAGTCCTTTTGACCAAATATTTTAGTGAAGCCCCATTTTACAAGGAGCAACTAACCCTAAGGAAGATCAAGTACTTTAGACCCTCCTTGAAAATAACACTTCCACCTTAGAAATGATGTCTTCAAAACTTGAATATGGACCTCTTCATTATCTGACAACTGCACAAACTCTCTCTAACTCATATAGGCCTCTCAAATAGGCATGCCACAAACTCTTTCCTTCTTCACTCTATCTATCCACATATGCACACTCAAACCTCTTAAAATATCTTAAAATTTCAAGAGAATTATCCTAACATTAAAAAAATAACCTAAAATTCATACACACAACAAAAAAATTGGTTTTCTCATTAACTTAACCATTAGGCACACTATCTATCCTTCACTCCACAAACCACACACAAGCCTCTCACAAAACTCTCCCAAGTCCTTTGTTGACAATTATAAAAATCCCCATATTTGATTTGACTATATATATATATATATATATATATATATATATATATATATATATATATATATATATATATATATATATATATCATGAATTATCAATTCCACAATAAACCTTTTTAGCCATAATATATTCCTTCACCCTTAAGGCATCTCACATGCATCACACTTAAGTACAACACACTTTCAAATAGGCCTAAGTCACTTTTAGGTCCTATGGAAACCCATTCAACTTTTTGACACTTATTTAAGCATAAAAATAACATAGAAATATTTAAAAATACATAAATCCACTCCTTATCTCCCCTAGGATATCCTCAAAATATCATAGTCACCTTTGCTCACCACTATGTATGCTCAATTAACTCAAACAGAGACCTTATACACAAGCACACCATTATCAAACATATAGCTAACTTTTTAATCATTATTCATACTCGATATTTATTGATCAAACCTCTAAAATACTCAATGATCATCCTTAGGGAGTCTACAACACTCCCCAATAGCCAATTCACCATGAAACATCAAAACATCTACATAAGCTCCAATACTCTTCTTAGATCACTTACAGAATAAGCACAAACACACTATCATCTTATAAGATAAATGTATTTAAATTTAATCACTTTTAGATATTAAAATATATATATCTATATGCACCATGAATTCCTATGCCACTTTGGTTTTTACTACATGAGCAAATTCATCTTCTATCGAAAGATTTGGATAAATTACTAAACATTGGTTTTTTCCTTAGCAAATTCAAATATTCAAATGGCAACAATCATAGTTAATCTTTAGAAACTTTTCAATAGTCTCATGTCCTCACTAATTATATTTAATATGAACCATCTATCTCTTATTATCTTTAACACATAGGAACCAATGATCAAATATTAAACCTTGACCACTCTATTATCATCTCATGTCCTCATTCAGCTTGGCCAATCCTGCTCCATCAATATTTCTTTAAAAGACACCAAACTTTAACTCCATTAAACTTTAGTTACTTTGACCATTTTGAATTAATACACTCTATTTATCTCAATCATACAAATACCCACTCACCTTTGATCTCTTATCCTTACCTTTACTTAGTCATTAAACATCATTCACCTATCCTTATCTCACTACTTCTTGACTTCTTGGAGCAATGTGCACTATTGATCTTTCTCAAGATTTAACTCTTTAAAAATTGACCAAGTATGGGGACCCTTTCATTATACCTAAGTAGCCATTTTTGAACCATAATAACTTCTTCTATGCTTTGATGCATGATCTCAATTTGGACTAGGTGATCTCCTCACATAAGAAAATCCAACCATGTGACACACTACTCTTGAATCCTTCACATGTGTGATATATATTTCAATTAAAATTCCTTCTCAAAATATTCTATCATAGATCCATCTATATCAAAAACCTACTTGGGAGGCCAATTTTGAACAAGCATATATTTTGACATGCTTCATCACATGATCTAAATTCTAGCACAAATCAACTAGGGTCAAAAATGAACAAACCCATATAATTAGTTTATATTGAAACATTCACATGTGAAATATATAACATCATCAAAATGCCTACTTAGTTTTTCTTATTACACAAAATTGGATAAGGAAAAAACATAGTCAAATTGCCTAGGAGCCCAACTTTGTATATGCATATCTTTTAATGTGATTCAATGCATTATCTAAAATTTAGAAAAAATAAACTAGCTCAAAATTGATCAAATCCATGTAATCACCTTCTCTTGAAACATCCACATGTGTGAGATATTACACCATCAAAATTATTACTTGGATCTTCTTGCCACTTTGTAAATTTGGTGAAGTATGGGAAAACAACAAATTTTGTCTTAGAAGGCAACATTTCACCCTCATATCTTTGACTATGCTTTGATGCATTATTTGAGATTTATCACATATCAAATAGTCACAAATCTTATCATAGCCACATGAATAAATCCCCTTGAATCATTCCCATGTGGCAATGATGACATCATCAAACTACCTACTCAAATTTTCTACCACTAAACCCAAACTATCTAGTTGAAAACTATGGACTAAAAGATGAATTCCTCTTATACACACAAGCTCTCAAAGCCTAAATAACATCTTATGTACTTATTTCACATGATACATTCACCATACTCATCCCTAACATCTGTATTCATTCCAAAACTAAAGAACACCCAAGCCTCCTTTAAGTACACTAGGACACATACATTGCACACTTTGTCATTATTAATTATGCTATCAAATCACTTCATCCACTCATAAATACACCTATATGATATCACTAAAAACTCTCCAATAATATCCCCCTTTTTCATCGATGTCAACAACCATCATATATTTCAATATACAGCTCACCTTTTCTCTTTTCAAGCACTCCCACAATAGGAACTTTCTCCCCCTTTGACACAATGACAAAGTGGGAACCAACTAATATTGAGGACCTAAAGATACTATCAAATAGGAAAGGACCATCTTATAAATATTATAAAACTCCCCTTTACCTTGATCCTACTTCATCTTGCCTTGACAACATCTACTTACTTCATGCTAACACTTTCTTCAATCAAACACTGCAACCAATGAAGAAAGAACACACAGAACCATAAAAATATAATGGAATACATCAAGAAGCATCTAAGATGTACTCCCATTAATAACTATAATCAAATATCACCTTCTGATCATCCTCATATATCCATGCACCATGCAGGCTTACCAACCTTCTTTCTTAAGACACTTTCATGGCCACCAACTTTGCATCTACAATATAGTTTCTTTACAAACCTCTAGATCAAGCTTCTAAACTTTTTACTCCCCCTTAACCATGGACTTTATATTGATTTATATATAAATAAATAACACCCAATATTTTTCTTAGATACTCAAATGTATCTTTTGACATTGGTTTGGTCATATTATCAACTAGCTACTCTTTTATAGGTACATGATCCAACTTAACACATTAATTAATTACTTAGTATCTCAAGAAATGATATCTAATAGGAATTTTCCTATGTTTTGAGTGCATAATAGGATTATTTGAGATAATAATTGCACTAGTATTGTCACAATAAATAAGACAAGGTCCATTTTGTTTTATCTTATAATCCTCTAAAGTTTGTTTCATCCACATGACTTGACTACAATAAGAGGTAGCTTATATATAATCATATTATATATTTGATATAGAGACTAAGGATTGTTTATTTCTTATCCAAGACACCAAGCATTCCCCCATGAAAAATACCCCACCATCGTTACTCCTCCTATCATCCACACATCCTGCCTAATATGCATTAGTATATGATTTCAACAAGAATTATTTACTCTTGGGATACCATAAACCATATTTTATGGTACCTTTGAGATATCTCAAGATATTTTTGACTAATTTCAAGTGAGATTCTCTAGGTTCAACTTGAAACCTTCCTACAAGACCCACTTCTTGCATGATGTTAGGGGTAGAAGCAGTAGAGTACAAAATACTTCCAATCATGGATCTATACAATGTTTGATCAACTTTTGGTGAGTCACCTAGTTTACTTAACTTGTATCCTATGATCATGAGAGTAACCATTGGCTTAAAATCCATCATGTCAACTTCATTAGCATATCTTTGATGTATTTATCTTTTGAAATGAATATCCCTATATCAAGTTGATTAATCTATAATCCCAAGAAAAAAGATAGTTCTCCCAACATTGACATTTCAAACTCAATCTTCATAGTGTCTACAAATTCTCTACTCATTTTATCATTGTCAGATCTAAAAACTATGTCATCAACATATACAATAACCATTAATTATTGATTTCCTTTTGTCTTAATGTAAAAATTACTATTATTTATCCCTCTTTTAAAACCTTGACTCAAGAGATACTTATCTAACCTATCATACTAGGCTCTAAGATATTTTTTAAGACCATCAAGAGCCTTATTTAGTTTAAACACAAGATCTTGATTAATTGACATGAAGTATCCTTTAGGTAGCTCAATGTAGACTTATTATAAATTTCCATTCAAGAATTTAGGTTTCACATCTAGTTGATATAACTTAAAACCTTTGAAACTTGCATATATCAAAAAGAGTTTGATTTCTTCTATTCTTTATATAGGATAAAAATTCTCATTAAAATCTATTCCTTCAACCTGAGCATATCCTTTACACACCAATATAGCCTTGTTACTTTTAACTTCTCCTTTCTCATTCATTTTATTTTTTTAAATTCACTTGGTACCGATCACATTTTTATCTTTTGGCATAAGAACTAAGTTCCATGTTTCATTCTTTTTTATTTGATCAATTTCTTCATTCATTGCAACATTCCAACTATCATCTTTGCTAGCTTCCATGAATTTTTTGGGTTCAATCATGGATAATAGAGATGAGTCTTGTTGATTTTGATTGATCAACATTCTCCTTCTATTCTTCAACTTTACACCAACATTTATATTAATTTGAGGGATTGGATGATCTTTTTAAGTTCTTATAGATGGAGCTTTAGAGTCTTATCTTTCTTCTTCCTCTTCATCTCATCATATTTTTGAATGGATAACTCATCATTGTCTGTAACAAAATTCTAAATTGAATCACTTACCTACAATTTTGGCTTTTTGACTCTACTTGTCTCATCTACCCTTACATTTGAACTTTCAACAATATTGTGAAGTCTCTTATTGAAGCACCTATAGGCAATACTGATAGAGGAGTAACCTAAGATGATGTCCTCATCAAATCTTAAATAAAATTTTCCAAGATTATCTTCATCTCTTTTGATGAAGTCCATGCTCCCAAACACTCTAAAATATTTGACACTAGCTGCTCTATTCTTCCAATGCTCATAAGGAGTCTTACCACTATTTACTTTGATTTGACATCTATTTAGGATGTAAATATTAGTGTTGGCTACCTCTTCCCAATATCCATCTAATAATTTTACATATTGAATCATGGTTCTACTCATATCTAAAATAGTCTTATTCTTATTTTCAATAACACCATTCTATTGTGGTGTTCTAGCGGCAAAATATTATCTTATTATCCCTTGTTCTTCACAAAAATCATCAAACTTATGAGACCAAAACTCATCTCCTCTATCTGATCTTACACACTTGATATTTGAACCTTTATCATTTTCAACAAGGGCTTTAAATTCCATAAATTTTTCAAAAGCTTCTAATTTTTCTTTAAGAAAGAATATCCAAGTCATCTAAGTAAAATCATCAATGAGAATCATGAAGTAGTTATTACCTTGAATACTTTGAGTTCTCATAGGTCCACATAGATCAGTGTGGATCAACTCCAATGGATCTATAGTGGATAATTCCTTGTTTTTGTATCTTCTCTTAGTTTTCTTCCCATGAAGACATGACTTGCAAAGAGAATGAGGAATCTTATAAATCATAGGCATATGCCTTACCAACCCCTTTGAACTGATCTTTACCATATTATCAAAATTTATATGTCCAAGCCTTCTATGTCAAATCCATCTTTCTTCTAAATGACTCATGAATCACTTGTCCTTCTAGGATTCATGGAATACATACATATTTTTATCTATTTTATGAACCTTTGTAACTAATTTGTCAGATTTACCTTTCTTACTTCACATACATCATCATGAAAAGTTAAAACATTTCCTTGCTTACACATTTGGCTTAAACTTAAAATATTATGTTTCAAACCTTCTACATATAAGACATTCTTAGTTTTAGTATGACCATTGTCCAAAATCAAAGTACCTTTACCAACAATTTTAGAAAAAAATTTATCACCAAATATCACTACACCTAGGTTGGTCTTCTTTAGAGAGATAAACCTTCTCTTGTCTCTTACCATATGATTTGAGCATCCAATATCTATGAAGCATCTCTTATTCTCATATTATTGAGTATACAATGCTGTTTGAACAAAAAATGACTCTTCCTTTGGTGGTCTACTTGAATTTTGCTTCTTTTTTTGTTTAAACATAGCATCTTTGAACCATTTGATGGTGTTAATGACTTCTATATCCTTTTTCCAAAAATCTCTTCTATAGTTTTCAGCTATATGACATTGTTGGTTACAATTTTAGCATATGAGATTCCTTTTGATCTCAAGAGAGAGAGAGAGAAATTCATATATCTATGATTGAATTGATTGTAGGAGAAGTAATACCCATTAAAGACAGTTCATATTTGACCTCCATTTTTCTTGACCATTGCTAATCAATGAATTTTCATTAGTGATCCTATTGGTGGAGATAGAATCCCTTCTATCCTTAGATAATAGCACATCTAATTAAGTCATGAATTTAGTTTCCAATTGTTTGTTATTCATCATGATCTACAGATTCTTAACTATTACCTCTAGATCTTGCATTTGTATCTTCACACCATTAATTTTTTATAAAGCACATACTAGTTTATCTTAAAGATAATACAAAACCTCTTTAGCAAGCATTTTACCTTTGATCAAATTCAAGTGGTTAGACTTTACAAGAAGAACCTACTCTAATAACAATTTTTAGAGGTACAATCCACTGAGAGGGGTAGGGGTGAATCAGTGGTGACAAATAATCTAATTCAATTTCCAAATGCTTGAAAATGCTTAAGCATTCAACACAATCATTCAAGAGGCATACATATCATTCATAATAGTGAAAAATGAACATAATGCAAGATTGCATACACAATATAAGATCTACATGGAAATACTCTTGGGGAATAAAACCCAATCTCAAACCTATAAAAACATAGACTATTGTCCTATAATATGATCACAAATAAGAGATTGGTCAAGTCCTTCTGACCTAAGGCCTTTAGTGAAATATTAGTTCCACAAGGATCACCTACCCATAATATGATCAAGTCCTTATGACCTACAAACTTGATCAAGTCCTTCTAACCAAATGTTTTTAGTGAAACCCTATTTCATAAGGAGAAACTACCCCTAAATAAAATCAAGTCCTTTAGACCCTCCTTGAAAAGAACACTTCTAACTTAAAACTAATGTCTTTAAAACCTAATGATGGACCTCTTTATTATGTAATAACTCCAAAAACTCTCTCTCTAACTCATATAGGCATGCCTCAAACTCTTTCTTTCTTCACTCAATCTATCCATATATGCACACTCATACCTCTTCACATATCCTTAAACTAAAAAAACACTATCATGACATTAAGAACATGACCTACAAGTAATACACATAGTCAAAAAACTATTATTATCATTAACTCAACCAATAGGCACACTACCTATCCTTCACTCCATAAACCACACACATACACCTCTCATAAAACTCCCCCAAGTCTCTCATTGACAACTCTATAAATTGCCATATTTGATTTCACTATATATAGAGATATCATGAATTATCAAGTCCACATTAAACATTTTTGGCCACAATACATGACTTCACCCTTAAGGCATTTCACAGGGGTCACACTTAAGCACAACACACTTTCAAATAGGCCTAAGTCACTAGGTCTTATCAAGACCCATTTAGCTCTTTACAACTTATTTGATCATTAAAAATACATATTAATATTTATAAATACATATTTCCACTCCTTATGTCCCCTATGATATCCTCAAAATATTATAGTCACCTTTTCTCACCTCTACATATGCTCAATTAACTCAAATAGAGACCTTATACCTAGGAACACCATTACTGAACATATAGTCAACTTCTTAAGCATTGTTCATACTTAATATAGATTGATCACAACTCAAAAATACTCACATAACATCCTCATGGAGTCTAAAACACTCCCTAATATCCAATTCACCATGAAACATCGAAACAACATCTACATAATCTCAAATACTCTTCTTGGGTCACTTGTAGCACAAGCATGAACATACAGTTAACTTATATGATAAATATATCTTACTATACTCACTTTAATATATTTAAGTCTATATATCCAGATGCAACTTGGATTCCTCTACCACTTTTCATTTTATTTCATGAGCAAATTGTCTTCGATTAAAAAATATGGACAAATTAATGAACACTGGTTTTTCCCTTAGCAAATTCAAATATTCAAATGGCAATAATCATAGTTAAACTTCAAAAACTTTGAAATAATCTCATGTCCTCGATACTCAAATAAAATACACACCATCTATCTCTTCTTATATTTAACACATAGGCACCAATTCTCAAATGTTAAACCTTGACCACTCTGCTATCATCTCATGTCCTCACTCATCTTGGCCAATCACACTTCGTTGATCTTTCTCAAAAGTACACCAAACTTTAACTCCATTAAAATTTAGTTACTTTTACCATTTAGACTTACTAAACTCCATTTATCTCAATCATACAAACACCCACTCACTCTTGATCTCTTATCCTTACCTTTTCTCTATCATTAAACATCATTCTCATGTCCTCATCTTGTTACTTCTTGACTTCTTAGAGCAACATGCACTATTGATATTACCAGAGCTTTAACTCTTTCAAAACTAACCAAGTATGGGTACCCTTTAAATATTCTTGAGTATCCATTTTTGAATCATAATAACTTATACATTTTGACACATGATCTCAAATTTAGACTAGGTGATCTCTTCACATAAGAGAATCCAATCGTGTGACACACTACTCCTGAAGCCTTCACATGTGTGAGATATATCACCATTAAAATGCCTTATCAAAATATTTTTTCATAGATCCAACTATGTCAAAAACCTACTTGGGAGGCCAACTTTGACCAAGCATATCTTTTGACTCACTTCATCGCATGATCTAACTTTTAGCACAAATCAACTAAGATAAAAGTTGAACAAACCCATATGATTAGTTTTTCTTGAAATATTCACATGTGCAAGATATAACATCATCAAATTACCTACTCAAATTTTATTATTACACACAAATTTGGATAAGTATATAAAAAACATAGTCAAACTGCCTAGGATCCCAACTTTGCATATGCATATCTTTTGACATGCCTTAGTGCATGATCTAAAATTTAGCACAAATAAACTAGGCTCAAAATGAATAACCTAATATGATCACCTTCTCCTAAAATTTCCACACATGTGAGATATGCCACCATAAAAATTCTTACTCGGCTCTTCTTTCCACTTTGTAAATTTGACTAAGTATGGGGAAATAATGAATTTTATCTTTAAAGCCAACTTTGCACCCTCATATCTTTGACTACGCTTTGATACATAACTTGATATTTATTTAATATAAACTAGGTAAAAATGTGATAATATACATATGACCAAATCCCCTTGACTCATTCCCATGTGGCAATGGTGATGCCATCAAACTGCTTGCTTAGTTTTTTACCATTAGACCCAAACTATCTAGATGAAAACTATGGACTACCAAATGAATTCCACTTATGCACACAAGATATTAAATCATAAATAACATCTTAAGGAATTATTTTACATGATCCATTCACTATACTCATCTTTTAACATATTTAATCATGACAAAATTGAATAACACCCAAGCCTCCTTTAAGCACACTAGGACAAGCACATTGTACACTTTGTCATTGTTATTTATGCTATCAAATAACTTCATCCACTCACAAAGATACCTCCATGGAATCACCATGACATCACTGAAAACTCTCTAACACACTCATACACATACAATGAAATAATTGAGGCTTAGATCCAAGGTAGAAGAACATGTTCAAATGTTTTCATACAAAAATAGAAGACACACACAAAGACATGTTAAAATTTCCTCACGCGTATATAATCATAGATATAAATTATTAGGTCCACTTGGAAATAACATATTTAAATGACCTCATAT
This sequence comes from Torreya grandis, assembly GCA_037957365.1. Lineage (NCBI taxonomy): Eukaryota > Viridiplantae > Streptophyta > Pinopsida > Cupressales > Taxaceae > Torreya > Torreya grandis. Next base: position 1,249,174 of record JARHVA010003280.1, on the reverse strand, counting down.
TAAACATATAAGTGCATACACAATATGAATGTAGGAAAAGCAATATAAAAAGCATGCATGATTATGTATTATGATCAACAAGAGCTAAGTTGTAACCTAGATAGTATTAAGTAACTAAAATTGGTAATAATATATCATAATATTAGTGAGTGAGAAATATTTTAAGATGTAATAAAATGTAAATTATTTATCATGTGAGTGACATAATATGGTAAAATAAAGATAAAACTTGTGTTTATCATGCCATTAGTGAGTTAGATGATGAATATACATGTTATAGGAATCTTGGGTGAAGTCTAAAATTGAGTAGTGATAATCTGAGCTCACTGGGAGAAGAGCAGGGTGAGGGATAGTATGTTATTGTGATATTTTCCTCTATGATTATCCTATCTAAATGTATTTTATAAGTGTGTAACATGTAAACTCACCTATAACTATTTTTGGAAATGATGTCATGTGTAATCGGTAATCGCTTATCTACACTAGTGAAGCATGTATGATATAAAACTGGATAAACATCTATATATATATATATATATATATATATATATATATATATATATATATATATATATAATATTATGCACAACTAAATTGATGTATGAAAAGTACATATAATCATACATAGGTCTTGATTTTTGTTATTTTATACCATATTTTACCATTTTTATATTTTTACATATATATAAATGTAAATATTATACATAATAGGTGAGATGATGCAAACAGGTTTTTTGGGTTAAAACTATATATCAATTATTTTATTGACACATTTTGAATCACACCCATGATCCATCATCATGAAAATCTTAGATGAGATGATACTAACCAATGAGTCCTATGAGGGACTCACAGTCAATGGGCCCTGTGTAAAGAAAAGGAAATGTGACCTTTCATGAACACAAAGGTGTTTGTTTCAATGAATGATCTGATCTCAATAGAGAATTTCAATATGTACCACAAATTATTTTATAATTATCAAGATTATACTGATTATTTTAAATTATGGGGATTTTTGGAGCCCATCTTAAAGTAAGTAAAGCTTGTGTTTATGCCTTATATGAAGTGCCCTTGTTAATCTATAATAAAATAAAGGATGTGTTAGAGTAGAGAGTGGATCTCTAGAATATATGACAAATATATATTGAAGGGAAATCTCTAGGATAGGCCTCTATTGAAGTGTCAATCTTTTCTATGAAAATATTTGAGTAGGTTGTACCTTTTTAGGTGGCTCAGCTGAAGGTTTTTATATGGTAGTTAATTATTTCTATGATAAAGCGTACTCATAAAGGATCCCTATAACTATAATGAATTCATTAAAATATACATATTTTAATCATCTATGAAATATATAAACAACTACATGAATCTACTAAATATAGGGGCATATGAATAAAATGTGAAAGACCCTTACACTAGGTACCATTATGAATCTGGTGAACACATGTATAAGATTAAACTATAATGGTAAATTAATATCACCAATGGAGATCTAAATGTGACCATTAAATCCTTTGATGACCACGGTGGTGGGAGCCATATCTTGATCTATGTATCTAAGATGATAAATAAGTGTGTTTATAAACATGTTCACACTTAAACTATTATCAACCATGACACTTTGAATTGATTCGTGATCAATGTGTGTGCAAAAAAATGGTGTAAATATTATTCATCATTATTCATATCATGTTCTAAAAATGTGATGAGTGTCCTAGATGTCTCTAATGTATAATAAGCACATATTATACCATTTAAAGTATTTTTTCCTCTACATGGGAATGGTAAGAAATTAGTGGAGGGTGTGAATTATATGCATAGTGCACACCTAATTTATCTATGTTATCATTATTCATGTGCTTAGGAAAAGGATCACTAGATATTTTCATTGCTTTATTTTCACTTGGTTGTGTTGTTTTACTTTTTGTTGGCATGCCCACATCAATGATATTTACATCTATCAAATCCTAAATCTTGTGTCTCAAACTAATAAATATGTTAGTAGGATGGCATGGTTCCCTATGATAGTCACAAAACACATTCTATTAAAAACCATTTGGAAGAGGTTGATTCATATCAACCTCTTTAATGGGAGGGAGAGAGATGATATCACATTCCAATAGTGTTTTGAGAACCTTATGTGGAATTTATGTTAGGTTAGTGAACTACCTTTATGGAGGAGCTGATAATAAAATATATAGATTAGGATTTTTAAATATATGAACCTTTGGTTTTTAATCATTCTTTTTCTTAGTTGGCCTTACCTTATATGGTCACTTTATTTTTTTGTGTCAGCATCAAATTTGGTTATGTACTTAACATTTTTCATTATCAATATATTTACTTCTCTTTAATTTATTATATGACACAAATATGTGAACAAGATGAGATTTTTGATGGATTCATGCAGAGATGGAAGCAAAATTTTCTTAAATAAATCTTTTCATCCTCTATCTACCATAGTATTTGTCTTTTTTTATAACACAGTTTTGTATCTTAAATTTTATTCTACGATAGGCTTATTATTCTCTATTTGAGTATGCCTATTTGAGCATTGGAAACATTGTCACTAATGTTGACTAATAAATGTTCAAGAAACATATCATTAAAGTGATTAAATGCATGATCTAATGGGTATGGTAAATCATATAACCCTTGTAATGCATAGTCCTCAAGACTTCTCAAGAATATATTAGTCAATAATCTATCATTGGACATGTATTCAAAACATGTTGCATGAAATACTCTGAAATGTTTTTTGAAGTCACCCTTGCCATCATATAGTGTAATCTTTGGTGCCATGAAAAAATAGTTAAAGGATATACTTCTATATTTGGTGGCACTATATGGTGCAATAAAAAATGAGAATCTAGTGCTTTATTAGGTTTTAAAGCATCTTGCTCCAGATGTAACACCTTATTTTGTAGAGATTGAATCTCTTATATAAGGGATTGTACATCAAAAGAAGAGGAAAAATTACTAACCAAAGGTGGTGTAGTAAGAATTGTCATAGTAGTTTGTTGTATCCTTTGAGTTTCCCCCATTTTGATAGGTGGTACAAAATTTGTACCTATAAGAGGATGAATCTAAAAAGTTTGAGCCATGTTCGCATTCTTGATATCCAACAAAGTTTTTGTAATGGTATAAGGATCAATTGGTTGTTCGTGAATTATTTATATAAGACTTATCATAACTTGCTCTTTATTGAATTTATTTTCCCCACATTTATAGGGTGTACATAATGATGTTCATTTTGATGATCCATGTTATCTTGATCATATTGTTCATGTTTAGAATTGGTATCATTGAAGTCCAAATATTCATTAAGTGTAGGAACATTAAAAAGTGTTGGTTCACCTTTTTTCTTATACATATTAGGTTTCAGTGAAATCTAAGTATTCTTAATCAAAATGTGACCTAATCTAACATTTCTTAAAGGAGTAAAAATAACTTTTTTAGATTTCATATAATATGGTATAAAAGCTTTATATTTTTATTTTATTATAAATTTATTAAATCTATTAAAGAAATAACCACAAGTGGAAAAAATATAAATAATGATACAAACCCTATCAACATCTATGGTTAGGGTTCACCAATATTTTTTACCAAATTTTATGTTTGTGTGAAAACCCTATATGACAATACTACTACTTAAAAATTAGGAGAATAATATAACAATGATAACATTCATTGATTTAGAACTAAAACATTATAGAAACTCACTAAAAATAACAAATTTTAAGGATAAAAAAATACTTGGGTGAAAACTATGTCTCAAAGAGGAATTAGGGTCTAAAATGTATTATGCAGAGAGGCATGGTGATTGGAATCAAGAATATGGAACTAAATCTAGGCCTGGATAATAGTTTTGGGAAGATGACACTAATTATTTTCACTATTGTTCAACCTAAGGTTCTCCTACTCACTTACAGTGAGGAAATCAAGGTTTATGGGTTCTCTATGCCTTCATCTATAGATCATGTATTTGGTGTGGTATCTTAGGATCACTTGTGGAGGCCAGTGTGTAGTTGATTTTCCTTTAAAACCTTGGCTCCTTGACATGTGAATACCAATGAAAATGAATGGGGTAAAAGTATCTAATTTATAATTTTGGTGAGACCTCAACACCCCATGTGTGGAGTGTTGCCTACATACCAATACTATAAAGAGAGATCCAACTTCATGTAGTTCTCCCATGCTACAGTGGTGTGTGAATAACTAGTGTAATATGGTAGGTGTTGGCTCAATAATTATGTGATTAAGTACCTTAACTATTACTTGTGACATGTAAAATGTATTAATACTTGAGCTATAAGATACTAGGGATATATGTAATCATAATTGGGAGAAACATTATTCTACTCTCAATGTGCAAGTGTAATTCTGATGCTTTTTAATGTGGAAGTATCCTCCTATGAAAAATGGTTTGAAAAATGTTTATATATTAATATCATTGAAAATCCTTTGAATGTGGATCATTAGGGACATAGGTTTACCTTACTATAGATTTAAATTTGGCATATTAGTCATTAATTGGGGGAAGACAAGAGAGGGGGAAGGACACTAGAGCAATGTTCTATAGTCCCCTAGGGTGATCTTGTCTAATGGGTGATTTCATCATTTTTAGTGTTAAATAGGAAAACAAATATGTCTAATTTTGATAATAATACGTATGAGTACATTTAGGGTTCATTCATCAACTTAGAAGAGTGTGCAAGGTGGTTAAAAGTGATCAAAAAGGGACTTAAGATAGGTTTAGAGATAAGTGTGTAAAAGAGTGGTCATAAGTGCATTATTTTAGCCTAAATGTTAATTTTATGTGTATACATGAACATGAGAAGAGTATATACCTATGGAAGTTACTCTTAACTTACCCTTGAATTTTGGTTTAGTTGGCTATATCCATGGTTATACCTCTTTTGTCTATTTGGTTTATGGTGCACATGAGAGGATCGTATCACCCAAGGAAATTACTCTCAACTTACACTTTAAATTGGGTTTAATGGGCTATAGGCATGGTTCTACCTATGTTTCAACTAACATTAATTAATGAATGGGAAAGTTTATTTGAGAGCCTACAAAACATTCATACCCTTGCCTTTATCACCCTTTATCCTCTATTTTGGCTTGGATTATTTCCTCACATATTATATTTTATTTATTCATCTTGTATACATAGTCATAATTCATTTGATTCATTTTATAAATTAGATCACCTATTTATTGTCCTTATCTACATTATATTGCGTTTAAAAAAATAATCTCTTTCTCCTATGTCACATCAGATTTTATAATTTATTTTTAACTATCATATTCCATTTTAGTTTGTTATTCATTATGTACAAACATGGTTAACAAATTAGTTTACTCTATAAAATCAATCACACCTTAAGGAATTATATCCTCTTTTTAAATCCTATTGTGCTTATATTTCCTCTTTTTCTTCTAATAAACCTCTTTCTTTCTTTGGGTTAGACTTAGATAATAATATGATTATTTGGGGACAATATATCTCATTTAATTCAACCTACATTAGAAATAGAGGCCTTGGTTATAAGTAATAATCCACCCCTTGTGGACAAAGTCAAGATACACTATATCATCATATCAAACCCTTTTATTCCATTACTCATTATAATATTCATTTTGATTTGATTCCTATTAAAACTATATGTCATATATCTTTCTCTTATCCTTTTGGGATTCCTTATACTCACCCTCAATCTACCCTTATTATAATCTCTACCATACACTTATTTATCCATAACTAATATTAGGTTCTCACATCCATGAATTTCAAACTAGATGAGGATAAATTCCATTAAATACACAAATCTAAGAACATATTATCAATATTCCTACTCCACTTCCTCAAAAAAATTTGAAACAAGACAACTAACCCAAAGGGTATGATCTCATTGAGCAATTTCATAATACACTAGCTAAGAATTATATTCTAGAGTTATTTCAAAAGGCACCAACTTATAAGTAAATATTGTATGCAATGTTATGGGATACTTATATTATTATGGACATGTAAATATATTCATTTTATTATATTATTAATAGATTTAAATATATGTGTAGCACTATTTATTTTGATAAATCATATTTACCTCTATAACACATTATTGAGTAAAATCTTTGACTATTTATTGAGGTTTAAATTCATGGAAAATTGATTAAGAGAGATATGATTGATACTTATTCTATAATAAAAAAATTATTTATAACTTATTTCAAAAATTTGGTCTTAATAAGAGCAATCTTCAAACATTTGAACAAAATATACATATCTTTGATAATACTCTAACATCGGTTGTAGACACTGAAATCATGTCTACCCCTTGGTCATCCTCCCCCCTTGGTCCCCTTGGTCCATTCTAACACAAGTCCTAACCCACTCAATTATTAAATTAAAATAATCAAATATTTTAATTTAATTGCCCCCTTGCCACTTCACCCATGCAACCTCACTCCTCCTCGGATTCCTCTCCTTAGATGCCCCCACCCAATACCAAGCCTTAATTGCCAAAATCCCATCTTAACCCTTCCTCTCGCACTCATTTAAACCCCTCTCGACCATTTTCTAATGATAATTTGACCCTGGCAGCTTGTAAGAATGGCAGAAGGCTAAAATTAGCCTCTGTTCCCATTCTTCAGCCACTGACATCGATCAGTATGCGGCTGACGTCGACTATTTTGCCGACGTTAGTTACCTTTAAAACCAATTTTTTGCTTCTATTATGGCCCCCTGTGAACGTGAATTCTCATGCTCTTGCTTCCTAGCATTCTTGCTTCTCATTTTCTTGTAGTTATCTTGACAACATTCTCTAGGCTCAGAAGATTAGCATCAGTCATCCCACACTAGGTTGAATGTTGCATAGCACTCTTTCCCACCAACCACAACAGACACAGCTCTTGCACTTCTCTGCCAACTCCATCCAAAGCTAAGTATTTGCATTGGTTTCATTTTACTATCTTTTTAAATACATTAGCATTCTATCCACTGTCCATTCCCAACCATTCTAGATACAACCCAGTCTGTCCTCTCTAGAGAGGCTAAAAGGCCTTCTCTCACCCTGGTTTTCCCCGTTGGCCCCTGACATTAATCTAATCCCCTTCTTAGACTATACTCTTTGTTTTGTTGACCCAACACTAGCCATCTGACTCCCACAGACCTTCCCAAAACCATTCTGATTGACCTAACTGACCTGCAACTCATTCAGACCCTGTCAAAAGCCATTGCCCTGACTGAAATCGGCCATTACCCATATTGACGTCGGTAGACTAACTGACGTCGGCAACCTTGACTACCGACGCCGACAGAACCACCGACATCGGCGACTGTGAAAGGCAGACTGCTGCATATAGGTACGCATTTGCTTTCATTTCTTTTATTTTTGTCTTTTCTATTTTTGAATTTATTATGCTTTTTATCAGTGGATTGTCATCCTCCAAGAAGTCTTTGCACTTCTAGGACCAAGCTTTCGCTTGGTAGTCCACTTTCTAGCCATCTAACAACTTTTGTGTTTTAGTCTCTTTCTTCTACAGGTGTCATCCTCCACAACCAAAGAGGAGTTCCTTCAGTCATCTGAATTTGGTGTGCAATACTTCATCTGGGTACGTATAAACCCTTGACCATCTTATCTTAGTTTCTCATTTCCTTTTGAATGTGAAAAGCGAAAACTTGTTTGGAAACATTCTAGCATGCCCGGTGGGACCCTAGGGTCTTCCTTGGGTTCTTTTCTTTCTTTTCATATAGGGTGCATTAGGTTTCTCCTTACATCTCTTTCTTCTATCTCTTCTAAAAGACACTATCAGCAAAGGTTAAAAAGAATCATTCTTTTTCTTTCCTTTCTTGCATCTTAGACAAGTCAAAGTCATATTCTTCAACCCTTTCTCACATTGTTTGCATCCAAACTCACATTTCAATTTGGGCTTAAAATACATTGCATCTCATTTCTATCTGAATGCATACTTAGTCCACACATCTAGTAATTAAAATTGCATCATGAATAAAGCATAGGCCACTTATGTTACACAACCAAATCACTTGCACAAAATTAAACATCTAAACTCACTTGAGACGAGGTCCGACTGGGATTTCATCACCTAAAAGATACCTTACCCATCCCGGTAATCCCACTTGGACTTCACTACTAAGGGGAAAGCCCACTCTATTCTCTGGCAAAGGATAATCTCTAGGGGAAGTATATACTGGCTAAGCAAGACCAGCTTACCACTGGGCTCATGAAGTGAGGGGAGCTTGCTCCTTAGCACCAGGCCAAGTAAGAAACCTAACATAGACTCTTGAGCACTGAAACTAACCCAAAACCAACTTTAGACTACCTCTTCTAGGACCCTCTACAAGCCAACCTCCCAAACACATTCTAAGGCATAAGCCAACATGATTCTAAAAGTTGATTCTTAGGATTTAACGCTTAGGGTCTGCCTGTTTCCATCTATTTTTCTGTTCTTATCTATTTTTTTGAGCTAGTGAGGATGTTTTCTTCTTTCCAAAAACTTTCAAATTTTCTAAGTTTTTGGACAGTAACCGACATCAATTTTTCCACCAATGTCAGTAACTTTCTTCACCGATAGTGGTCATCTGACCGACATCGACAGCCTATCTCACTGACATCAGTTTCAATACTGACATCAGTCCCCATCCAAAATTCTTTTCCTTAAATAGCAAGCTTAAAACCTAACTTTCTTGCTATCTAGCATCCATCCTAGTTTTTTGAAACTGAAAAACATAGTTTCTAGACCCTGAACCTTTTTGCTTTGAATGGTTTTGACACGTAGTCAAACTAGAACTCTTCTTGACCACGTGAGGCATCAACCACTTCCACCTTCACCGTCCATAACCAGTTCCCTAATGGTGTTTCATTCAGAGGCTAAAAGAACTCCTACTCAACTGACCCCAACTCAGTCTCCCATTGTCCCTGAAGGGGACCAAGACTTCAAAAGATTCTTGGACCTCAATGTCAAAGCCCTTCAACATTATCTCGTGTGAAGCCAAACGCGAGACTCCTTAGGAAACCCAATTTATGGGATGCCAACCTCCTTAGTTGAGACAGCAGCCATATCAACAGCATCCACAATTCAACCTATAGACAATCAAGCCAACACCTCGACTAATAACCCAACCGTGTCCTATCTTCAAAATTGAGCCTCTCCTTCTAGACCTACCTCCATGGGGGTTTCGGCACCCCCTCAACCTCAAACTACTCAACCAAATTCTACACCCTTCCAAAACCAAGTGGTCTCTATCCCCCCTACTCTTGCACCTATCAACACAAGAGTAATTGCCTACCCTTCAACAAGTGTGGCCACCCCTCAACCACCTTTGACGGCCCTTATCCAATTTGTGCCCACCAATCCCATAGCACAAGTGTCCTTGGCTTCAACATCCACCCCAATGACTAGCTACCCATATGTTGCACCTACACAAGCGCAACCAACCACATCATATGCCCCTCTCAATACCTTCCAAGCACCTTATAACCTAGGGGGTGCTCCACCCATCAATCCGTTAGCTGATATAATCAAAATTCCAATGGACAAAATGTCTAGTCTTGAGACCTTTGTTTTTGGTTCACGTAATGCCCTTTCATATGAGCAAATTTGCAATGAACCCATCCATCCCTCTATCCCAATCAGGCCGTATCCTAGTCAGTGGGAACTTCCTAAATTTTCTTGTTTCTAGAGTAAGGAAGACCCGCAACAACACCTACGAGCATTTAGACATGCTTGTTATTTGATATCCCATGATGATGTGTTATTACTATGCACATTCCCCATGTCGCTTGCTGGTGCTGCTCTTGACTGGTACAGCTCTCTCACCAGCCATTTTCTTTTCACATTCACCCAACTATCCCAACTCTTCCTTGACCACTTTTCTATCAATATCACCAAAAAGGTCTCAATCACATATCTGTATTCCATCTAATAATTTGATGACGAATCCATAGCCAATTTTGTTGCTCACTGGAGAGGCCTAATTAATTAGCTCTCCTTTTCTTTGCCCCAACCTGAGCTCATCAAACTTTTCTCTCAAGTGTGTGCCAAGCATATTTCCTCTACCTTGCAGGTCCAGACATTCCACACCTTTGATGAAGCTTTCATGATGGCCCAAAATCATGAATTATGTGCCATCGAGGAAAATAAAGTCAAGTTGCAGAGTAAAAATCCCAACACCAAGTCCAATGACTCCTCCTCTAAACCTTCTTCATCTAATCCCAAATCTAAGGCATCAGCAAATGCTATAGTCGTTAGACCTTCATATTCACCTTCAACCAACCAGCCCGAGCCGTCCACATCCCAAAGTATCACACGACAATTCCAACAAAGATATGTGCAATGATAGTATACTCCACTAGGAGAGTCATATGCATTTGTGCTGAACAAACTTGTCAAATAGGGGGTTCTCAATCTCCCCCAAATCTGACCTCCTCCTTAGTTTGATCCCTCACATGCCATCCCTGCGTGGTATAAGGAAAATGACTTCTGTAATTATCACCATGTTAAAGGCCATGACATAGGCAACTGCAAGACCCTCAAGAACATCATCCAAGACATGCTAGATAAGGGTGACCTCATCTTGGATAATCCAAATGTGCCACCCAATCAAGGCATAGACATCTTCAAATAACCCTTTCCCAACCATCCTCCTACCCAAAACAATGTGCAGACCATGACTGATGACACTCAAGAACATAAAATCTGCACAGTCAATATGGTCTCACCTCTCATCCCTCACCAACCTCTCACAGACTCAAGAGGTTAGTCACCCCATCAGTCCATGACATGAGGATGAACCTCCTTCTCCTGTCAATTCTCCATCGACTTCCCTTATATTGGAAGATGCCTCGACCATATCGGTACCACTAGTCCCACCATCCTCCTTCTTGCTACCTATGGAGGACCTTACCCTTCCTACTCCCCAACTACAAGTGGACGGCACAATCATCCCTGCCCTCTACCCTCTTGAGGAGCCGCATTCTCTGATTCCTTTTCCACCTGGGGAAGAACCTGTCTCTCTACTTTCTTCGACCAAAGACAAACCTATTGTGACTTCATCATGCCTTGGGTCCAAGACTGCTACACCAATCTCATTTTCAGCCCCCCAACCATCCACATCTTCTCAAGGACCAAAGCTTCATCCCACATCTTCCCAACCATTTTCCCGATTAGTGGAGAAACTAGGACTTCTCCCTTCGAGGAAAGTGGAGCATCAGGCATTATGGGAGTGACTCAAAGCTCTCCAGCTTGCCCGTTTCATCTCATCTCATGCTGCCAACCCTCCCATGACAAAATCTCCAAAGACTTCTAACAAAGACCAGACTTTTACCTCTAAGCCTTCAAAATCTCAACCATCCACACTAGGACCAAAACCCTCATCTACAACATCAAAACCAATCAAGTAACTCAGTGTTTACCCTGTCCCTAACCTCACTCACCTGCAAGTGAAGGTAGACTTAGACCAGGCCCTAACCAATAGTAGTCCTCAAACCAAACCAAAGAAGACTGCTAAACCACAGTGGTGAACTCCTCTTCCTCCATCAACATTGCCCTCCATTTTGGGCCCTCACCCTTCGACCCTAATAGGAGTACTTCCTACTCCAACCCTTAACCAAAACAAGTTGCATCCATTGCTTCCTTTAACTACCACAAGCCTACCCTCTCTGGAAAACTTGGCACCTCTCACAAAGAAAGTGTCATCTTCACATGTGGCCACACCATCAACCCAAAAGGTGGTATGGACACCTTCTTCAACACCGCCCAAGCAAAAGTCACTAGCATCTCACACATCAACAAGCACGGACCCTTTAGTGGGTTCATACACTTTGATATTGCACCAACTTTTGTAGACCTCTAGCATAACCCTTCCACCTATCAAGCCATTCCAACCCCTTGGGTCAAAGCCTTCCTGGTTCAACGATACTAAGATTTTCTTATATCATCATACGCCAAGACATGACACCAAGAATTATTGTGCCCTCAAAGCTATCATTCACTGCTACATGGAGAAAGACACTCTTCTTCTTGAGGACACTGCTAACAGACCCTTGATGCCTTCCCATATCTCTCAAACCTCTTCATCAACATCGACATCTCACCAACAAACCATGACCCATTCATCTCCTTCACCTCCTATCTTTGAGATTAACACCATCCACATAACCACTAGGTCACAAAAGGATAAGGAAAAAGAAAAAGCTGCCATTCCTTGGACCTATCCCTTTGTCAAACTGCCTCAACCACCCAAACCTAAAATCTCTATCCTGGGTGCATCCCAACCCTCTTCTTTAGGGGCAATCCATGACTCTATGTTAAAATAGCTTCACCAAATGCTCGTGAAGATGACCTTATATGACCTCATCCAAAGTTCAACCTAGCATCATCAAGCTCTGATCAAAGCCTCACAAGTAGTGGAGGTCCAACCCGAGGACCCCCAATCACTCACTACCCTGGTCCACTCATTATCCCCCATTGCCTCTATCACTTTCAGTGATTCTAAAATTCCTACCTCTACCTCAAAAGATCAGGACGCTGCTCTCTTCATCACTGCCTATGTTGATCAAACCCACATTAAGTGAGTCATGATTGATGGAGGTGCCAGCATTAACATCATCTCCACTCATGCCTTTGATCAATTGGCCCTCCCCAAGAATTACATATAAAAAACTGACGTAATCCTTTGATCTTTTAATGACACCATTGCCATAACCATTAGCACCATCATCCTCCATATTTGTGTTGGGCCACAGACTATCTTAGAGCTCTTCTACATCATCAAAGGAGAGTTCCAATATAACATGCTATTAGGCTGACCCTAGATTCATGCCATGGCTTGTGTTCCCTCTATACTGCACCGTTGTGTAAAATTTGAACACGATGGGCAAGTCCACATCATTCCCAGTGACCCATCACCTTTCAAAACTTGTAACACAACCTATCGACCAAATGACATTCTCATTCCTCTCAATACATCAACCCAAATGCCACCTCCATCCATGGAAGCTTTGACCAGTTCACAAACGGCAGTCACCCTCACACCACCTCTTCAAGTGACAACCAAAGACCCCATGGAAGATATCTTCCAACAACTTTCACTTGGGAAATATCGCTTGCTTACCTTAGACATGTTCCAAACTCCACAAGAGTATAGACAGCTTCACCATAGCCTGAGTTATGACCATCAGATCGAAATGGTCATTCCTTATGGTCCTCCTCACCTCCAAACCAATCTCATCTATGGGGGGCTAGACCGAGCTCCCACTTATGGGAACCCTCTCTCCTCACCTCAACCCTTCACATCCAACTTCTCATTTCTTGGCAACCCTGCCTTTGCTCACACCTACCTTTATAGGTGTGCATGGAAGGGTTTTGGCTTCAAGCGCTATGAGCAAGGCTCCCATCAGCCCATCGAACCTCTCAATAATGACAATGCCAAGAAATGATATGGTCTGCATTTCCAAGAACCCACTAAAGCCTCTGCAGACCTTTGCCCCAAACCCACCATCGACCAATCTCCTCCAAGCTCACCTATTCTTCCCTCTTCACCTATAGAGTCGGTGTTTTCCATCCCTCCTAGCTTTTTCCATACCTAAATGCCATTCACTTGGAACCTCTGACCTATCAACCAGGTGGGGTACTTAGGTCTCTCCTTCTCGTCTTCTCTCCATCTCATTTATCTAACCCATTAATCATCTACACTGGGTGTTAGACATTCTTCGTACCACAAAATGACTGGGGGGAATTCAACTTTATATCGACTATCCTAACCTTAACCAAACATTAACCAAGCATCAACCAGACATCAACCAACCAAGCACCTATCATGACCTCAACCAAAAATCAACCAACTTCTTAATCATCTTCACATCCAAATGTCGATCAACATGTTACTAATATGGAGCAAAGTAAATGAGGCAAATTTTTTCCTAATTGGCTCGGACCTTTCATCATCATGCACAAGCATGGACCAGAGACTTATCAAAACTTGAGCCCTTTAATGCCTTGCATCTACGACCATTCTACTATTAGTCAAGTACTCATTCACTTGACATTTAACTTGAGCTCATCCCTTGAGCATCCCCATCCTTTTACTCCTCATCCTTTCAACCCTATTCCCCTAAACAAACCCTATGTAACCCTTTTATAAAGTATGAATGCTTTGTCTTAATAAAAGGGAGCCCTTCAACTTCTATAGTCTTCTTCCTGACTCAAAATTCTATCAAAAATAAATTGAGATGTCAAAATATCAAAAGGTCACAAACTCTAAAGGCAGACTGCTCCCTCGAAGGATAGTTGTACTATCATTGTTGTAGCTAATAGACTACTCCCTCAAAGGATAGCTATTCAAAGCCCTCAAATATATAAAAAGCAAAAATATAGACCACTCCCTCGAAGGATGGCTATGACTAAATCTTGTTATAAATAGCACTCTTTTAGAAGCTTCCCACATCAATCAGCTTCACAAATGACCACAAAGCAACAGGACATCTCTATGTAGACTTCCCGCATTGATTAGTCTGCACCAAAAAAAAAAGAAGGTCATAGACTTGGCTTGTAGTCATCTCAGGGTCTCCTATAAAAAGGGGAAAAGTTATCCCTACTCAAAAAGGGTTTCCCTATCCTCTCATATCACATCACCTACTCAAGGGATTTTGAGCTCATTTTAATGTCAAAGTGATTCGATTACCTCTCTAACACAACCCATGGTCAATGACATAATGTATGAATGGAGCTCTCAATTCTAACAACCCCTATTTATGCTATCATTCTAGTCCTTGTCAATGAAAGGGTGAATATGCCTTTCACTTTCTACCCATACACTTTGGTCACATTCAACCACATCATTTGCGAACCCAACATTTTCAGACCACCAACATGATATAGTCCATTTCACATAGTTTCTATGGACACCAATACACATGGAAACTATCAACCACACAATTTATGTTAAGGATAAACCATTACTTGCTAAAGCATAAATAGACTCAATTCATTTTTACCGTACATCCATCATGAATATGGAAAATTGCTAGGAATGAAAAACCTTGACCAATGTTACAGAATACACCATCACCTCATATGGAAAAGGCTGTAACATCATCTTATCCTCATCATTTCAATACACGACCAAAACCAATCATCAACCATTTTGCCTCTTAACTCGAACTACATTGGTCTGAGGCCCTAAAGATCGGGGCTATGTAGGTAGCACTCAGATGATAGGACATCTTTTGGGGTTAGCTCGACCACATCCATTTGTTCATCTACCTGATGGACAAACTATCTTACCTTTGACCATGACTTAACCTCGTTCGACTGCATCCATAACCAACCCTCTTCCTCCCTTTTTGGGGAGAACTACATTGGCATGAGGCCCTTAGGACAGGGGCTATGTAGGCAGCACTCAGTTGACATGGGGTCTTCTGGGGTTAGCTCAGCCATTCCTTCCATCACATTCTTTCGTCACCTGCCAATCACATCACAAACAATCACATATTTTTATAATAATTAACAAAATCAAAGCACCATCATCATAATCATTAAAACATCATCATATAATCATTTACATCCTAATCATTACGTATCATCATAATCAACATCATCACATTAGGCATATATCATTAAAACATATGAAAAATGTTGCAAACATCTAACACCCAAAACATTTCTATAACACATCAATGGTCAAAATCACATCATATATATATATATATATATATATATATATATATCAATGTTTTACAATGGCATAATATGTGCTTCTCTCTCTCAAAAAATTAATTACATCTCACATCAATGGCTCGCAGGCTGGTATATAGATCATACCAAAATCTGTCCTCAAGGCTATGGCTGTGGTGGTGGCCGTGGCCATGAAGATTTTGTATTGCCCCCACCCTCTACTCATCGCCATCTATGGGAACCTGAGGTAGTCACACAGGACATCAATCTCTGATAGCTCTACTCCTCTCTCATCTTTAAGTATCACTGTATTTGAGGAAACTCCATAATAGCACCCTCATAGTAAGCGATCTCAGCCAAAGTAGTCCTATACCTAGATATAGGCACAGTCTATGGTAGACCCATTACCACGCCTTAAACTGACCCCTGTGGCTATCACTGAGCTGGCTACACTGATGCTAACTATGCTGGCTATTAAACTAGCTACTAAGGTGGATGCTAAATTAGACCCTGCCCTCCAAAAACCTATCTTGCTAATGCCTATGCTTGGGCTGCAGCTAACTGACCCTGCAAAATGGTCACCTATTTTTGTGTTGCATCCCTCTCCTAGATGGTAGCATCTCTCTCTTGTCTAATAGTGTCCCTATCCCTAATCACTATTTGTAGATCAGGCTCTCCTCTCTACACACCTGCATACTACCCTACCCACCATGTCAAGTAGGCCTTTGTGTATCCTAGATCTACTATCCTAGACCCTGCCAATAACTCCTCAAAATCTAGCCCCTCTATCTCCTCTGGCAGTGGGAGTGGTGCCTCTATATCATCCTATCTATACAGTGGGAAGGTGGGTAGCACATCTTGAAGTAGCCCAAACTGACACTGCACTCTCTCTGCCAGTACCCATTTGAGCTCGTTGACTCGCCTACCCCTGACCCATCTAATGCTCTACACCCCAACAAGTTGCTCTCCCTAGTCTCTGAAAGCTAGATATACCAAGTATGGTCTCCAGATAATGTCTGCAAGGAATAGGGCCTCTAGTACCCCTCTGTAGTGGTTAATATCTCTGACCACTCCATCCACCCATGTTTGTGCCATCACCTCATGCCATCACCTGAAGCCAACCCTGAAGCTAGCCTGAATCGCCACTAGAAGGCCAAGAGGTCAGGTGACCACAATATGCTTATATGCCCAGCAGTGCAGGAGGTGGCCTACACATAAGTTATACCATCACTACTGACTAATGCCCCATAGCTCTCTATATACCTGGGCCAAAAAGATGGGTCCATAAGCAAACACTATCTACTGCTCTCTCATCTCTATCAAAACCCTAGTCATGGAAACTAGAAACCTGCCTCCCTCTACATTTGGTAACACATAAACCGTGATGTTGATCATCATCAGAATGGATAACTGATGCGCATCCTCATCTACTACATACAATGGCTCATACACAAAATTGGCTGAGTGGTAACTTGCCTTAGTCGCATGCTCACCAAATAGCATCACCATATGTATATCATGCACCTCTCTCGAGCATGCATATAGGTCTGCTCCATGTACTAGAAACCATAAAATTTGGTACACATCCTCGACTGTGACTATCATCTCCCCTATTGATAAGTGGAAGGTGTTGGTGGATTGATCCCACTACTTGATTAGAGCCACCATCAAGCTCATGTCCCTCACCACTCGGTAGTATCACCACAACCCACCAAGTCCCACTGCGCTCATATGAGCCCACTCCTCCCTAGTAATGTCTTGATGCATCTGCATCAGTAATGTCAACAGCCGATCTCGTAGCATCAATGTCTGCCTCACCTACATCCAATAATCAAACTCATGTCAATGTGACTACCAATCCCTATGACTCTTTTTCCCTTTGGAGACCTAGCTCAGCCATTTGCCCTTTCATCTATCTACTTGACCTTCTACCTGACCATCTATGGCTATCCTGACACCCCAAAAGCCCTTGGCGTAGCTTCGACCCCTTGACTTGGCAATTTTCTAAACTCTCTCAGACCAGGTAGCCATCAACATTGGTTCACATGTCAATGATGGCATTTACCTAACTGACATCAGTCACATAGTGACTGATGTCGACAGGTAAATGACTGATGTCAGCCACTAGTTGGTCAACGCCGGTGACTAGTTTGGCCCCAAGGTTGAATAGGGTGAGTCCTAAAATTAGGGCTTCCCCTAATAGCCCCCCATTTACCCCCAAAATACTCCTAAATTACCCTAGCATGACCTACCTACCCTTCCCACCCTCCTAACTACCCTTCCTCCTTGATTCCCAACTAAAAACACTAAAAATTTCAAAAACAAAACAAATTTTAAAACAAACTAAAAAACTCAAAAATGCAACTCCTACCTCATCCCATCGTCACCGCCATGGTGGTACTATGGGTGCCGCTAGTGGTGGACCTCCCGTGGGTCATCCTCCACCCTCTGCCATCTCCTCCATCTCAATTTGTCTATGAGTTCCCCCTGGCCTACCACTACCTCTGTAACCTCCAATCCCCATCCAAATCACTCCCTCTCTTCACCAATCTCACTCTGACACCTCACACTGCTAAACTGGTCACTTAAATGTCACTTTCACTCAGTCAATCTAGAGCTCACTTTTCTCACTTGGTCAATAATTACAAATGACTTTTGGTGGGCCGACAAACCAGTTTTGTCAGATTTGGTAGGCTACTGAGGTCGAAAAAAGCATGCCCTAGACTGCCGACATCAGCTGATTCTCACCAATGTCGATCCCTTTGGGCCACCAACATCGGTTCTATCACTGACATTAGTGGTAATTAAACCTCTAAATTCTTCACATTACCCCAAAATCATGCCCCCAATCAACCTGCCTTCACAGTAGAAGTCATCTTAGCCTCCTGGGGCACCATTAAGATCACTTTTGCCTCTGCCTAACTTGACCACAACCTTGGAGATCACGCTTATCTCCTTCGACCACTTTCGAGACACCTCTACCTTGGATGTTTTGATTGCCTTTGCTACCTCACACCTAGTTAGCAAGTTGTCACCGACCCTCACAAGTATTGGATCACGAGCAAGTAGATCCCTATTGCTTGTGACTTTTTTCGTGTTTTCTAGGAGCACTTCCTGAGCCCAAGATACCTGGAACATGATAACCCATTGGAGCTCCAGCTTGGATCGAATAACCCAAATAGCTATGACTAAATGCTAGGGACCAATTATTTCAATTTTGGCACTCCTCGACCCTTGACCATGACAATTTGACCTACCTACCATGTGGTGTGGTATACATGCAATCCCACCCTTTGTAGCAT
Organism: Torreya grandis; assembly: GCA_037957365.1. Lineage (NCBI taxonomy): Eukaryota > Viridiplantae > Streptophyta > Pinopsida > Cupressales > Taxaceae > Torreya > Torreya grandis. The sequence goes on along the minus strand of JARHVA010003280.1, from coordinate 1,230,164 downwards.
TCACACTCACTCTTCACCCTCTCTATCCATCTCTCTATCAAATCAACACTCAATCTCAGGTTCCCTTCCCTTGACTCCCATTTGAGGGGGGAACACCTCATCCCATACTTGGGGTAGCTTACTCCTATTTTTGTCTTGCAGTTCATCAAGAACAACCAACAAGACAAAAAGGGGCAAATGTAGACACCAAAATTGTGTCTACCCCTTGGTCATCCTCCCCCCTTGGTCCCCTTGGTCCATTCTAACACAAGTCCTAACCCACTCAATTATTAAATTAAAATAATCAAATATTTTAATTTAATTGCCCCCTTACCACTTCACCCATGCCACCTCACTCCTCCTCGAATTCCTCTCCTTGGATGCCCCCACCCCATGCCAAGCCTTAATTTCTAAAATCCCATCTTAACCCTTCTTCTCGCACTCATTTAAGCCCCTCTCGACCATTTTCTAATGATAATTTGACCCTAGAAACTTGTAGGAATGGTAGAAGGCTAAAATTAGCCTCTGTCCCCATTTTTCAACCACCAATGTTGATCAGTATGCGATCGACGTCGGCTATTCTACCAGTGTCAGTTACCTTTAAAACTAGTTTTTTGCTTCTATTCTAGCCCCCTGCGAACATGAATTCTCATGCTCTTGCTTCCCAACATTCTTGCTTCTCATTTTCTTTTAGGTATCAGCATCTTGACAACATTCTCCAGGCTCAGAGGATCAGCATCAGTCATCCCACACCAGGTTGAAGGTTGTACAGCACTCTTTCCCACTAGCCACAATAGACACAACTCCTGCACTTCTTTGCCAACTCCATCCATAGCTAAGTATTTGCATTGGTTTCATTTTACTATCTTTTTAAATACATTAGCATTCTATCCACTATCCATTCCTAACCATTCTGGATACAACCCAATTTGTCCTCTCCAAAGAGGCTAAAAGGCCTTCTCTCAACCTAATTTTCCCTGTTGGCCCCTGACATTCATCTGATCCCCTTCTCAGACTATACTCTTTATTATGTTGACCCAACACTAGCCATCTAACTCCCACAGACCTTCCCAAAAACATTCTGATCGACCTGACTAACTTGCAACTCATTCAGACCCTGTCAAAAGCCATTGCCCTGACTGACATCAGCCATTGCCCATACTGACGTCGATATACTAACTGACATTGGTAACCTTGACTACCGACACTGGTAGAACCACTAACATCAGCAACTGTGGAAGGCAGACTGCTGCATACAGGTACACATTTGCTTTTATTTCTTTTATTTTTGTCTTTTCTATTTCTGACTTTATTCTACTTTTTATCAGTGGACTGTCATCCTCCAAGAAGTCTTTGCACTTCTAGGACCAAGCTTTCGCTTGGTACTCCACTTTCTAGCCATCTAACAACTTCTGTGTTTTAGTCTCTTTCTTTTATAGGTGTCATCCTCCACAACCAAAGAGGAGTTCCTTCATTCATCTAAATTTGCTGCGCAAGACTTCATCTGGGTGCGTACAAACCCTTGACCATCTTATCTTAGTTTCTCATTTCCTTTTGAATGTGAAAAGTGAAAACTTGTTTGAAAACATCGGTATTAGGAAATATCACTTTTGATGTCATGGTAGGTCATAAATGGGACCTATTGGATTTAAATTTGTTAATTCTAAATTAAAGTATAATGTTTTATTAGTACATTGTTGGATCCATGCTATGGGATTTTTATTCTCTAAATTTCATAGGTGCATCAAGTTTATATGTTATTCACATGAGTATATAATTCAAGATGATGATACACCTTTTCAATATTGTAAAGCCTCACAATTAGATAACGGTTCCTTAAAATCCCACAAGAAATAAATTCCAATTATCTAAATGCATACTTATTACTACATCCTTAACTTATAATACATCTAGGTATATGTGTGGTTGACTTATGCTTACACACCTTCATATTAGCTTGTTGCATTTCTCAATGTTCTTAGTATATTCTACCTATGGAATAACCATGGCTAAGTAGAGTATATATAAGAGGTAGTGGTTAGTATTTTAGAATAATATTATAAAAAAATTTATTATTCCATTAGTGTGTAGGTTTACCTCTCGAAGTGGATCAGTCATAATATTCAAGTATTCTACTATTTATCTAATTATTTTTGTGGATCTCTTTATTTTGTTCCTAATTCCATGATATATAGTTTTACTTTTGAAAATTATCTAAGTAACTTCATTAAAAGTGGTATTAGAGCATCGATTTGGGAAAGTTTCTATGACGCAATTTTTTTCTAGGTTTGGCATCTTGAGAACTTGAAGGTTGAAAAAACATAACTTGTGATCTAGGAGAAATTGATTTTTTTCATTATGGTAGTTTGTTCATGAGTTTTTTTTACAAAAAAGAAAAAATATTGTTTTGAGTGGAAAAAAGTCTAGAAGATTTTTTACCTTGTGCAAATTTTCAGTCAATGGATTCGTATCTATGAGAATATCAAAATGGTATATTCTACTAGTACACTTTTTAGGTCAATTTTTTCACCCTTGTACATAATAGCAGTAGTTGAATTCATCTCAGCAAGATGATCATAATGGTGTATTCTATTGGTACACTTTTTAGGGGTTGAAACCCTCCTATATTTTTTGCATGGATGGTCTAAACACTCATAGACATGAAAAAGGGCAAGAAACTCCAAAAACATCTTAAAAGGATGGCATATTGTCTAGAACTTTTGATCCATGTATTTTGGAAGTAGTTCAATAACTTAATTCACATTTATAGTGCATGGTAAAAAAACTATTTTGATACAGTTTAAGGGGACACTATAGGGTTAAGAGGGGACCTATATATCATGATAGATCAATTACAAAAAATATATAGGAAATTAGCCAACTTATCAACTTAGACACTACAAAATAACCCTCCAGCACTTTAATTTGGTTATCCTCCTCTAGATAATACCAAGACCAATTTTGGCCCCAAGCTGATGTTACCAAAGTGGATTTTTACAAGTTTTATGGTAATTATCCACTCACCTAGCTCACTCAAATTGAAATTTTATTTTATCTACATCAAACTCCATGTTCACAAAAAGTGGTTATAGCCTCTCTATATCTAAAACTTGATCCATTCATTTGGTATCATTAGTTGTGTGTTTAAAACAAAAATAAGGGTGTCCCAATTTCATGGTTAGTATTTTATGAGGAGTTTTAGCTCCAATATAGCAACAATGTATTTGAAAACTATTTTAATCAACTAGCTAAGTTGCACTAGACTAAGATTGTTAAGGACTACATTCATCAATTTCAAAAAAAATCCATATGTATGGTAGACATCACTAAGAAAAATATAATTGACCTATTTTTAGGTGTCCTAAAAGATATCATACAATTGAAGGTTTGCATTTTTCATCCCAGTATTATATCTAAGGCCATACTAAGGGCATGCATGGCTGAAGTAAAATAGATGATCAAACATAGAACTTTCACTAATGTCCATGAATGCACCTTCCCAACACCATCATTTCAACATCCTACCAGATTGACACCTTAGATGGTGGAAGAAAATTTTACAAAAGGTTTTTGTTTTGGATGTGATAGTAAATGGATCAAAGGACATCAATGTGCTAAAATTAAGTTATATTACATTTATGGTTCCAATGATGAGGAAGAATATGAGGAGGCTTTAAGGTAGGTTTGGAAGAACCTAAGGATGAATCTAAATATTCTCAACCTACTATTTCCTATCATTCACTTTTTGACATTAGTACTCCACAAACTCTTAAGGTGGTGGGTTTCTTAAATAAATATAAGTTGATTATGTTAATTGACTCTAGGAGTACACATAACTTCATCAATAGTAAGTTGACTACTCATTTGAATTATTTCATTTACCCATCTCTAGATTTTTAGGTCATGATTGTAGATGGTGGGACAATCAACTATTATATAAAATGCCATAGCATTAAGCTTTCTATGGGAGATGATTTTATATATTCTCTTATGTTTTTTATTACCATGGGATGAGATGACATTATTTTAAGAGTGTAGTGGCTCATCACTTTGGGCACTATTAAGATGAATTTCTAGAAACTATTCATGAGGTTCCATTCATAAAGTAGGACCTTTAAACTATGTGGATTACAAGCTAAATATATACAATTAGTTAGTTCCCACCAAATGATGAAGATTCTAAAAAAAAGTGCAAAAGGTTTTGTGGCACATTTATTTTCCATAGAGGTTCAACCAATCAAAGAGTCTGGACATCCTAATTTACAAAGAGTACTGGATGACCATTATGTTGTTTTTGGTGACATTCCAAAAGGACTTCCTCAAAGTAATTGACATTATCATCCCATTATAATAATTATAGTAATTACACAACCCAACATTAGACCTTACAGGTATCCCTATTCCAAGAAGAGTGAAATTAAAAAGATGATATAAGAGATTTTGGAGGTAGAAATCATTTGACATAGCTAAAGTGAATATTCCTCCTTGGTGGTCTAGTGTGGAATAATTATGATAGTTGGAGGATGTGCCCATACTATAGAGAACTCAACAAAGACACCATCAACAATAAGTTTCCTATCCCAATAATTGATGGTTTTCTAGATGAATTGCATGGTGTTATTTATTTTAACAAGTTAGACCTTTTCTTTGGGTATCATAAGATTTGCATCCATAATGAGGACATAACTAAAATAAATTTTAGAAATCATGAAGGCCATTATGAATTTACAGTAATTACTTTTGGTCTCAAAAATGTACCATCTACATTTCAGATTTTGATGAATATTATTTTTAGGATATTTTTGGGAATGTTTGTATAAGTGTTTTTTTATGATATTTTCATCTACAAAAAAAATTGGGAAGACCATTTGAAGTATGTGAAATAGGTGCTTTCAATTATAGAACATAAGCTTTATGTCAAAGCTTACAAAATTGATTATGGTGTCCAACAGGTAGATTACTTGGGTCATATTGTTTCATATGAATGATTGAAAGTTGATCCTAATAAAATCTAAGTGATGATGGAGTGGTAGGTTCCCAACACCCTCAAAAACCTCTGAGGAGTTCTAGGGTTAACTGGGTACTATCATAGGTTTGTCAAAAATTATGGTAACATTTCATACACACTCACCTCTTTTCTAAAGAAAAAATCCTTCTAATAGACATATTTATCTACCAAGGTGTTTGAATAGTTTTAAATGGCTATGTGTACAACTCCAATTTTGTCTACTCCTAATTTTTAAAAAACTTGTGTTGTGGAGTGTGATGCATCAGTATATGTTATGGGGGTTATAATCATACAATAAGGTAAACCACTGACATTTCAAAGTCACCAAATAAAGGGAAAAAATAATCTCAAACCAATACATGAGAAAGAGAGGATGGCTATCCTACATGCAATGAAGTAGTAGAGACCTTATCTGATGGGTCATCACTTCTAGGTAAAGACTAATCATGATAGCCTCAAATATTTTTTAGAACAACAATTATCATTTATAATAATAATATAAATAGGTGGATAAAATGTTAGGATGTAATTTTTAAATAGTGCATAATAAATTCAAATAAAATGTGGTGATAGATGCCCTCTCTTGATGGGATGAATCAGTTGAGGCATTGTTATGCACCATGACCATGTGGCAAGAAGATTGGCTAGAGGAAGTAGGATTAGAATGGGAAATTGATAGTCATACCAAGGATTGGATTCAAAATCTTCAGTAGGGTTCTGATGAATATGAAAAATATACATGTAAAGGGAACACATTATGGTATAAATATTTATTATACCTCTATAAGCATTCTCTTTTGAAACATAAAATTCTTCATGAACTTCATGCCTCTCCTCTGAGAGGTCATTCTAGATTTTTGAAAACATATCATAAAATCAAGAAAGATTTGTTTTTGGAAGGAAACAAGGGGAACATGTATAAATGTGGTTGAATTCATAGTATGTCAATAAAATTATGGTGAAACCATTAATCCCCTAGGTCTTTTTCAACCTTTATCCATCCTTAGCCAGCATTGGGAAGATGTTTCCATGGACTTTATTATGGGGCTACTATGGTCTAAGGGTAAAAATGTTATCATGGTAGTTTTAGATTAACTCACTAGGTATGATCATTTTTGTTCTTTATCACAACTATTTTTTGCCTGTACATTAGATTTTACTTTTTTCATTATAATACAAAAATTACATGGTACTCTAAAGATCATTGTAAGTGACTGAGATCCCATATTTACTAGTAATTTTTGGAATGAATTATTTGCATGTTTGTGCACCTAGTTAGCTCATATCTCATCCTATAATACTCAATCTTATGGAAAAATAGAGGTATTCCAAAAAATTCTTGAAGGGTATCTTAGTTTCTTTATTTTTATAAACAAGAAAAATGGGTTCATTGGCTACCACTTACAAAATGGTGGTATAACACTTTTTTTCACACTTCTTCCAAAATGTCTTCCTTTGTGGTATTTTATTGGTATCAACCCCCATCCATCACTTCAGATTTGACAATTAATCCTAAGGTTTGAGCTATTAAGGAACACATTCACAATAAATAGGAGGTATTAGTCATTTTTTGAGAGAATTTAGCAATGGTACATAATTGAATGAAGTAGCAATCAAATCAACATCATAGTGAGCAAAATTTATATATAGATGATTATGTCTTTGTGCATTTCCATACATATAAGTATATGTATCTAAATCAATAAAAAATGGAAAACAATATGTCACCTAAGTATTATGTCCCTAATCAAATCTTGTAGAAAATTGGTAGTATAGATTACAAGCTGGAATTACCCATAGCCACTCACATACATTTGGTATTCAATGTATCTTGCTTGAATAAAGTAATAGGACATAGATTTTCCACTTATAATAAGTTACCTAAATTAGATTAATAAGGCTAATTCATTTTAGATCCTAAAGATATCCTTCACATGCACACTAAGCAACTATGGACCAAATCCATTAAGTAGTATTTGATCAAATGGAAGAACATGCATTCTGAAGATGCAACATGAGAGGATGAATCATTCCTATAGTAACATCTTAGTTTGATTAAACATTTATGATTTTTTTTTTTTAATTTGATGGTAATTTTACGCCCTTAACCTATAGTGCATCTAAGGATATGTGTGGTTGACTTATAGCTTACACACTTTCATATTAGCTTGTTACATTTCTCAATGTTTTTAGTATGGTTGGCCTATAAAATAAACATGTATAAGTATATTATATATAAGAGGTAGTGGTTATTATTTAATCATCATATTATGAAATATATTCTTATTGCATTGTTGTGGAGGGTGCCCCCTCGAAGTGGCTCAGTCATAATATTCAAGTATTTTACTCTTTTTATAATTGTTGTTGTGGATCTATTTATTATTCTCTCAATTCCATGATATATAATTATAATTTTTTGAATAATCGAATTATTTTAATTACACTTATGATGTGGTAAAATCTAGTAAGGTAGGTCATACTGAACAAACTTGTCCAAGTCATCAATGCATAGAGGAACCTATTCAAGACATTTTTCCACATGAGCACATTACCACATTGTTTGTGGAGCCTATCATAAATTAACACATGCAATAGGTACCTCTTATTTACCACACATATTCTATTATAAAACTACCAACATTAGTAAATACAAAAGACTCTCATTTCAAAATAAAAGATTATTACAGTAGTGTTGATGAATGTAGACATGAACTAATAGATGAAAAAAATATGCAAATTATCTTTCAATCATATTGATGAATATCATCCATTGGATTAGGTGAATAAAGGATCTATATGCTCTATATAATAAAGGGAACTTAACCATTTATGAATAGAAAAGTACTTGCAATACCATTTCACAAAACATTTCATATTATATTAACTCAATTACTTATCATCAATAAGTGTTGACTCAAAATTTAAAAATACACCCATAAAATAAAAATCATGGTTTATTCAAACACGTATTTATTAATAAAATTAATTCAAATCAAGAATCACATAATCCCCTTATAAATGTGATCCCAAAAGAGACTACAAAAAAAAATCTTCTTATCTAGAACCTCTCATCATCAAACCATTTATAAATGGAATACATTATACTAATCTTATGGTGACACATTTAAGAGACTAAAATATTTAATACTACTCTTCTAAAATCCTTGGATATGGTACAAAACATCTCCATCATGTTACAAGGCCCACACATTACATTTAATTTATTACATTACTAATCACATTGTGTCAAACTTAGGTTCTAAATTATTTCAAGTTGGTCCTACTTTACAATAGTAAAATGTTATTATTGGGAGATCATGGATAAAATTTATGGGATCCACCCTCAATACTAATTATGATTCACTCAAATTTCAATATGAAATTTCAATGGTTATAGTTTCTAAAGAAAATATAGTTACAATCAAATAGTTCATTGATAAGCTTGTCTCATCAAAAGAATCTAAGAAAAATATGATATAGGTGGCACACTCTAAATCATTAAAAATGTTTTACATAAGGAAATCCTATTCAAATTAGTGTTTTTTATAAGATAAAATAGTTACATATACTCTTTATAAAGGTAATATATGGGAGATTTCTTCAAACCAAATAACTGGTTAGCATATTTTCTTACTACCTACTTGTACATAACTTATTTTCTCATTCCTATTATTTTTTATTATCCATCACTTATTCCACTTTATTTTTTCCCTTGGTTCAATTTTAATTATTTGGGCATTTTAATTTTTGACATCCTTGTCTTTCTTTACTCCACCACTTTATTAAGGTTTGTTCAAATCTTCCCCTTCTTATATTTCGAAACTTTACTAATTTCTATATCTGTCCAATATTTCAAAAAATTAAACTTACGAATTCTTTAAAAATATTTAAAAAATAAAAACACATTCACATATACTAAATATTATAAAAAAATTAAAATATTTAAAAATAATTAAAAACCAAGGCCTATAGACATACTTTCATGTTGTTGGATATCTCATTTCATGTGTAATCTATTTTACTTCACAATATACATCATATTCCATTAGAATTTCAATACATAATACTTATCACAAGGTACCCAAGTCTGTGATAGGAGACATTTTTATCACAACATAAGTAATCATGCACATAAGAAGTAATCCCGATCAAAAAATCTTGCATACAATCAATCAAGAAAAAATGCACTAGTTAGACAATAGTCATCTATTGTGTTCATGTCCATGTGTGTTATCCAACTTTGTTTCCAACTAAAACACAATCATAAGTATTTATTATATGGATTCTGATAAAAAATAATAAAGCACGGTCATATATCACTTATATTTCAATCTTAATGCATAATTTTCCATGATTTTGATGTTGGGTTAGCCTTTTATATAACAATCTTGCTTAGTTTGGGGCATATCATTTATATACATAGCATCCTTTACAATTTATTTAAAACATCTTTTTTCAATGATTGAGTTATAAATAAGAAAAATTTCTTATTTTTATTCATACTTTACATGTAACATAATGAATATTCTATTTGATAAACATGAACATATGCACATATGATCAAGAGATGCTAATTTTAGTTTCACCATGTTTATTTCATATGATTGTTTCCTTACATAGAATTATTCAATTTGTTTTCTTATTTTATGTATCCATTGGCATTGTGTATGCTCAACATACATCATCTTTATTGTATGGCATCATCATGCATTGTGTGTATGGCCCTTGGCCTTCTATGATTGTGTTTCATTAGAATGTCCCTTGTATTTAAACTTTGGGACTTATGTGTGACATATATACATGGTTTATAACTCTATGTGGCATCTTACATGTCCCTTATATGTGGAATATATGCCTTCTTGCATGACATTGTGTGATGTTGCTTACATGTTTGGTACTTGTTATTATGGTGCCACAATTCCTATCATGCACTGCTACGTATCTATTACATACATATATGGTGTCATGATACATATAATTCACATAATATTTATATGATTAAATTTTTTTCTATAAAAAAATAATCCTTGAAATATATATACAAGACTTACAAGTTGCTTACATGCTTCATACACTACTTCAATGCTCTATTTAATTACAAGGATGCAAAATTTTCATATGCTTCAATGCTACATCTCTTTCATTATAATACATTTAAAATTTTCACATGTTATTAATTTATTATATATTTCACATATGCTCTCACTTTTTGTTTTGAGGCAAGTGATTTTCAAGAAATTTCCATCATCTCAAAAGGGGGCATCATAATGGGATTATCTCTAATATATAAATAATAATATGTATACACATAATATTTTTAAAATCTTATCGATTAATAAAACTTTGTATCTTTCAAGAACCCATTGAGTCTCAATCTCTATAAGTGTACACCTTAAAGGGTACATCAAGAAAGGGGTAGGCAAACCATTGGTGCTTCACAAGATTGTTCTCCCTTTTGCGACTTGTTATCTACACACTTGTCTCCTAAAACCATTAACCCTAAACTTGTTCTTCTCTATTATACCTATTCCAAGAATTTACTACATTTTATCCTCCTATTCCTCACCTAAATCCCATTTTTTTATTCAACTATATTGTGTCGATTGGGTCAACCTTATACAATTTGGGGGTATTTTTCACTTAGGAGCTAGTTGACCTTTGGCCAACCTAACTCATGACCTAATAAATTATTGTCTAAAAATGTGCTAGGTTGATTGAATCAACCCTATCAGTTGGGATTTTTGGAAGGGTTTAGGGTCAAATCTACCTATAAATACAAGTTAATTTCCATCATTTATTAAGAAGAAGAAAAATAAGAAGTAAGAGTAAATGAACATTTGCTTATTGACCATTCTTCTTGAGTATTAAAGCTTAGAGTTCCATACTTTCTTTGTTTTTTTGATGCATTGATAAGTTGTGTAGCCTAAAGGTTATTTTTCTTTGTCATCCTTGCATACCAAATAAACCTCTTGTGAATCACCTTGGCCAAGGGAGAGATTGAGGATCAGTGGGTTCATCTTCAAAGGTAAGTATTCATAACTTTATTTCTCATTTTTTAAGAGTAAATAGATATTCATTTGTGTTTCTCTTTCATACATTAGGATTTCATAAACATTGATGTGAGTATATGTATTCTATGCATGTTTAGTTTTATTATTTCTAACCCCCACTTTGTGCCACAAGCTTTGGTGAGCACTAGATTATATTTACTTTACTTTTTATTAGTTTAGGTGAAATATCAAAACTAGGAACCCCTTAGGATTATTAAATGATTGTGTTAGACTAAAGGCTTTAGAACCTTCTTTACCATGGTTTATTATGATAATATATCCCCTAATTGATTCTAGTAGATCCTTACATTATTCATTCTCTTGCTTAAAAAATGTGTTCCCAATTGGAAGTGTAGGTATGCTACATCTTCTTTGAGTTAGGATTGATTTATAGACATGATACATTTATGATTGCATACATTTTGGTGAACCTGATGTGAATCTAACCTTTGTAAGATTTGCTTCACTTATTTCATTATTTTATCATTTTTATTATCATATATTCTCAATATTGGGTCAACTATATCAACACACTTCTAACTTTTATACACAAGTTTAACACCCAATCATATCTAAATGACTCTATTCTTTCTATGTAGTTTATTTTATAGGTATAGGCTACTAGATTGACTCAATCAAATTAGTATAGTTTTTTAGACTTTCATACATCTAATCCAAACTACTAGGTTGACCCAATCAACCCTATACACTTTTAGGCATCCGATTTAGACTACTAGGTTGACCCAATCAACCCCGTACATTTTAGGCACTCAACAATAGGCTTCTGTAAAGCTTGGTCAACCCATTCAACCCTATTAGTAGTATTTAAAAGCATTTGGCAAGGTTTTTTGATAGAAATATCACTTCTCTACATATTTTGACCCACCAAGGTTCCTTTTTATCCTTTCTCTCTATCCTTATAGTATTTCCTTTCACAATTTTTAGTCATTAAAACTTCCCTTGTATAGTCAACAAGATTGACTCTATTGACTTAGTTCTATATTCTATGTGTTGTATGGATAACTAGGTCGAATTTGTCGACCCTATTCACTTTCAAATCTTTACTTCTATAGTAAAGGGAAAACATTATCGATCCTATTTTGTATTATGTGCATACACTATTGACTGCATTGACATTGTACCATGTTTCAAAGTTGGAATTAAATCTTATATGCTAGTAATTAGATCACACTTTGATTTCTTATTGCTTGCATTTTTAGAATAGTTCACATAGTCTAATTAGGTGGTTTTAAATTTAACATTTAATTTCACTATTTTTTTATTTTATGCACACATGAATAAATCAAAAAATCTTAAACAAGAAATTTAAAAATTGTCTACCCAAGGCCAACCTATATGCAATCCAAAATGAATCATGTCTATGAATTAATCCTAGATTAGATAAGATAGATCACACCTACACTTCTGATTGGGATACACTTGTTAAGTGGGAACACGATCAATATGGAGATCCACTAGCCCTGATTAGGAGATCACTTATATCACTTGTCACAACACATCATGCTGAGAAGGGTTCTAAAGCCTAAAATCACACAATAACCCTAATGGATTCTTAAGGTTTAAAATTTTCACTTTATTCTAATAACAAAAAATCAAAATCTAATATAGTGCACACTAAAGCTTGTGGCAAAAAATGGGGGTTACAAACAATAAAATAAACAACTAAACTAAACATGTATTGGAATACATATATTCACATTAATGTATATAGAATCCTAAATATATAGAGAGAAGGATAAAAATGTATTATCTATCTACTCTTACAAAGGAGAAATAAAGTTAGGAATACTTACCTTTGAAGATGAACCCATTGAGCCTTAATCTCTCCTTTGGCCTAGGTGCTTCACAAGAAGTTATTGTGGTATGTAAGGATAACCAAGATAAATCATATCTAGGCTACACAACCTATCTAAGCATATAAAATACCTCTCCACAAGATAAGATCCATATCTCCAAAGAAATTATGGAACCCTAAGCTGTATTCCTCAAGTAACATCGTCAATAAGTAGATGTTTACTCACACTTCTTTGCTTATAATTCTTCTCTTATGAAATGGTGGGAATTGAATTTACATATTCACACACACACACACACACACACACACACACACACACACACACACACACACACACGTGTGTGTGTGTGTGTGAATCTTGCCCTAAATCCTCCCAAGAACATTGATTACACAGGGTTGACCTAGTCAACCTAGTGTGTTTTCAAGGATAATTTACTAGGTATATGATAGGTTGGCTGAAATGATAACAAACCAAGAAAGTAAATCATACCCCTAAACTATATTGGGTCGACCTAATTGACCTAGTATAATTGATATTCAAAATTGATGTTAACGTAAGAAAAAGAGGAATGGAAAGAGGAAAAGGCTAAAGGAGGGAGGAATAACAAGAACAAGCTTGGGGTAAATGTTTTTAGGAGACAAATGTGTAGATGGCAAGCAAGAAAAGGGACAAAAATCTTATAAAGCACTGATGGTCTACCCACCCCTTTCCTGATGCACCCCTTAAGGCATGCACTTAGAGAGATTGAGACTTGACAAGTTCCTACAAGATACAAAGTGTCATTAATCAATAAAAATTTTGAAAATATTATGTGTATACATATGCCCCCCTTGAAGCTCATCACATGTTACATAAGTGCAATATGAGATGGTGTTTTGAGATAAAACATGATAACACATAATGTTAATGTTAAGTAAAGTGTAGTAAGTAGAAAATAAGATAAATGAAAGGACTAAATTGAAAAACACATACCTTTAACTTACCTTAGTGCCATAGATAAATAAGGACACTATAAGATATGTGAAGCTGTCTAATATAGAGAATACTAGATGAACCTGTAGAAGTTAGTGCAAAAATAGCCAAAAATTGAAATTTTTGGAAGACAGGAATATGATAGTAGAAATGAATCTCTACATCATCATGACTCTAAGACATTTTATGGTTCATAAAATGAATGAGTAGAAACAAATATATAATTAAAACAAGGAATTTGCATGACAATAATAAAAAGATTTGCATTTTGAAAAAGTGTTTTAAAAATAGGGAAAAAGACAAGTCATTTGTTATTTTGACTTGTGAGAGAGGATTAAAAAGATTTCTAGAGAGAAAACAAGATAGGATGGTGAGGAGATGACATGATAGATAGGGAGAGGCTCCAGAGGTGGTAGCAAGTGTATTACAGGTATACAACTAAGAATCTCGAACTAGTTTTTGAAATTTGTATTGAATTAAGTGAGTTTTTAGTAATTTTTAATTTTAAGCATTTATAGATGTCAAAATGAAGTAAAATTAGATTCTAAGGGTAGAAAATAGGAAGATGGGAAATGGGTTTGAAGGATTTAGGCAAAAAAACAAGAAAATTATAGTTTTTTGGAAAATGCAAGGGTAATTAAGAAAAAAGCCTTGGGTCAACCTAGTCAACCTAGTAGGCTGTAAAATACATAGAATCCACAATGTTCACCTAATAGGTATGGGTCGACCCTATATATTTTTTAGGCTGAAGGCCTAGTTTGGAGTTGTCAGGTGGTCCAAAAGGTCTATAATGGAAATTCAACACTAGGGAAAGGAAGATAAGGGGGTTGACTAATATTTTTAAGTTAACCAAGCAAAAAGATAAGAAAATTTTGGTGAAACTAGTTTGACCAAAGAGCGAAAAAGTTATGAAAAAGTATGTAAAAGTCTAAAAAAGGGCTAGAATGGCCCAAAATGACCAAAGGTCAAGAAAGACTAAGAAGGATAACATTAAGCTAAAATGAATAAAATAAGGTAATGTAGGCTTTTTTTTAATGTAGAAATGTAAAAAGAATGTATTATGACTATACATGACATGGAGGAACTAATACATCCTTTATTATTTTTTGGGTGCAGGGATGACATAGATTTTGGAAACTTATGGATGTGACATGGTTTTTAGATTTATTAGATAGGATATCAAATGCAAATAGGGCTAGACTAGGATTTATAGGTCTAGGCAAGATAGAAGAGATGTGTTGGATCCCCCTAAGTGCTGACCTATTAGTCATGTTCCTTAGTTATTGGGAATGATTGACTAACACCTTTAGATGGGAGGTGGATGGGGATACAATAGAGGTGCCTATCACATTAAAGGATGTCCATGCCATCCTAGGGCTTCTTATAATAAGAGTGTCGGTGATCATAGGGATACTAGATAGTGTAGAGGAGAGGAGAGCCTTATCCATGTGGGCTACAAGCTCAGAAATGATATTACCAAGTAGGAGGGTGAGTATGTTTAATGTTTATACATCATAGATTTTATATATCTTGAAATTTATGATAGGCCTTATGACATAGTGGGTGTAATGTTATAATTTAGATGATAAGGTACCACTATTCATGGTAGCCTTGAGTAGGATGGTATTAGAGGAGTAAGTGTTATATGACCTAGGCCTAGTCATCTAGGTGTAACTGGTATATGATATGTATGAGATGTTGATTATAGGATAGAGGACCATGGGATTGATCATATTATTGATAGCTTGGATTTATGAGAGATTTCCTATGTACCAATCAACTAGGTTGCCCTATACAGTCGATGATAGGTTACCTTAGGTATGAAGATGGAGGGAGGGATATGTAGTGTGGTTCATGCACCACATGCCAACATTATAGTCCATGAGATATGTAGATATTATGTGGTAACCATATGAGCACATAAAAACTATATGGGCAAGTTAGGACATAGTTGCACTAGTGACAAAGAGATAAAAGGTGATTAAACACTACTTATAGTGGAGAGAGCCACATTTGGTAGCATGGGTGCTAGGGTAGATAGGCTTACCTCATCTAAAAACATCAATATTGATGCCTAAGTACCAGGCTTGGCATGTGAGGGAGCCATAAGGGAAGAAAGGACTGGAGCCATTAGTAGTGAGGTCAACATTAAGGCCACATCAAGGGTGATCATGGACTAGTTGAGCATGATGAAGAGCTAAGTAGGAGGATAGGGATGTAGAGGCAAAGATAATAGATATACCACTACCATCTCCACATAGATATGAGCATTTTCAATTGAAGACACAACATTGACAGAAGTAGGAGGTAAAGGAGAGAGTGGAGACTATTACCATCCCAGATGACCCCATAGGTGAGCTAGAGGAGATGATAAAGAGACCACTCAAATGTAGGCTAAGACTGACATGAGTCATGATAGTTACATTTGAGCTAAAGAGGTGACCTATAGAGGATGTCTATGATGATGCATAGATGGGAAGACTATTCTAGGTAGTCATACAGATGGTGAGACCATAATAGCTAAGACAGACAAGTAAAAAATAAATATGGTTAATTTGTTGTTTAAGTTTTGTTTAGATAGATAAATATTATGAGATATGATAGTGATATAATATCCATATTATGTGATTCTTTAGGTGTACCTAATGATGATAAGGAGATATGGGGGTCCCTAGTGAGGGGAACACTCCATGACATCCTAGATGAGACTCTACAGCCATACAACCCCATGATACTAGAAGATTTGAGTGTACCATCTACCCCAGCTCAAGCAAGTTAGTTTAAATTCGATAGATAGGTAGTAAGGTAGATACAGGTGTAGAGGAAGAAGACGTAGCCACTAGTAGTGATGGGTGTTGGGGAGAAATAGGCATGGAAAGCCTTAGCAGATGAAAGAGTTGTGCATCTAGCTACATTAGTATAGACGATAGAGATCCAAACCAAGCTGGTGAAGTCATAAATGTAGGTAGCACACCTATAGGGGTAGCTAAAGGGTTAAGATCTCAAACAACCTCCTTATAGCATACCATTTAGAGGAATCAGATTGAGGCCTCATCAGGGAGCATGGCTAGGCCAAGAGATAGATAGGGTGGGACCCAGCCATAGAGATAGGTCATTGTATATGGTTGTATATGTTATATAAAACTCATAAGATGTATATATGATTAATTTATGGCATATTATTATTGGAGGGGTATGTTATCATCATGGTTGATTCTAGTTATTTATTATGGTTGAGATTATGGATGATTAAGATACATTTATTTCTGGTATGTCTTCAGCTTTATTGTATATGATATAGGAAATATATGAGATGTGCTTTATTTTTTAGCATTATGAAAAACACATGCATGGTTAAAAATAAATAGGCAAAATGACTTGGAAAAATATAATCAATCAATAAAATGTACTACACACTATTTCAAGCTAGGAAACGTGTAATAATAAGAAATGACTATGTATAAAGAACCAAGAAAAGGCAAAATAAGATGGTAAAAAAGAATTTTTTAAAAACTAATGTGAAAGATTTTTTCACCAAATTAAAACAAGTAAAATCATACTAATATCACATTGGGAAGTATGAGAAACAAAGTAATAAAATGGAAGGTATGAAAAAGGGCAAAAATGGTAAAAAACAAATTAATCAAGTCAATCAATCATACTAAATCATGCTAGCAAGTATGAAATAAAAAAATCAAATTATTAGTCTTAAATTGATCATACTAATTCAAGCTAGGAAGTATGAAAAATTGAATAAAAATGGTTTAAATGTTACACGCAATCAGAAAATAAGAAGATAAAAAGGTAAAAGAAAAATTAAGCATAAAACATACTAATTCAAGCTGGGAAGCATGTAAAATGATGTTTAAAATCATAATCAATCGAATCTTATCTCAAATTTGACACATGTAATTTGGATGGTGACTTGGGTATTGGAAAATTTTGTGAGTGTCTGGTCCTATCCACAGTCTTACACTACAACTTGACAAAGAGAACACCACTAGGGTGGAATAAATAGGGAACATGGGTAATCAAGGATGTGGGTAATAAGAAGGAAAATACGGTAATTTATGAGGATGAGTAGGTCCTATCTATGGTCTTACAAAGTAACTCATAAATGAAATCCCAAAGGGAGTGATCAGTACACCAAACAGTAAATTCTCAAGAGGAGATATAAGGGATATATAAGGAGTAAAAAAGGGAGTTAAAAAATAAATACTTAGGCATCTTATGAGAATACCTTAGGAGGTAAGAGGCATACTAAGGACATAAGAAGACACCAAGTGACTAGTGGTCATCTATATATAAAGGAAACCTTCTATCTATAGACACAAAGATTTATAGTCAAATAGGTGTGCTACTAAGATCAACTCATGAAGGTAGATTGGTATAAGGAAAAGAAAATGGACCTACCTTCCCATGATGTGTTCCTTGCTCTTCAGGACCCCTTATAAATTCATTAGTCTACTATGAAGATTGGGTACTTTCATGAGAAAGTACATAACACTAAATAATTTTTTTATTCTCCTCTTCTAATATACTAGCCTACCACACCCCAAAGGACCTCATCTCTATCGTGAGGCTAACTATGGAATTTGAGCTCTGACTAGAAGAAAGAGATGTGCTTTGAATCATGTTTTTTAGTGTGATTAGACTTTTAATAATAATTATTCCTTTTGATATCATTGCCTTTTATTTAGTTATTTGAATTTTAACTTTCTCTTGAAGGCGTTTTAAGATTCTTCCTTCATATAGATTTGGAATGACCAATCATGAGAGAGATAGTGATACACATGGATGAGCTATAGGCTAAGGCTAAATGAATCTAAGTAACTAATGACAAATACTGACTAAGACACTTATGCTTGATAATGAAATAACATGTGATTTCAAGTCTCAACCATGTATATGCTTAGTTTGTGGAAAAAGGAAGAACGGAAAAAGGAGATCTAAAGTGAACCGATGAAATGAGATAGTAATGAGATCCATTATTTGTTAACTAATCACATGGTAAAGAGAGATAATAACTAAGGGGAAGAGGGTAGGTATAACTAAATCACCATGATAAATTATCTATGAAAAATAAGGATAATAAATTAAAACAATCATAAAGATACAATAAAGAGAGTTTTTAGAAAAAAATTAGGGAAAAGGGGAGGGAAAGAAATGATAAATAAAATAGAATCATATGCAAAATATAAAAGATAAGAATATATAGTATAATAAGTAAGAAATCATGATATAAGATAAGTAGAAATTTGACACAGTGTCAAACGATATAACAGATAGAAATAAGATTTGGATCATATCTCAAATTCAAATATAAATGTGAAATCACCATGCATGTGCTCATAAATATAGGTAAATATATCCAAACACATTATCCAATACATCAGATAGGTATTTATGAAGTTGTAGTTAAACTACTATTAAGGTTTCATCAATCTTCAATGAATACTAGGCAAACACTTATTTTATGATCTCCTCAACTAAAAAAGTATAAATGCTCAAAGGACCATGTTGAGGAGGAAAATTAGGCAAAGGTTGATTAGGAGAATGCATGGAAATAATATCTATGGGAGAATAAGGAATCACCAATGGAGAAGGATCTATAGGTGAGGGACTCATGAGTGGAGAAGGATCCATAGGTGAGGGAAGGTCCACAAGTGAAGGAATCATAGGTGGATGTATAGAAGGTGGTGAAGGGACTAAATAAGGTGATAGAACGACTATATGTGGATCCATAAGAGAAGAAGGAGGAGTCTTCTTGTAGGAATGACTTGTGGGAGGAGTGGTAGAAGGTCTGGGAATGGTTATAAGGTGATATTTGAGATATTGTTGTAGGATGTAACAATGATTAGTGTGATGGGTGCCACAAAGAAGCCATAAATAATATACCTCACCATACTTGGGAAAATATTTAAGAAGTACCTTTGGGGGAGGTATGGCTTTTTCTGATGATGGGGAAGGACACAAGGTATCAAGATATTATCATAACTTATGATAATGGGTGAAAGAATGGTTATTTGTCTCATGGAAATAATAGATACACTAGTGAGTGTTTTTAGGAGAAGCACTCATAGAAAGAGGTAAAATAGTAGTAGAAGAAGCCATAGGAACATTCATCAGCCCATTTGGTGGGTAGAGGATCCATCTTAGGCAAAGGAAGCAAACCATCACCAAGGGAAGGTGATAATGAGGAAGTAATGGAATTAGGCTCAATGAAAGGAGAAATAGAATCACAAGCAAGAGTAGGCTTAGAAATAGTAAGAGTGGGAACAAGATCAACTATAACATGCTCAAGAAGAGGCTCAACTATAGTAGTCTCTACTAAGGGAGGGGAAATATCTATAGAGGGTCTAAATAGGGTTACATTAACCGTAGGGGAAAACGAATGATGAGAATCAGGGAACCTAGAAAAGTGATAAAAATTGGTCATAGCACAATCTATGAGCATAGTCCTATGTGGCTCCTTATAAACTAGATGTGTTGGTGTCATCTCTACCTTATGATAAATGACAAAATGCAAAAATAAAGAACTATAAGTGAAGGAAAATGATGAGATTCATGAAAAGACTCAAGTAAATAAGAATGATAACAAACAATCTCAGCATCATGGGCTTGTACAAGACCACCTAATAATGGACCATCTAAAGAATAGCCATCATCATAATCCAGGGTGTGAAGAATAATGACATAGGTAGAAATGGCATTACCATTGTCAGAAATGAGAATGATTCTCATTTATCCTAGATCTCTTTTGTGTGACTATTACCATAGAAAAACATAGCCATCATACAAATATTATGCACATAGAGAATAAACTATACACAAGTTAGTCTCCATTATTTTCTCAAGTAATAATACATAATTCATATCTCTCTCCATTGATATAGGCTAAGCAATAGAAGTGTCTATTAAATAGGCATAATATTTTGTTTTGCATAACAAATAATTTGTTGTGTGAAATAAATTTTAATTTTTATAGAATGCTTTCACGCATAAAATAGGTGTGCAAATATTTGACACATAACAATTAATTAATCTACTTTCAATAAAGCTTAGCACATGAGCAAGTGTGAATGCTCAATTCAACACCCTTCCTTAAATGCAAAATAAGGAGTAAAAAAGAGAAAGCATAGAGACTGAATGGGTCCTGAAAACAAAGCTTGATTAAGTACCCATGTACAAAATCATAATGAAATACAAAGTGTCCCTATGGTATCCAATCCATCTTACTAGACTACATTGATGATGAATCACTATAACCAATAAGTCAAATAAGAACTGGTACTCTATACAAGGCTAATTCTATAAAAAAAACACTGATTTCAAAACACTAGGAAAAGAGTCACCAAAGATGAAATGTATCACCATAAGGTGCCCAAAAACTAGTAACAATAGCAAAAGTTGAGAGATCAAAAAATATATGCTACAAGGTGCCCCAAGAAAGTAAATGGCTCAATACTTGAACATAAAGTTGAAT
The DNA here is from genome assembly GCA_037957365.1 of Torreya grandis. NCBI lineage: Eukaryota > Viridiplantae > Streptophyta > Pinopsida > Cupressales > Taxaceae > Torreya > Torreya grandis. The sequence continues at coordinate 1,208,852 of JARHVA010003280.1, read as the reverse complement.
AGGTGCACTAGATGGAATGAAGGCCATCAAATATAATTACACTCAATCAACTACCTCTAAAATAAAATGTGGTGTACTAATGATGAGCACAAAACTTGAAGTAGCATGTCCACATCCCCCCCTCATAATGTTGAAATGGGTGTAGAGACTCAAAAACCCATCTGAATGAGTGGGCTAATCCCACTATGCAAACATTGAAATGTTGATACTAGGCTAAACCAGACTAAATACGCTCCATAAGGATAACAAGCTCTACCAAAAATTGAAGGAGACTATCAACAATCAGATATAGATATGAAATCTCTCAAGAATGGTGTCCCTAGTGATGATGGGATAGTCATGCAACTAGACAAGAAAAATCTCAATCATGGAGCACACACATGAATAAAAAAATCTCCATGAATCTCAGAGTGACTAAAAATAAAATTCCCATTATATCAATATCACCAAGTGATACAAGAAAATCCATAATGTAATCAAACTATTGAATAAATCATCTATGTAATGAGAGTGTAATATTCCCTGCAAATAGGGAATATATAAAAACAAAAAGCTATGAATTGCTTGTCTGAATATTCTGATTTTTGGTATGATATAAGAACATATTGTGATTTTTTTGCAAAATATCTTCAAATAAATAAATCAAACACAATATAATCTCTTAATAGCAAATCAAAGATCTTATCACTTGTTTAGATGATTACACTTACAGTCCTCTCATATGCATATAAAAGAACATTAAAATACTGTCTTGAAAACCTAATTACTCTAGCAAACTGGAAATAAACTTGTAATTTGGACTGCTTGGGTTCACTGTGTTGACACATAGTCACCGACATCGGTTATAAGGCCATCGTCGATTGATAAACTACCATCATCAGTCTCTATCAGTCAGCTTCTCTACTGACATCAATCTAAAGACGGCCGATGTCAGTCTCTATGGATCTCTTCCTGTCGGTGTTGGTCTATGTGCAAATCTATAGAGATCTGTATGGACTTCATATGACCACCAATAAAGCACACCCTGTTTGTTTCAACCCCTGATCTGAAGATATATGGCTCTAATACAGAAAAATCTTTATCTATATAATTTATTGAATCAAACTTAATAAAATAAATACCTAAAATATTGTGATAACTTTTGTGTGAAGTTATCTCTCAAACTTGTAAACCTCTGTGATAACTTTTGTATGAAGGTATCTCTCAATTTGGCAATAAATCGGCTGATCTTTCACAACCTCTAAATCTCACACACTAAAGAGTGGACATTCTCCAATGCAAATGGAATCCTGGAACCCTTGGCTCAATCTTCACAGAAGAATTCTTCAAAATCAATAGTCAATAATCAATGCATAATCCATAATGGCCTCCCATGAAAAACCCTTATACCCTCAAAAAGATATGCTTGCCCTAATTAGGGTTTCTTAAATTAGAATTAGGGTTTCTAAATTAAAATTAGAACAAATAATTAATATTTGATTAAATCAATCAAATATTAATATCTCCCTCAATACATGTCTGATTGAGACCAAACGAAAGCCAACTGGAAAAATTTTGCTAAACGAAGCCAAGCCAATCTGCATCAAGACCCTCTAACCATCCTATCAGCCTATGAGGGTCACATAATAGGCTAACCATCAACTCTGATCATGTCAACTAAAAAGGGGACATGACAATCTGCCCCTCCTAAAATTGCTTGCCCTCAAGCAATCGCTGAATGATACACCCATCAATCCACCTGGATCCCAAATGTAGTCATGATCTACCCTATTGTCAATCAATGCAAACTCCATGCCATGTCCATCCCAACTCTCATCTAATGGCATCACATCATCCCTAGCACTAATATAAGCACCCCAACATCCAATCCATAAATGAAAATTAGCAGGCAACTCAAGTAAACTCCTTACCTAAATAATATCTAAATCTGGATTATGAAGGCTAGAAATAGTCATATCATCATCAACCTGTGACCCAACTATAATAGAAAGCTGAGTCCCTACCACATGTGATAACTCTTGAACTAAACTCACCTCAAGACCAAGCTCGTCCTCATATCTCTCCTGTGTTGGTGCCAATGTGTACTCGTCATCGCACTCTATCATGTCATGTCGTATGAGCATCTCCATCCAATGAAAAAACATATGTTTGAAGATGCTGCCCTGTATTGCCTTAAGAACATGTGTTTTTCCATCAACATCAAAATGAACCTCTATGTCCTTGAGATGAAGAGTAACTTCCTCAAATGAATGAAGCCACTTCATACCCAAGACTAAGTCTATATCCCCCATGTCTACCACATAATAATTAGCCTTGAACTCATAGTTATTCAAGTGCAATGGGAGGTCTCTAATCATTCACTCACACCTAAGAGTGTGACCGTTGGCCACCTTAACTCTGATGCCCTCAAAATCTTTGATAGTGAGTCCACACTTCTCCACAAATCTAGCATCTATGAAATTATGTGTGTCTTCTGTATCAAGAAGGGTGATGACCACCTACCCTGCCAAAACTCCACAGAGTCTGAATGACTCATCTGACTGAATGCTAGATAGGCGTGCCTCTTATATGTGAATCTCTAACTCTACCTCTGCCTTAGGCTTTGAAGCCTTTACCTCTTCCCACTCAAAAGTATTTTGTTGTTTGAAATCCTTTGAATCCAAATCCTCATAATAAGCCCACATCACTTGATTGGCCTTGCCCTTAGGCCTCAAAGGACAATCGTGATTGGCATCATAGGGACCTTTGTAGTAGAAGCAAAGCTTTTTCCTACGTAGATTGTTAAGAGCCTCTCGATCCAAAGGTGGTGCTGCTAGGTTGGCCTTTGAATCATTCTTAACACTTGATTTACCTTTGTTGAAATATAATCCCTCTCTATCTCCATTGGAGCACTTATGGTCCCTGGATGAAGAAGTACCTCTAGAGTTAAATCTACTGGATGGGGCTGCCATCTCCATGCTACGTGCCTTCTTCATAGCTACTTGTAATGAAGGAGGATCAAAGCCTTTGATCCAACCTCTCAATGGTTCTGTCAATCCCTCCATGAAGAGCACTATAAGTCACCTCTCTAAAATGTCAGGAACCATGACTGATAACTTTTGGAAGTCACCAATGTAAGTCTCTAGACTGCCACTCTAGCATAATTGTGCCAACTCTCAAAAATAGGTCTCTAGATCCCTCCTATCAAAATGCTCTACCAGCATATCCACAAACTCTTGATAAGATGTGATCTAATCATGATGGAGTGTCACCATCCTATGGTACCACCAATTGTGAGCTACTCCCTCAAGATGCAGTGTTGCATATCTGATAGCATCTCCCTTAGCCATCAGTCACAATGTGAGAAATGTGTCTAGCTTACTAACCCAAGCCTGTGTTGTCACCATACCACTATCGTCAAACATCGCTAATGTGAGCCTACTCGTAGCATGCTTCAAATCATTGTTCTGATGGCTTGGTCTCCCATTCTATTGACCTCAATTATGTTCTCTCTTCTATGTGATAAATCAGTCAAAAGTAATCATCTCTCTGACCTCAGGTGATAATAACTCCCACTCATCATTTGTTGCCATAAGTGTGTCTGCAAATTACTCCTCATGCTCCTCACCTACTATCACCTCTTCGGCCTCCTACCTCACAAAGGTAGGCCTAGTAGGCCAGTCAACTATATGAGAAATATTCCTAAGTTCTCTTTGTGATCCTGCATCACTCCCGACATTGTCATGATGTGGTGAATGTCTCCTCAGAGTACCCAATCTCGACAATGCCTCTACCAACAGCTATAATACTTCATTGTTCCACCTTTGCCCTTCTCATAGTTCTCTAAGTGTAAGTAACACCTATGCATCATCTTGATCCCTAAGACGGTGTGGAATATCAGACCTATCCATATTATCACCCATGTCTTCTAGCTGTTGTTCTAAAACTTGAGTGCCTTCAAGTAAAGCTCTATTACGTGTATTATAAATGTGTGGTCCCAACTCTTGTGGCTGCATGAGACCTCTAAACCCTCAGGATGGTAGGATTTAGCTCTGATACCACTGTAATATCCCCTTCAAATAGGGAATATATAAAAACAAAAAGCTTTGAATTGCTTGTCTGAATATTTTGATTTTGGTATGATATAAGAATAGATTGTGATGTTTTTGCAAAATATCTTCAAATAAATAAATCAAGCACAATATAATCTCTCAATAGCAAATCAAAGATCTTATCACTTATTCAGATGATTACACTTACAGTCTTCTCATATGCATATAAAAGAATATTAAAATATTGTCTTAAAAACTTGATTACTCTAGCAAACTAGAAATAAACTTGCAATTTGGATTGCTCGGGTTCGTTGTGTCAAACACAGTCATCAACGTCGATTATAAGGCCATCATCAGTCGATAAACTATCGTCATTGGTCTCTATTAGTCAGCTTCTCTGCCAATGTTAGTTTGAGGATGGCCGATGTCAGTCTCTATGGATCTCTTCCTGTCAGTGTCGGTCTATGTGTGAATCTATACGGATCTGTACGGACTTCATACAACTGCCAATAAAGCACACCCTATTTGTTTCAACCCCTGATCTAAAGATATATGGCTCTAATATAGAAAAAGCTTTATTTATATAATTTATTGAATCAAACTTAATAAAATAAATACCTAAAATACTGTGATAACTTCTATGTGATGTTATCTCTCAAACCTGTAAACCTCTGTGATAACTTTTGTATGAAGCTATCTCTCAATTTGGCCATAAATTGGCTAATCTTTCACAACCTATGAATCACACACACTGAAGAGTGGATGTTTTCCAATGCAAATGGAATCCTAGAACCCTTGGCTTAGTCTTCATAGAAGAATTCTTCAAAATCAATAGTCAATAATCAATGCATAATCCATAATGGCCTCCCATGAAAAACCCTTATACCCTCAAAAAGATATGCTTGCCCTAATTAGGGTTTCTTAAATTAGAATTAGGGTTTCTAAATTAAAATTAGACCAAATATTAATATTTGATTAAATCAATCAAATATTAATATCTCCCTCAATACATGTCCGATCGAGACCAAACGAAAGCCAACTGGAAAAATTTTGCTAAATGAAGCCAAGCCAATCTCCATCAAGACCCTTTAACAATCCTATCAGCCTACGAGGGTCACATAATAGGCTAACCATCAACTTTGATCATGTCAACTAAAAAGGGGACATGACAGAGAGATGTATGCTTTATAATAACAAGTCTACCTAAACAAGGATCTAAAACAATAATGAACATCAACAGGTAGGAGGATCAATGTGCGATCAAAGAACTTGAATAGTGGATGAATGATGTCTATAGTGTCCTCACCAAGAATGCTTCTTATGCTGCCAAGAATAATTAGAAATCTATCCCAAATAAACATGAATTATGGATGAAGATGCCTACATATGTGTGGGTGTAAAGTCTATGATAGAAGAATGTGAGGCAAAATTCAAATAAGTGTTAGGTAGATCATGTTTGAACACTATAATCTCAGGTTCGCTAGGCCTAATTGAAGGTCCAAAAGAGCCCATATTTAACTCATAATCCTCACGAAGATTGGAGTGAACAAATGATGGAGATCTATCAATGGATCCTAATGAAGATGAAGCACTTTCATCATAACCAAGGCCATGCTAAATAGTCCACATAATAGCCTAAATAGGGAGAGAAATACCCTAAAAATGCTTCCCAAGGCCTACAATTTTTATATTATGACCCATGAAATGAAGCATACAAGAGCTAAAGCCAGTGGTATACTTCTCAAAATAAGTGGTAATATATGCAATTGGAACTAGAGTGGGATGTGAAAAGTGTGTAATAATAGTAGGCATAAAAGTATCATCTATAACAAGAGGATTATCAAGAATAATGGGCTGCTTAGAATCAAGTAAATCACACCATAAAAGTGCATCAAGTGGATGTGCACTAGATTTAGTAACACAACATGATGGAATAACAACTAGTTTCTTCTATAGAGAACAAATTAAAGCATCCTTTCTATGAATTAGGGAGTTTAGAAGAGAATGTTGCATCAAAAAATTATTGTTTTCTTCTTGAAGTACTAGGAAAGAGGCCATATGACCAATGGGTTGCTTAAGATTTGGTATGGTACTATTAAGAATCATACAAAAATCAAAAATATGATAAATAACCACTCTATTAGAATGTGCATCAGTAGGTGGAGAAGGTGAAGTTACCTCATCCAAATGACCACCAATAATAAGTGTGTCATCCTCAAAAAATATGTCCTTACTAACAAAGGAAAGAGGAAAAGAAGTAATAGGAGAAGATGAATATGCCAAAGATTCCTCATATAAATCATCATCAAGAATCATACTCACATAAATGGGAGAAGATGGTGGAGAAACAATGTCACCAATAGAAGAATCCTCACTCTAAGAGGAAAGAGAAGGAGGGACATGTGGAGGTGAAGTGACCTCATCAAACAATTCATAAAGAATGTCCTAATATCCTTTAGGTGATGTGGCATGCTCAATATGAAAATGTAAACTCTCAACAATATGGAGGTGAATAAACAAAAGTGCCTCCTTTTAGAAGGATACATGCTGGATAATATCATCCTCATCTATAAAAATGGGAAAATTACCAATAACCACTCTCCATAATCCCTTCATCAGCAAGTGTAGAATCATTTTGGTTCTCTAAGTGGTGTAATTGGATGAACTGAGGGGTTAAAACATACAAGAATCCATATCTAGAGGCATGAAAAACCAATAGTGGAAAAAAATGGCCAAAGAGGGATGAAATATAACCCTAGAATGGGTATCGATCGCAACTAAAAATGCATCCATAAATATAACACATGGCTAAAAATTAAAATATAAACTCAAAATGAGATGTTAGTCATAGTCAAAAATGCATTCACAAATTAAAGGAGTACAAATCACACAAAAAATGAAGTGTTTTGAAAGGGGGTCTCACTGCCTATGAGACCAGACCTCACCCTCTATTCTTTGACAAACAAGGATGAAATAATGGTATCCCAACAATAAAAAAATCTTCAATAATTAAAATGGGCTTTTAATTACAATAATACTGATCCAAAACTCAAAATCTTTGGCTGAAATAATTCAAAGAAATAAGAATAACACAATTCAAATAATGCTATCTCTGAAAAGAGATGTTTTATTTATCAAAATTGCAGACCCAAACATATGCTTATCTCTGAGAAGAGATGTTTGATTTCCATTTCGGGTTACATCTTCATTTATACATGTTTTGAAGGTGTGGGGAGGATGTGGAAGGTCACCAATCTCGAGGGAGATGAATTGGTTCGACTTCCACGATTTACAACAATACAGAATTCGAGGAATTACTATTTTTAGAAACTTACTATTTTTAGACTGGACTAATAAAATTTAAATTTGGGACACTTCTGTTGGGTTTTATGGGGTCAAAATTCATCAAGAAAAGCTCCATGCCATCTCATGAGATTCCTCTCATTATTAGCTTTCCAACGGTTCAAACAGTGAGTCAATTGGAGCTACGGTGCAAAAGTTATGGCTCCCGAAAGTTCTACCATCAAATGGGGTGGACCCATCATCCAAATTGTTATCCAAATTATTGTCCAGATCATTCCTCCCTCCTTGAGAAGCAATGGTCCCCATTGCAACAAGACTTTTCATCAAGTTTGGTAGTTTTACTTTGATTTGATTCCTGTTGCATACCTGATTGTTCATGATTTCTGTCTGACCATCAGTTTGTGGATGAAATGTTGTGAACTTTTTCAGCTTGATATCTATTTGATTCTATTGTTGTGTTGTTTGTGTAGTCAGGGCTATAACATCAGCCCTCTTAGATTCCTGTGGTTGGACCACCATGAGAACAAATTTCTTGGCACTAATCAGAGAGACAGATGTAGAAGGTGGTACTTTTGGTACCCTGTAGCACCGTGTTCCAAGAGTGAGAGTGATCCTTCTAGTTCTTGATTCATATATACCATGTCGATCATACATGAATGGCTGACCAAAGAGTACATCACAAACATCTAGATTGACCACATCACATAAGACCTCATCTTGGAAAGGTTGTATTGCATATGAGAGAAGACATTGGTGGGTAACACAGAGGTTTCTCCCTGGACTCAACCATCCAATACTGTATGGTTTTGGGTGAGGCTTCATGGACAGATTTAGGCTTTTCACAACATTAGCAGAGAGTAAATTCTTTTGACTTCCACTATCAAGAATGAAATGTAGAGGCTTACCTTTCACCCATAACTTAGAGTGAAACAACCTTTCCTTGTCATCTAGCATCTTGTCATGTGTCTGTGATGAAGCAACAATGGCTTTAGGATCAACATCTATAATTTCTTCTTCAACCTCTTCAACTGCAAGGTCTGTATGAGGTAGAGCAGAGGATTGTGACTTAGAAAGCAGTGATTTGATAGCTCGACATTCTTCTTTGGAGTGAGTTCCAGATTTGTGATAATCACACCACTTCCCAGTCTTTCCTTCCTTTTGCTTCCAATTTTGGCCTTCTTTGTCACTTTTCCATTTTGAAGACTGATTCTTTATATTCATTCTTCCATGCTTCTTCTCAATCTTCACTGCAAACTTGTATGCCTCACCGATGGTTTCCAAATTGAAGAGTTCCATTTCTCCCCATATGTACCATTGTAGTCCACCACGATATTTGAGAACCTTGTGTCTCTCACTTTCTTGGATGCCTAATCTCGCAGATAGAGAATGAAAAATATTAGTATAATCTTGAATAGATTGTTCCTTACCTTGGCGAAGTTGTTGCCATTGTATGTAGAGATCATCATATGCTCCAATGGGATAGTATTCTTCTTTCACCACTTCCACAAAATTATCCCAGGTAGGTTCCACCTCAAGGCCAATGTCATCTATGCTGAACCTCTTTTTGTACACTTCCCACCAGTTTTTCATAGGCAATGTTGATTTTAAAAGAGCAAAAGTAATCTTTTCTCCATCAGTGAAATTATTTACAGAGAAGTAGGAAGACAATTGATCCAACCAATTTTCTACTGCATCGGCATTAATTTTGCCTTCAAATGTAGGAATATCAAAATTTACCTAGACCTTCAAGGGTGTTGGGGCACTGAAAGGACATTCCCTGGTTGAGGAGCCATGAAGTGGAGCCGTAGAGCCAAAATTTCCCATCGGAAGTGTTTGAAGAATTTAGGCAAACTGTTGTAGCATCTATGCTTGTTGTCATTGGAGGGCTTCATTCACCATTTCCTTGAAAGGATCGGATGTCTCGGTGTTGTTCGCCATTTGAAGTCCTTTAGAGCGAACAGGTGGAAAATTTGGAAGCTCTGTTGTTTCCCACCCAAGCTTCTTGTAGTCTGACCTCGTCCTTGGGATCATACACTCTCAAGACAAACCGCTCTATAACCACTGATCCAAAACTCAAAAGCTTTGGCTGAAATAATTCAAAGAAATAACAATAACACAATTCAAATAATGCTATCTCTGAAAAGAGATGTTTTATTTATCAAAATTGCAGACCCAAACATATGCTTATCTCTGAGAAGAGATGTCTGATTTCCATTTCGGGTTACATCTTCATTTATACATGTTTTAAAGGTGTGGGGAGGACGTGGAAGGTCACCAATCTCGAGGGAGATGAATTGGTTTGACTTCCATGATTTACAACAATACAAAATTCAAGGAATTACTATTTTTAGAAACTTACTATTTTTAGACTGGACTAATAAAATTGAAATTTGGGACACTTCCATTGGGTTTTATGGGGTCAAACTTCATCGATCAGAGCTCCATGCCATCTCATGACATTATTCTCATTATTAGCTTTCCAACGGTTCAAACGGTGAGTCAATTGGAGCTACGGTGCAAAAGTTATGGCTCCCGGAAGTTCCGCCATCAAATGGGGTGGACCCATCATCCAAATTGTTATCCGAATTATTGTCCGGATCAAATACCACCTTAAAAGAAGTTTCCCCTCTACAATAACACCAACCTCTTAAAAAAAGGAACCCCCTTCAAAATTATTTTCAATCACTTTTAAAATTAAATCTTCACCTTATAAAAAATATACCACCTTAAAAAAATGCCTCCCACAATGTTTTTCCATCTCTTTTAATAAAATTTCCACTTAAGAATTTTAATTGTTGGTTTTATAAGAGGCATGGAGGTGGTAGGGCTTGACCTCAAGAACTCTAGCAATATGATGGTACTAACAAAATATTGTAGACCATCACTCTATACTCAATTCCATTAATATCATTGCACAAATTCCTATTTGAATCTTTAAAAAAAAATCAAATAAAGAAATAAATTAAATTGAAACATTCTTTTCCAATGGTTTGTGTAGATGGATCCATGTGGAGGGTGATTTGGCTAGTGTGAAGTACTAAGGTGTTTGGTGGATGGTAAGGGTGAGATAGTTACTAGTTTGACCAGTATACCACATGCAAATATTCCACCTAAAAATCAATTTTATATCTGATGATGGAAGTTTATCTGGGTGAATGTTGAGGATAAAATCATGGCTATAGATATGAAGCTAAACCACATGTTTAATGATTTTGAAAGACTTATCTAAGTTATTTATCCAATAACATGTGTCAGTTGTGAAGGAACCCAAGGAGCTTAGCTCTAAGTGATGGAGGCAGAATCATTTGTTGACAAAGTTGATTCTCATCATTCAATGATACTTGGGCTTGGGAAACTAAGAATCACATAAGGCAGTGAGCAGGTGACACCAAGTGGAGGCTTATATCTAGGCCATAAAAAACTTGAAGTCTAGTTGTGATCAATCATGAAAATAGCCAAGCTCACTAGAAATGAAGAGGATCTCTCTCACATCATAAAATCATCCCATTGGAATATAACACCATCTTCACCATATTTGTACACTACAATGACATCTTAGACTATGATGCCCATAACATCTATGGCTTTTTAGAGTCTTTAAATAGATATCCATGTTGGAGCTAGAAAAGTCTTGATGCAAGCAATATCTATTAATATTTCACCCAAAAGATAAAAATGTCAGTGTTCATCAATTTAAGAGCTCAATTTTTTGTTAGGACAAGCTTCCTATGTAGAGAAGACATATGAATAATAATGGTAGGATTGGAGGTGTGGCAAAAAACTTGTCAATGCTTAGTGAAAAGCTCAGATGCAATCTAATACTTCAATTTTAAATAACCATTATGTTGATCTAATAATACATAAATCAAATCTTATCTCCTATACATTGATAAAGATAATGATATGCAGCTAGCAACCAATCAGGATTTTCACACTATAGAAAAAATAAGGTGTTGTAAATAGTAATATTTCTTTAAAGCAAACTAGATTTTACCAATAAATATTAGGTTTGGGATTCAATCTAATATCCAAGAGAACATGGTATGACCAGGTGTGGATGGGATCATAAAAGACTAAGGATGAAAAACAAGTAATAGTTAACTATCCAACTAAATAATGGGTACATGAGGTGCTTTGATACCATGTCAAAAATGAGAATGATTCTCATTTATCCTATATCTCTCTTGCATGACCATTACCATAGAAAAGAATAACCATTAGACAAATATTATGCACATAGAGAATAAACTATGCACAAGTTAGTCTCCATTATTTCCTCAAGGGATAATACACAATCTATATCTCTTGCCACTGATATAGGCTAAACAATAAGAGTGCCTATTAAATAGGCATAATAGTTTGTTTCTCACAATAAATAATTTTTTGTGTGAAACCAATTTTAATTTTTATGGAATGTTTATACGAATAAAATAGGTGTGCAAATATTTGACACATAACAATTAATTAACCAACTCCCAATAAATCTTAACATATGAGTAAATGTGAACACTCACTCCAATAGTCTTCTAATGAAGCATGGTGAATAGAATGCCTAGTCTTGGTTAAGACTATGAGAATGCCATCGTAAAGAAGTTTATGAGAATGAGGCTACAAGGAAGCAGGAAGCTACAAGATGAGATGAGATAATAGATTGAAAGTTTTGATATTTAAATTAATCTCATTGGGCTCATCATCATTAGAATCTAAAACATTAGAAAGAATGTTACCAATGAGCTTATGATTCCCATTGAATAGTGGGTTGAATTAATAAGAAAGTTGAGATGTTGAGACTCATGAAATGGAAAACTTGGCAAAGGATCAAGAGTAGGAATCTTGAAGACACCATGATCTTGGAATTATTCAAAATTTTAAGGGTTAGTGTCATCTTGAATCCTATAAATGGCTCCATTATGAGGGAATTTAATGTATTGGTAGGTGAAATAAGTAACATATCTCATGCAGTGAGTCCATGACCTATCAAGTAAGATGTTATATGAAATGAGAAGTTAAATATCATCACCTTCACATGAACAGTGATAGGTGGAATGGTAATGGGAATCCACACACAACCTAAAGGAGGCATTTGCCTTCAGTCATATCCTTGGCATGTGATGTGTGTAGACTTAATATTGCAATTGAAATATCCAAGAGTCTTAATAAAATTAAAAGAAGCAACACATGTGTCAAAAACCTCATCAATCAAGGCATGCTTGACTTTGATATCACATATTTGGATGCTAATGAATAAAAGAGGATCATCTGCATGAAGTAGAATATCTTTCAAAATCATAAAAGCTGTGAAAAATTTAGGGAAAGAGAAGTTTCTATAGTTTTATCAATGTTGATAGACACCTATTCACATTGTTGCAAAATACTATCTTCAAAACTAGATAAAGCTACCCCCCATCTTACGAGGGGAGCATGAGGGACATTCATCTCAAATAAGAACTACATGAGGTGGTTTATATGATGTTGAAAATTCCTCATGAGTTTAATAAATGTAATTTAGAATGGGATATTAGTGAGTTTAGCAATGGGATCCCACTCATCATATCCCATAATAAGGTTATTAGATATAGGTGAATAATGGTTAGGCAGATCCTCTAAATGAGGAGCCAAAGTACATTCGAATTTTTGTTGGTAAGAAGAAGAAGGTTTAGAACAAGGTGGTAAATCATGTTGAGATGATGAACTAGTTGGTTTAAGTTTATTTGAGAATTGGAAGAAGATGTTTTAGCAGAATCTAGATTATCATTAGCATTAGAAGAAGATGGAAGAGTGGTAGAAATAGAATGGGATGTGTTATCCAAGGGAAAATAGTAAATTGGATTATCAAAAGTCATAAGATCTTCTTGCTCCAAATCATTTCAATGAGTTAGAGAATAATCTTGGATAACATGAAATATCTTATGATAAGGAGTGTAGGTAGGTTTAGAATCAATGAAAGTCACCACCCTTCACATATTAGTCATGCTAACCAAATTATCTTTGGAAATTGGTTTAACAAGACTTTATACATTATTGGTGGAAGGAGTGGGTGTGTCTGGAGTATCTTGAATCATTTGATGATTAGGTATAGGATCCTTATAGATAACCAAATTAGCATTTTCTTGATTTAAGGCTTGAGTTTTGTCATTTGATTTATAGTCCTTGAAATTAATCTCATAGGCTTGTTTATGCTTATAGATAATGGAATCATGATCAAAATTAGGTCCAAGAAGAAAATCCATAGATAAATTACAAAGATGTCTACAAGTTTCATGAGAATGACCCCAACTAGTATGAACTAAGAAAACATATTAGGATCATACTAGGGTTTCAAAGGATGAGTAGGGATAAGCTCTCATGAAAGAGGCCTAGGTAGATGCTTAAGCAATTTAGCTGAGGATAAAGCTTTATGGACATTGAGGTTATTGGGTGAAGATAAATGAGGATTAGTATATTATTGAGAAGAAATAGCTGGTTATGAAGATGGGTTAGGAATGACAGCTTGAACATTGTGAATGGTGTCATAAGAATTAGTAACACCATTATTAGTGATATTATGATTTTTATTCTTAAGTAATAGATAAGGACCTATATAAGGTTGGGGTGGCTCAAATTGATGCATTAAGAGATATTATATTTTAGTTTGGTCAATAGCCTCTTCTAAGGTATGTGGAGAGAGAATGGGGACTTGATATTTAATTTTAGGAAAGAGAGCATTTGTAAAGAGATGAAAAAGGTTATCATCCACCATGTTATGTTCACATTTATTTGACAAAGTCTTTTATCTCTTAACAAAGGCTTGGTCAGTTTCATTCTCATGTTGTTTACAATTAATTAAATGGGCCAAAGGGTTTTTAGGAAGATCATTAGTTTGGAATTCTTGAACTAAATCATTTACTAAGTCCTCCAAACTAGAAATTGACTGAGCTCTAAGTTGATTGTACCAATATAAGGCATCACCTATGAGGGTTTTGGCTAGGAGCTTGATAGTAGTAAAGGTGTTTAATTTGACCCAATATTTGTAAATATTTCTAAATGTTTTAAGGTGAAGGGTAGGATTAGTTGACCCATTATAATAAATTATAGGTATTATACCTCCTATTTTAATGTTGGCAAGTTAAGTAGTGGGAGGTTCATTTTGTAGATGTTTAATGGTTTTATTAGCTAAAGGAGGTTGAGGAATGAGATTGCCTTGAGAATTTAAAAGAGGAGGAGGGGGAAAAATTTGTTTATGTGTGCCCCAAGCCATTGGTTGTAGATGAGATTGAATATTAAGGAGGTGGTTTTACATTCTCATCATTTAATTTGTGTTATGAGCTTGAAAGCTATTTATTTGGTTTAGAGTTTGTAAAAAAAATTGGTGTGTTTAATTAACATTAGAATAATTATAATTTTTATTTGTGTTGGTATTAGTTACTTGGGTACCATTATTAGTGTTGATATGAGATTGAGAATAATTGTGAAAATTTGAGGCACTAGTGGAGCTTGTGAAGCAAAAGATGGACTAATGAGTGGTTGAAATGAAGAAGCACTAGAAGCATGATTTCCTTGGGTAGAAAACAATTAACTAGTGGAAGGATTAAGGGTAGTGGATATAATTAGAGGCCCACTAGATGTAGAACCCACCATGTTAGTTGAGATAATAGGCATAGAGATAGAAGAGGTTAGAGAAGAAGTTATGGCATAAAAAGGAATTAAAATTGAAGGAAGAGGTTGAGAACATAAGAAAGTGGTACCTCTAAATCTTGTTGAAAATATAGGAGTAGGTGAATGAGGTTATTTGGTTTGACCACTAATCATGAGGTTGTAAATGGTAGAAGGATCCTTTCCTCTATGTTGAGGAAATTTGGAAATAAAGAAAAGCATTTTATGAGTATATTCTAACTCAAGTTGGTCTTCTAATAAAAGAGGATTATGCTATAAAGAGGAATGAGGATGGGTCCCATATTTCAGTGTGCGAGTGGAAATATGAACATTACTAGCATCCAAAAGAGGAGCCCTACTTTATCTATGGGAGACCCTATTAGGATTGGTAAAGTTCATCATGTCTGTTGACTATAATTTAGTATCATTATCTAATAGGAAGTCCATGATGAAGGGAAAATAAGAGAGATGAGAAAGCAAAGGTCAAAATATGTGACTAAAAATGTACAGGGTCAAATGGGTTGATCCAGTATAAAAATAGGGACTGTAAAGCTATATAGGGTCAATTGGGTCAATCTCATACAGTGTACAAAAGGTTGAAAAAGAACTGGGTCGATTGGATCGATCCAGTATAGAAGATAGGTAACTTAAGTAGCCTAAAAATGGATTATAAAATGAAATAAGCTAACTTTACAATTAATGAAAAGTAGTAAGTACTAAAAGGAAATAGACAACCAATTGGATTAATGTTGGCCAATCCAATTGAAACACAAAGAAATAAAATCTTGCACCAATGCTATCTAATGCAAGGTTTTATGTACATAATTAATCAAAGATCAAGAAAACAACTTGAAAAGTAAATCTAACTAATTGGTCAACCTAATTGTTTATTAGATTATTAAGATATGATTTTAAATGTGATTGAAGTTGGCTATAAGCAAGGTACGAGATATAAATCTAAGGATGGTTTTAGGTAGTTTGGGTTGAAAGGGACTATAGTGAAAATGATATAGGCTTGGTATTGAGGCCTACCCCCTCACTTCATATACCATAGTGATAAGGGTGTTGAGTCCTTAGCTAGAAAACCATACTTTATACTTGACCAAAGCATCAAGTCAACTTCCCCCTTGGTGATGAAATCCAAGTAGGTTGGGTTAGGGTAGATAAAATGTTAAAGTGATTATTTATGTTTTATGTTTTGGCTATTGTGCATAAAATAGAAATAGTAAAACTAAGTGATTAATCAAAAATCCCCTAATTAAACTATGTGAGCTATTCTTAGCATGCAAGCAACAAGAAAAGAAAGTGTGAATTAATTAATAATAGATATAAGGTTCATTCCAACTTTGAAATAAGGTATAGTGTTGACACTTTATGTACAAAATATATAATAAGGTTGATAGGGTCAAACCTATATTATGGAAGTAAAGTCTAAAATTGAACTAGGTTAACAGTGTCAATCTAGTTATTTTAGATAGCACATAAAACATAGAACTGGGTCAATAGTGTCGATCCAATTAATTATGCAAGGGTAGTTTTGAATACTAAAAAATATGAAATGAAAGATAGAAAAAAAATAGAGAAATAGAAATAACCTTGGTGGATTAGAGATTTAATGAAGAATATTGATGGTCTAGAAACTAGAAGTATGCTTGAAAAAACTACAAATTGGGTTGACAAAATCAATCAAACTATACAGGGATCTACTAAAAAAGTGTGAAAACTATAAGGGGTCAACTGGGTTGACCTAGTAGGCTGAACTAGGTGTTTGAAAGGCTAAAAACCTATATTGGGTTGAATGGGTTGATCTAGTTTCTTGTTCCTAAAACCTATGCACAGAGAAAAATAACTGGGTTGATAGAATCAATCTAAAATGTCAAAATTATATGATCAAAATGATGATCAAAATAAAATAAATAAATGAAAGAAAAAGTGAAGAAATCCTGTAAGGGTTAGTTCATGTCGGGTTCACCATAATGTATGTAATCATAAATGCATCATGTCTATGAATTAATCATAGATCAGATAAGATAGATCACACATACACTTTTGATTGGGATACACTTGTTAAGTAGGAGCATGACCAATATGGGGATTTACTAGACTCAATTAGGGGATCACTTGTATCACTTGTCACAACACATCATGATAGGAAGGGTTATAAATCCTATAGTCTAACACAACACAATAGCTCTAATGGAGTCTTAAGGCTTAAAGTTTTCACTCTATTCTAATATCAATAAATTAAAATCTAATCTAGTACACACCAAATCTTATAACACAAAGTGGGGGTTAGAAACAATAAAATAAACAAATAAACTAAATATGTATTAGAAGACATATACTCATGTCAATGTATAAAAAATCCTAAATACATGGAGAGAAGAATATAAATGCATTATCTACCTACTCTTATAAAGGATAAATCAAGTTAGGAATACTTACCTTTGAAGATGAACCCATCGAGCCTCAATCTCTCCCTAATCCAAGGTGATTCACAAGATATTGTTGTGGTATATAAGAATAACCAAAATAAATCAACTCTAGACTATATAACCTATCTAATCATCCAAAATACTTCTCCACAATACAAGATTCATATCTCCAAAGAAAGTATGGAACCCTAAGCTTTATTCCTCAAGTAGAATGGTCAATAAGTAGATGTTGGCTCACACTTATTCACTTATAATTCTTATCTTATGAAATGGTGGGAAATGAACTTTTATATATATATATATATATATATATATATATATATATATATATATATGTAGATCTTGCCCTAAATCCTCCTAAGAATGTTAGTTGTATGGGGTTGACCCCATTCAACCTAGTGTGTTTTTGGGGATAATTTACTAGGTTTATGTTAGGTCATCTAAAAGGCTAACAAACCAAGAAAGTAAAACATACCCCTAAACTATACTAGGTTTACCAAATTAACCTATTACAACCAACAATTGGAAAGGATGTTAAGGAAAGAAAAGGAGGAATGGAAAGAGAAAAAAGACTAGAGGATGTAGGACTAAGAAGAACAAGCTTAGGGTAAATGGTTTCAGGAGACAAGTGTGTAGATGGGAAGTGGAAAAAGGTATAAATTTTTTTTGAATCACCAATGGTTTTCCCACCCCTATATTGGTGCACCCCTTAAGGCATGCACTCAAAGAGATTGAGACTCGATAAGTTCCTACAAGATACAAAGTGTCAGTAATCAATAAAATTTTAAAAAATATTATGTGTATACACAACCTACTTGGATTTCATCACCAAGGGAGAATCTAAAATGGTTTTCTAGCCAAATATAAACATGTTGTTAATGGTATATTATAGCTAAGCACCCAACACCCTTATCATTGTGGTGTGTGAATTAATGGGGTAGGCCCCAATACTAACCATGTACTATTGCCAATATAGATCCCTTTCAGCCCAAACTTCCTAGAACTATCCTTAGATTGATTTCTAGTTCCTTACACCTAACTTCCTATCACATTTAAAATATTATAATAATCTAACAACATTTAGGTTGACCACTTACTTATATTTTACTTTTCAAGTTGATTGCTTGCTCTTTGCTCAAATTGTGTGTTGTACAACAAAGACTTGCATTATCTAGCATTGGTGCAAGGTTTTGTGATGTATGCCTTAATTTGATCACCCTCATTGATATAATTGATTTTTTTCTTCCCTTTAATTCTTGCTTTTCAAAATACTTACAAAATTATTATTGTCTCAGTACATAATCATTTCAGTTGGCACAATCTATTATAGGTTATCTAATTTTCCTTATTTATTATACTTGATTGACCCAGTCAACCCTATACACTTTTTCAACCTTTGTTTGTTGTTCTAGGTCAACCCAATCAACCTTGTTCTATTTATAAGCCCTGATTTCTATGTTAGGTCGATCGAATTAACCCTGTACTATTTACATGCCCTTCTTTCTATGCCAAGTTGATCCAATAGACCATGTAATATTTTTGTTACTTCTTATTTCCTTAATTTTTCATTTTTCTTACTTGGTTTTTAGTCCTTTTTCCTTCATCATGAATTTTTGGTTTGAAGACAACACAGAGTTGAATTCAATGAGCATGATGATTTTTACCAACACTCACAAGGTCTCCCATATGTAGAGTAAATCTCCTCTCTTGGATGATAGTAATGTTCATATAGCCACTCACACAACAAACTATGGGACACATCATCATTCCTTTTCATAGTGTAATCTTCTCTTTTCACTATAAGATCAACCCAAATTAGATTATACCCCTGAAATGCTCTTTTTTATTCCAAATTTCCTCAACATAGAGGAAAAGATCCCTCTACCATTTACCATCTTGTGATTAATGGTCAATCTAAAGATCCTAATTCACCTCCTACATTCTCAAATGTATTTGGAGGTACCACTTTGTTTTGTTCTTAGCCTCTTCCCTCTATTATGACCCCTTATCATACCATGACCTCTTCTTCTTTAACTTCTTCTACCTCCATGCCTAGTATATCCAGTAATATGGTAGGTTCTACATCTAGTGGGCCTCTTATAAGATCCAATATCCTTAATCCTTCTAGTAGTGCATCATTTGATACCCAAGATAATCATGATTCTAGTGCTTCTTCTTCTCATCCATTCACTAGTCTTTATTTTGCTTCTCAAGCAAATTTTTCCATGAGTGCCTCACATTCTGATAGTTCCTCTCAATCTCTTGTCAATACCAATAGTGGTACCCAAGCCATTGTTTCCAACTCTAATACTTCAAATAGTGTTAACAATTCCAGTCAAATGCACCAACTCTTGTTATAAAAACTCAATCAAATGAGTACCTTTCAAGGTCATAATACAAATCAAATGATAAGAATGTAAAATCACCTCTCCATATTCAAACTCATCCTCAACCAATGACTTGGGGAATGCATAATCAAAATGTTCCCCCTCTTCCTCTTTTATATTCCCAAGGAAATCACATTCCTTAACTTTCTTTGGTCAACAAAACCATTAAACATCTTCAAAATGAATCTCTTACTACTCAAATTTCTAATATTGATATAAGAGGTATCACCCCTACCATTTCTTATAATGGATCAACTGATCCCACCCTTCATCTTAAAACATTTGGAAATCTTTATAAAGATTGGGTCAAATTGAATACCTTTGTTGCTACCAAGCTCATATCCAAAATCCTCACAAGTGATTCTTTAGATTGGTATAATCAACTTAGAACTCATTCCATTGCTAGTTTGGAGGATTTAGTGAATGCTTTATTCCAAGAGTTCCAAACTAGTGATCTTCCTAAAAATACTTTGGTCCACTTCATAAATTGTAAATATCTTGAAAACAAAACTTCCCAAGCTTTTATTAAAAGGTGGAAAACATTGTCCAACAAATGTGAACATAACATGGCTAATGATAACCTTTTCCATGTATTTACCCCTCTCTCTCTCTCTCTCTCTCTCTCTCTCTCTCTCTCTCTCTCTCTCTCTCTCTCTCTCTCTCTCTCTCTCTCTCTCTCTCTCTCTCTCTCTCTCTCTCTCTCTCTCTCTCTCTCTCTCTCTCTCTCTCTCTCTCTCTCTCTCTACTTCCTTTGGAGGAGGCTCTCTACTTAATTTGGAGGAGGCTATTGACCAAACCAAATGTCAATATTTCTTTATGCATCAATTCAAGCCACCCCAAACTTATGTGGGTCCTCATCTCTTATTTAATAAAAGAAATTGTAATGCTACCAATGATGGTGTTATGGACTCTTATGACACCATTCAATCTATTGTTCCTAGCCAATCTTTAGAGCCAGCTCCCCATTCCCAATAATATTCCAATCCTCATTTATATTTACTAACTACCATTAATGTTCACAAACCCTTATCTTTGGTGAATTACTTAAGCATCTACCTAAGCCTCTTCCATGAGAACTTGATCTTACTCATCCTATAAAATCCTAGTATGATCCTAACAAGTTTTATTGGTTTCATGCTATTTAGGTCATTCTCATGATACTTATAGGTATCTCCATCATTTAGCCATGGATTTTATTATTGGTCTTAATTTTGATCATGATTATATCATTTGAAAGAATCAAAAAGCCTATGACATTACTTTTAAGGCTCATGAATCACATACTAAATATCAAGCCTTAAATCAATCTAATGATCATTTGGATATCTATAAATATCCTCTTCCTAATCATCAACCTAATCAAGATACCCAATACAAGCCCACCCCTTCCACCAATAATGTAGAAAGTCTTGTTAACCCCACTTTTGAAGAGAATGTCATTAACATGACTAATATGTGAAGGATGGTTGATTTTATTGATTCTCAACCCATCTCCACTCCTCCATTATCTCAAACATTTTGTGTTCTCCTAGAGTCTTCTCCAACTCATTTAAATTAGTTGGGGCAATATGACCTTATAACTTTTGATGATCCAATTCCCAATTCTCCCTTAGATAACACTTCCCATTCTATTTCTACCATCCCTCTATATTTTAACAATAATTATAATCAAGATTATATTAACACTTCTACCAATTCTCAAAACTAACCTGAACCAACTACTTCAGTTACTTCAAAACATTTATTACAACCTTGTTATAAACCTTCTTATTTTTATCAACACAAATTCCAATGCACTTTGGCTCCTCATTTTGAGGACCTCATTAAACATTATGCACTTATTTATAACAAACTTCTTATGGGTTATGATGAGTAAGATTCCATTAGAGAACTCACTAATTCCCATCCCAAATTACATTCCTTGAACTTATAAGGACCTCTCCATGTCATAGAAACCATCTTATGTAACTATTATTCAAAATGAATATCCCTCGTCCTCCCCTAGTAGGACATGAATCAACCTTATGTAGATCTAAGGATGGCATATTTCAAAAATGTGAAGAGATGTCCATACATGTTGAAAAAATAATGGACACTTCTCTTTCCTTAAAATTTTCTATCTCTTTTATGATTCCTAATGAGATTCTACTTTGTGTGGATGATCCTTTTTTATTCATTAATTTCCAAATTAGTGATATCTAAGTCAAGAATGTCTTGATTGATGAGGGTTATGTCCCTTATGTTACCTCTCTAAATTTTATCAAAACATTTAGATATTTTGAATGTAATCTCAAGTCTACATGTAGCACATGCCAAGGATATAATAGAAGGCAAATGCCTCCTTCAGGTTGTGTGTGGACTCCCATTATTGTCCCACCTGTCACCATTTATGTGAAGGTGATGATATTTAACTTTCCTCTCCTATATAATATCTTACTTGGTGGACCATGGACTCAATGTATGAGAGCAGTTGCTTCTTCTACCTACCAATGTGTTAAATTCATGTTGGCCATTTTTTGGCCCACATACAAAGTTTTGACTAAACAATCATGTACCAAAGTTATAGATGGAATGAGTGGACCAAAGAGATCATGTAAAGTGTAAAGCTTTTGAAAACACTTTAAACTTGCTTAAAGTGTATTCTATCAAATTCTAAGGGACAAGTCTATAGAGAAAGATGAAGGGTCTGAGTAGGTTTCATGGTGATACCAAGTATTTTAAAGTTAGGAACAAGTTGCATGAGAATTAGAAAGTCATTTGAGTAGTCAAAAGTTTAAGCACAAGTTTAGTAGGTCCTACAGGCTTTCAAAAAGCTAATTACAAAACCTTTATTTTTGCTAAGTCCTTACTTGGTAGATTTATTTTGGGCTTTTATTTTGCTAAAGTTCAAATCTTTTGGGACCCTTTTTTGGCTAAGTTTTGGAATTTATTTTGGATAAAATGTCTGAATAAAAAAATGAAGACAAATTACTCTTAGGTAAATTGTTTTACAATAATTTTCTCGAAGTCCTATTTCTTTTAGAGAAATTATTCACATAAAAAAAAGCTAAGTGTAAATTCTCTCAAACATTTCATCCATAGTAAAAGCCTAAGGTTCATTTCTTTTGGTAAAATTGTCTAAACAATTTTCCCAAAGGGTCATTCTATAGGAAAGTGGTCTAAAACAAAAGTCCCAAAGACTTGAATTCTCTCAAACATTTTGTTTGAATATAGAAATATTGAAGGGAAAATTTTCAAGAAAAGTGTCTTGTATATTTTGTCAAAAGGTCATTTCTATAAAAAGTGTCCCAAACACTTTATCTGAAGGGTATTTATTCACTAAAAGGTTCAAAGTAGAAAGTTTTGAAGGGTCATTTCTTCAATGAAAATCCCACAAAAAATGTCCAACAAAAGGTTTGAAGGAAATAACCCAAGGAATTTATGATCTAGAAGAGAGATGATGGGTATGCAAGTGTCAAAATTAAGCCATGATGAATATCCATTTGATTTTAAAAACCCAGGACACAAATTTAAGCACATGAAATGACCATTAAAATTTAAAATTTAGCGATAGGTGCATATACATCATTGATGTTCACATAAACATCAAAATTTGAGCTCCTCAAAGTAACCATTTGGGTTTAAAAGGTCCTTAAAAGGTTTAAATTTGGTTGAGATCAAATGGTCTATGTGAGCCTGCATAATGACACATGAGATCTAATGATCTGCACTAGAGTCAAAATAATCAAAAGGTCCCTAAGTTAAATCCCTTAAATATCTCTAAGTTTGACATGATCCAATAGTGAGAGATCATCGATCCAAAATCTAATTATGTTCATTCACTAACAAAAGGATAGGTCCAAGATAAATAAATAATCAAAATTCAATCATACCAATAATCCTATGGTGTGTAATAAATAATAAAAAGTGGGACTAGGGAGATCCATGATGTGCATAAGCTCATACATCTTGATCTAATAGTACACGATCAAGTCAACATGTCAAAGGGATATTCTAGTAGGAAATCAAGGACTCATATGCATTCATATATCCATATATAACAGTGTGAGTAGATTTAATAAGTCAGTAAAATCTATGGGACTAATAAGAATAAAGATATTTGGGCACAATGTAAATGGTCTGAATTGGCAATCAATGACCAATGAACATCAAGCAAATCTAAGAGATTCCATTGAAGGTTAATGAACTAGTTATTTGACCCAAGCAAATAAAATCTTAAAGACCAATGTCACCATTAGAGATTGTTTAGTAAGAGACATTATTATACAGGAAAGATGGTTAAGGATAAGGCTCCATCACCATTAAAGTTTAAATAGGACCTATGGTCAATAAATTTGAACTTATTGACCCTGTTACAAAGTTATTCCATTGACATGTCCATTGCTTTTAGATGAAGAATCCTTGTACACAATATCTACTTGGATCTCAAGGGTTATGGATGAAGAATAGGTCTTCAATATTAAATGAGATGTAGAGATAAAATATGGACTAGCATTTCTGAAGTAAGGTCAAGTAGTTTTCAATTTTTCATGAATGTTATGACTATGTGAAAACTAATGGTCTGAGATTGGTTTTTCATGTATAGAATGGACCTATGTTTGAGCTGGAATGAATATAGATGTAAATGTGATCATGAATAGGTATCTCACCTATCAGTATGGTCACATTTTTTATAAATAGGCACTGATGGCCACCTAAAGTAGATGTGGCATAATTTTTTCAATTCCAAGACATTGGTCCTTCTCAGTAGATCATTATATGATAACATAGAGTTCCAAGCAGAGACTTGGAAGTTAGATAAAGATCAAGTGAGCATTCAATTATTTTCTAAGGCCTTTGAAGTTGTGCCTTCTTGATAATATCCCAAGTTAGCATCCTCGAGAGTGTTAATCCATCAAAAATGGTTGGGCCTTTTCCAATTCATAACTCTCTCCATCTCTTTCCTTTTTCTATAAATACAGGCTTCCAAGCCTTCACATGCATCCCTCTTTTTGGTATGACTAGAATCTACCAAAAATTATACTATAACACCTTTTGATGTAATAAATACTAAATTCCATCATTTTCCAAGCTAGATTGAAGTGTGTTATATGAATCCATGCACTGTGGTTAAGTGAATGTATGTTCCTTGCTTATGTCTAAGTTTTTCTCACCTTTAAGAAGTGCCTAGTAATTTTAATAGGTCATTATAAGTATAATTTATAGTTTATTGTCTAGATTTAAAGTGGATATTTTCCCTCTCATGTTAATTTGATGAATGATTAATGCCTTATTTTGAAATATTTATGTGATATTAATGTTCTTTAGTCTTGAAAGTGTCTCATAGTATGTTTTGTGCAAATTTGAGTGATCAAATCATTGGCACATCAACTCTTTTACATGTTTTTATAATTTATTGTGAAAATATCTCTACCTTTTCCAAGTAAGTGCTAGTATAGGTTTAGTTTAGGTGATACATCTAGAAGGAAGTCATCTATATCCAAAGGTCTGATCCATTATTAGGATACTCATAGCCTAGGATCAATCCCATGTTGGACTAGATTTGAGTAAGAGATATGAATAATACCCTTATTCATCTAGCGTATAAATCTAAAACCCCAACAATTTTGGCATGCCCAATGGGACCAAGTTTCTTGGGCATAATTCAAGTTTGAAGATTGAGAAGAAGAATTTTCAAAATGAGGAGACATCTACCAACATCAAAAGTTGAATATCTTTCAAGTTATAGAGCTCATATCATATTTTAGATCGTGATTTCATGCCAAAGGTTATAAAAATATCATCAAGGTACTCCTCTTGAATATATTGAATTTCCTTTTAATTTTTATAAAAGATCAAGATTCAATTGTATATGACCTTATCCTCTAAAATGGCATTCATTTCCTGGTTGCTCTATTGTTTAATTCCAATCTAATATCCCCATAATCAAAATACCTTTTTCCCAAATGATTATCAAAAATTAAGTGTTTATCCCATTTGATAGGGGTAATCCCTTGAATTTAGCCTAATATGATGACATTCTTGTGTCTATATTAAAAATTGTCTTTTTCTCATGATAATGGGATAAAACTATTGCTATTAAGCATATCCAAGATGTTTTCAATCTATGTTTTGTTCATAATATTACTCAAGATACTATGGCTATTAGATTACTTATTGTTTCTTTCAAAGTAAAAGCATTGCAATAGTATAGGAATCTTCCTTTGACATCCATTGATAATTGGGATGATTTAAGTGTAGCCTTAGGTAATTTGAAAACAAGTTTTATCATCTATCTTTGGTTGAACAATTAACTACCATACAAAGATACCCCCATGAGTTCATGTCTGATTTTAACCTTAGATTCTAAAAGACATGGACTAGGATCCCTGTATTGGTTAAACCATCCCTAGAGTATGTATTTTTATATTATATTAAAACCCTTAAGTCTGATATAAGTGTCATGATACAATCTATTGGTGGTAATACCTTGCCAAATGTCTATGAAATTGCAATAAGAGTGTAAAATATCTTAATACAAGCTATTAAACTTGCTCCAAGTCCTCTAATTCCCATATTCCTAGAATTGTAACCTATTATTCCCCCTCAAGTTCCCCAAGTTCCATCTACAGTCCCTCTTCCATCTCCAAAATTCTAAGTTGTAGCTCTTCCTAATCAATCTAGTGAGATTGGTGATCTGAAAAACATGTTACAATCTTTTAGAAATGAGATTGCTTAACTCAAGAGACAATAATACCAAGGTAGACCTTACTAGTAGCAAAACTAGAATACTAATTAGAATTTTAATAATATATGGGTAGCATTCCAAGGAGAATCTCAAAATTTTCTAGGGTGTCATAATGATATTAATGTTAATTGGCAATTGAATGATCATATTGCATTCAACCAAGGTGGTGAAACTAACAACACAAATGGTCAAGTCACAGCTCTGAATAGAGCTAAAAAAAGTAGTTGAGGAAGCTCAATATGTGATAAATACTTATAGTGTTCCTATTTTTATTTTTAAGAGTGTCAAGGATCAATTTGTTCTTATATCATAGAAGATTCAGAATATAGAGATAGTGAAAGTTCCCCAAATGCCTCTAACTAGAGAACTAGTGGCTAAAAAGTTACTATCAAAGGTTAGTGGAACATCTTTTAGCATAATAGATCAAATAAAGAAATAAAATGTTAGAATTATCATGTGGTATTCTCTTTCCATTATAGGATAAAGGGACATGCTTATTCAAGAGCTTTCAGATCTTAAGGTATCTAAATAAGCAGTTGAGAAACAAGGAGTTATCTTAGCCAATTCAAACCAACAAAATAAGAAACCTGATTAGCAAGTACATAACATGAAAAAGTGGACAAAACCAATCTCAATCAAATAAAACCCCTCCCTTTTAAATCTCTTTGATAATGAGTGATTGTTTAGCCCATAATTGTATGGTAGATAGTGGAGCTAGTAGCACTGTCATGCCCAAATAAATTACAAATAAGCTTGGTCTTGTCTATAAGACAAATACTAAAGGAGTATTTTAATTAGATAGATCACTAACAAAAAAAATAGGCATAATAAAAAATATAAAATTGACATTACATGCTTTCCCCGATGTTATTATTTAGCAAGATGTAGTAGTAGTAGTGGACTTGCCTCCCTATTTTGCCATGTGTCTGTTAAGAGATTTTACTTCAAAGATTAGAAGATATTTGTTAGCTAATTATATCTATTTAATATTCAAGACCAATTATGGTAAAAATATGATAATACATTCTAAACCTATTATAGTATTTCATTTGGAGCCATATATTCCAAGTATGGTAAACACTAATTGTGCTATCTCAAGCAAGGTACTAGAAAATAGTGAAGTGGAAATTGAATCACCTCTAGATGGAGTCCCAAATTTTTTCCTTGATGAATGGGCCTCAAATTTTTATATACATGATCCCTAAAAGTTAAAATACTTGTGGTATATTGTATTCAATAAAATTATACACCAATTCCAACATTGATGAAAGACGATTAGCCTAGTGATGGACCGTGCCAACTATATTTTTATGGATCTAGGAATAAATATAGCACTAGATCTAGAATGATGTTAATTTCTCCATAAAATCAAAGGTATTTCTCTTATCTCAAGTTTTAGTTTTTTTTTCCACTAATGTTACTAAATATGAATCACTAGTGGATGGTTTACAATGGGCAAGAAAGATGAAGGTCAATTTCTTACAAGATTTTGGAGATAGTGAATTGGTAGTTCACCAAGTAAGAGGACTTAATATATGAAAGAATACACTACTTAGGTCCTATAATCATATAGTATGGGACCTAGTTGAATACTTTCAAGATTTCAATATTTAGGCCATATCAATAAATAAAAACAAACATGTAGACAAACTGGCTTCCATTGGATCATAATTCAGTATCCTAGATGACATAAAAAATGAAAATATTCAATCACACATCAAGGTAGTTGTAATAACTTCTATCCCAGATAACCATGATAATTGTTAAGTATTTAAAGATGATATTTAAATTTTTATATTCTTACTTAAGGAATATGAATTCTCCTCAACGAACCAAGACAAACATTTGCAATAATATGGTGACCACATTATGCAATTAAATACAAACAAGTTACCTAAAAGGTCGGTCGCCCTTGAAAAAATATTCAAAAAAGATGATGAATTAAGAAAAGAAAAGTTTTATTTTTCAACCAAGGAAGAACACTATACAAATGTGGATATTTCCATTGGGAAAAGTTTAATGATAGGTAAAGTTTACACATCTTCAGAGATAGAATTTTTTGTTAAGTTCAAGTTTTGCATATGTCTTTACATGGAAGTACAATGACATTAACTTTTTTGATCCAAGTCTAGATCAATTTACCATTGAGTTAGAAGATGAGACTAGGATAGTCAGACTGAGATAAAGGCTAATTAAACCAATACATAAGATCATTGAGTTAGCTATAATATTTCCAATTAAGCACTCAACTTGGGTGGCAAACCTTATTCCAATATGAAAAAATAATTTTTAAATAAGGCTATGTGTTGTCTTCCATGACTTAAATAAGGCATCTCTTAAAGACCACTATCCATTTCCATTAATGGAGCATATTTTATAGTTAGTATTAAGTTTAGAAAGGCTCTCTTTATTAGATGGCTATAGTGGCTATAATCAAATTTTGATCAAAGAAGAAGACCATTTCAAAATAGCTTTCACTACAAAGTGGGGGACATTTTCATATATAAATATGCCTTTTGGTTTATCTAATGTTGGATCCACTTTTTATAACTCCATGGACATGCCAGTTTAGGGTCTCTTTAACAAGTTTATACTTATTTATCTAGATGACATAATAGTATTCTCCAATAGAATAGATGAGCATACGTTCACCTCAAAAAAGTGTTTGAAAGGAGCAAGGAATTTGGAGTGTTTTTAAATCCAAAAAAGTGTGATTTCTTTATTCATGAAGGTAGGCTTCTTGGACATGTCATTTTCAAATATGGTAAAAGCATAGATGTTGATATGATAGAGTCAATTCTTGCACTTTCTTTGCCTAAGCACAAGAAATCTTTGCAAATATTTTTAGGCAAGATCAATATCATAAGGAGATACATATCAAATTTTTCTACTTTAGCTAGACCAATCATAGCCATGCTAAAGAAGGGTTGGAGTTTCAGTTGGTCCAAAGAAGGAGGATGAAGTTTTGAAGAGATTAATAAATATATATCTAGTGCTCATATACTCCTGAATCCTGACTTCATAAAGGATTTATTTTTATACACCTATGCTAAAATTGACAAAATTTTATGTATTCTCATGTAGTAGAATAAATAGACTTTAGAGCAGCTAATAGCTTTATTCACTCAAGGATTAGAAGAATATGAAACAAGTGTCAAAAATTTCCTTCTATACAAATATATAAGTGACAAGATAGATGGTTGGATAACCAAGGTCATGGAATATGATGTTGACTTCAAGGTCATAAATTTGGTTAAAGGCAAAGGATTGTGTGAACATCTAGCCCAAGACTTGCAGGAGACTAGTGAACTAGTTATGTGTTAAATGATGAAGAAGTTGCAAGTGACCAGGTCTCACTTTCTATCTAGTTCCAAGATATAGTAAGATATCGATAAGATGGTATTTATCCTTCTTATCTGACTCCTTCAAATAAGAAATATTTTAGATTGTAGTCAATTCTTTTTTCTTATTATTGATAAAGTGTTGTTTAAAAAAGATATTAATGGCATATTGTTAAGATGCATAGATCTAGGTCAAACATAGAACTACTTGAGTAATTCCATGATGCACATGGTGGAGGTCATTATTCAGAAAGTATCATAGCCCATAAGATCATGAGAGGTGGGTATTATTGGCCAAGTTTATTTGGTCATTGTCATACATAGGTTAGGAAATGTAGACAGTGTCTCATGTTTGTTGGAAAGGTAAATCTTGAATCCTTACCTCTCCAACCAATTTCAGTAAATCAACCCTTTGTCCAATGGGGATTAGACTTTATTGATTTTATCAACCCCCTTTAAGATTAGGACATAAGTGGATCCTAACTACCATATATTATTTTACCAAATGGGCAAAGGTAGTAGCACTAAAGGAAGCCATTGAAACCAGCGTTTTAGACTTCTATGAAGGTTTTATTACCATATTTGGGTTCCTTTCAACTATAATTTTTGATAATGCTATGGCTTTTGTAGGATCTAAGATCAACCAGTGGGCAGTTCAACATAGTGTTTTCCTTAGTACCTCATCAAATTAGTATCCACAAGGTAATGGCCTTGTTGATTCCACTAACAAGAACTTATTGAAGATCATTAGGAAGAATATTGAAGACAATCAAAGATCATGGCATCTCAAACTAAAGTCATCTTTATGCTTGACAAGATCACCTATAAGATGTCAATTATCAATTCTCCATACAAGCTAGTATATGGTAAAGAAGCAAGAATGCCTATTTCTCTTGAATTCCTTACTTTGGAATTAATTCATCAGCTTCAGCTTTTGTATATTGAGCTAGTGGAAATAAGATATGTTGAGCTCATGGAGCTACATGAGACAAGGCATCAGTCCATGTTGGACATGGAAGCCCATCAAGCAATGATAAAGAGAATGTTTGATAAAGGAGATTCTTCAAGAGATTTCCAAGAAGGATATTTGGTCTTGAAGTGGGATGAGGATAGATATAATATAAGAAGTCACACAAAATTTTATTCTATTTAGAGTGGTCCATATATAGTCTCCAGTTGCAAATCCCATAATGCTTTCTAGTTCACAAGGATGAATGGTGGAGAGCTTCCTAGCCCAATCAATGGGATACATCTAAAGCATTGATATTAAAGAAGCTAAGTTCAATGTACATAGTTTTTTTTTTTTTTCTCAAAGTGTTTTTCTAACACATTAGTTAGTTTCCTTTATGTCTTGTCCCAAATAAGTGATTTTTTACATAGTTGTTTAGTAGGTTAGTTTCCCTTTCAAGTTTGTTTCTTTCCCTATTTTTTGGAATCTTTTATCTTTTTAGCTAAGAGGTTTATTGCAATCATGGAAAAAATGTATTATATGCTATGAGTCATAATTCATGTAAATGGTTTAAGTTCTCAAGTATATCAGGCATGCTACCTAGCTGAGTCACTAAAGCTATTGGACATTTTTTGGCCCACATATAAAATTTTGACTAGACAGTCATGTAGCAAAGTTATGGATGGAATGAGTGGGACCAAATAGATCATGTAGAATGAAAATATTTTGAAAACACATTAAACTTGCTTAAACTATATTCTATCAAATTCTAAGGGACATGTTTGTAGAATAAAGATGAAGGGTTTGAGCAGGTTTCATTGTGAACCCAAGTAGTTCAAAGTTAGGGGCAAGTTGTATGAGCATTGGAAATTCATTTGAGTAGTCAAAAGTTCAAGCACAAGTTTAGAAGGGCCTAAAGGCTTTCAAAATGCTAAGTACAAAACCTTGATTTTGGCTAAGTCTTTACTTGGTAAATTTATTTTGGGATTTTATTTTGCTAAATTTAAAATCTTTTGAGACCTTTTTTTGGCTAAGTGTTAGAAGTTATTTTGGATAAAATGTTTGAAGCAAAAAATGAAGATAAATTTCACTTGGGGAAATTGTTCTACAACAATTTCCCTGAAGACCTATTTCTTTTAGAAAAATTGTCTACATCAAAAAAGGCTAAGTGTAAATTCTCTTGAACTTTTTATCTATAGTAAAATACTAAGGGTCATTTCTTTCAAGAAAATTATCCTAACAATTTTCTTGAAGGGTACTTCTAGTGGAAATTGGTCCAAAACAAAAGTCTTGAAAACTTGAATTCTCTCAAACATTTTGTCTGAATATAGAAATCTCGAAGGGCACATTTTCAAGCAAAGTGTCCTATACATTTTCTTGAAAACTCATTTCTACATCAAAGTTTCCCAAATACTTTTTTTTTAAGGGTATTTCTTCACCAAAAGTTCCAAAACATAATGTTTTGAAGGGTCATTTTTTAGCAAAGTGTCTTGAGAAAAAAAACCCAAAGGGTCATTTATTCAATAAAAATCCTACAAAAAATGTCCATCAAAAGGTCCAAAGGAAATAGACCAAGGAATTTGTGATCTAGTAGAGAGATGATGGGTGCACAAGTGTCAAAATCAAGCCATGATGAATAGCTATTTGATTTCAAAAACTCAGGACATTTGCATGAGTGTTAAATTCAACCAAATGAAATGTTCATTGAAATTTAAAATGCAATGGCAGGTGCATAGATGTCATTGATGTTTATGTAAACATCAAAGTTTGACATCTATAAATTAACCATTTAGGTTTAAAAGGTCCTTAAAAGGTTTTAATTTGGTCAAGATCAAATGGTTTGCATGAGCTTGCATACTAACACATAAGATCTAATTATCTACATTGGATTGAAATGAGTCAAAAGGTCCCCAGGTTAAATCCCTTAAAGAGATCCAAGTTGGACATGATCTAATGATACAGGATCATTGATCTAAAATCTAATTATGCACATTCACTGACAAAAATATGGGTCCAAGCTAAATCAATGATCAGCATTTAATCATACCAATGATATGATGGTGTGAAAAATTTGATAGGGAAGTTAGACCATGGAGATCCATGATGCATGTGAGCTCATACATCTTGATCTAACTGTGCACAATCAAGTCAACATGTCAAAGGGATATTTTAGCATAGAATCAAGGACTCACATGAATTCACACATCCAAATCTAATGGTTTGATTAGACTCAATAAGTTATCAAAATCTATGGGACTAATAAGAATAAAGATAGTTGGGCAAAATGTGAATGGTCTTAGTTAGCAATCTATGACCAATGAACATCAAGGAAATCCAAAGAGCTTCCATTAAAATTTCATGAACCAATTCTTTAACTCAGGAAAACAAAATATCAAGGGCCCATATCACCATTAGATATTAGTTAGTAGAAGATATTGTTATATAGGAAATATGGTGAAGGACAAGGCTCCATTGCCATTAAATTTTAAATAGGACCTCTGGTTGATAACTTCAAACTCATTGACCCTATTATAGAGTTATTACATTGGCATGTTCATTGCTTTCAGATGAAAAATACTCATACACAATATCCTCTTAGATCTCATAAGGTTTTGGATGAAGAATAGGTGTTTGATATTAGACTAGATATAGAGATAAAAGATGGACTAGTATTTATGAAGAAAGGTTAAGCAGCTTGCAAGTTTTCATGAATGTTGTGACTGTGTGAAAACCAATGGTTTGAGATTGGTTTTCCATCTATATAATGGACCCAAGTTCAAGTTAGAATGAATACAGACATAAATGTGATCATGAATAGGTTCCTCACCTATCAGTATGGTCACATTTTTTATAGATAGGCACTAATGGCCACCCAAAGTAGATGTGGCACAATTTTGTCAATTCCAAGACATTGGTCCTTATCAGAAAATCACTAGATGATAACATGGAGTTCTAATTAGATACCTATTGGTTGGATAAAGATCAAGTGAGAATATAATTATTTTTCAAGGATTTTAAAGTTGTGCCTTCTTAATAAGATCCTGAGTCATCATCCTCGAGAGTCTTAATCCATCAAAAGTGGTTGGGCCTTTTCCAATGCATAGCTCTTTCCCTCTCTTCCCTTTTCTATAAATATAAGCTTCCAAGCCTCAAAATGCATCTTTATTTTTGGTATGACCAAACTCTTCCAAAATTCATATTTTAACACCTTTTGATGCAATAAAGACTAAATTACATCATTTTCCAAACTAGATTGAAGTGTGTTCCATGAATTCATGTATTATGGTTAAGTGAATGTATGGACCTTGCTTATGTTTGAGTTTTTCTCACCTTTAGGAAGTGCTTAATAATTCTCAAAGGTCATTATAAGTGAAATTTATAGTTTATTGTCCAAATTGAAAGTGGATATATTCCCTCTCATGCTAATTTGATGACTAATTAATGCCTTATTCTAAAATATTTATGTGAGATTAATGTTCTTTGGTATTCAAGTGTCTCGTAGTGTGTTTTGTGAGAGTTTGAGTGATCAAATCATTGGTGCATCACCTATTTTACATGTTTTTATAAGTTATTATCAAAAAATCTCTCCCTTTTACAAGCAAGTGTTAGTTTAGTTGATAGATCCAGAAGGAATTCAGCCTTCTCTAGAGGTCTGATCCATTATGAGGATACCCACAACCTAGGATTAGTTCCATATTGGACTAGATTTGAGTAGGAGATATGAATAATACCATTACTCATCTAGGGTGTAAATATAGAACACCAATAGTTCCCTCATAATGAAGCCATTTATAGGATTAAGGGTGACACTAACCCTTGGAATTTTGAGCAATTCTAAGACCATGGTGTCTTCAAGATTCATACTCTTGAATCTTCATCTAATGTTCCATTTTGTGAGTCTCAGTTCTTCAATTTTCATATAAATTCCACTATAGGTTACAACAATCATCTTGAACTCATTGGGAACATTCCCCCTAACCTTTTAGATTTTGATGATGATGAGCCTGATGAGATCAACCCAAATATCAAAACTTATGATCATTAACTTCATTTCATCTCTCATCTTCCTACTTCTTTATAGCCTCATTCTCACAAACAACCTTGTTATGATATCCTTATCATCTTGACTAAGAATCACATTCCATTCATCATACCTCATCAAATGACAAGATAATCCTTACTTATATCATTAATATTCACATACCTAACTATGATGATGGTTATTCCTTAAATGGTCCATTCTTAGGTGGTATTGTTTAGGCCAATGATGTTGAGATTATACATTAACATTTTTTTTGTTTTATTCTTTTAGTGTTTCTTCCTATATTCCATCATATAAAGTCCTAATTTTAGAATTTTTCCCTTTATCATAGGGTAGAGATGGTGTTGACACCTCTAATTTCTAAAGATCTTAGGAGTATGCATATAGATCATGTTATGACTGGGCCTTACTACTTTGCTATGTATTCTAACCTCTATAACCTACTTATTCTTGATATGCATGTGACCCTCATTTGGACTTCTATAGATCCTACCCCTCCCTCAATAGATCCTACATTGGAGCTCAAGCCTGATCTTGCTATATTTTAGCCCATTATTTTTGCCACTATAGTTGATCTTGCTTTCACTCTTGATATTATTGAGCCTCTCCCTATTTTTTATCCCATTGCTCCTTCCATTGATCCTAGTCTCATTCTTTCCCGAACTTTACCTCTCTTGGTGATGGTTTCATTCCTTTTCCTTAGATGGCTCTATTTCCCACCAAATGGGCTAATAATCCTTCCCAACCTCCTTTTGATCCTATTACACCTCCTCTTATGAGTACCTCTATTAATCCTACTCACAGGCATATATGTTACTTAAATGGAATAGATAATCATTCATCTATGAATTATTACAAGATGCAAAAATATATTTATACTTTTCATCTTTCTTCCCCTCAGTCCTCAAACAAATCCATACCTCCCCCAAGGGTAGTTCCTAAATAGATGACTAAGTATGGAGAGTTGTATTGTCTTTGGCACTAATGTG
The DNA here is from genome assembly GCA_037957365.1 of Torreya grandis. Classification (NCBI taxonomy): domain Eukaryota; kingdom Viridiplantae; phylum Streptophyta; class Pinopsida; order Cupressales; family Taxaceae; genus Torreya; species Torreya grandis. Next base: position 1,173,016 of record JARHVA010003280.1, on the reverse strand, counting down.
GTACCCATCACACTGATCATTACTACATCCTTCAACAACACCTTAAGGATCATCTTATAGCTATTCTTAGACCTTTTACCATTCCTCCCATAGGTCATTCCCATAAGAAGGCTCTTCCTTATTCTCCCATGGTTCCACCTCCTATGGTTCCATCCCCTCCTATGGACCCTTAATTATCCCTTGTGCCTCCACCTATGACTCTTTCACATGTGGACATTCCCTCACCTATGGATCCTTCCCCATCGATGATCCTTTCATCTCCCATAGAGCCCACTCCCATGCATTCTTCTAAGCATTTCTTGCATAATTTCACTCCTTATCATGATATATCTAGCATTCCTACTTTTTATGTTAAGGAGATTAAATGAGAAATATTTTTTTAGTTTTCATTTAAGATAGATGAGACATCAATAGTAGTTCATATCCATCTTCGTAGAGATCGATTTGATGTTTAGGATAATGTGTGTGGAAAAATTTATCAGTATTTATGAGCATATGCATGGTGATTTTACATTTTTATTTGGATTAGAAATATGCTCCAATATTATCTTTATCTATCTATTATATCATTTAACACTATGTCAAATTCTTCTTTATCTTACATGGTGACTTTATTTTTGCATCCTATATTGATTACATTGTCATTTATGTTTTCTTATGGATGTATTCTTTATCATTAATTTATTTTTCCTTATTAAATTTTCTTTTTTACAAAATCTCTTCTTATCTCTCTATGATTTTTTGCTTTCTTATCTCTATTTTTCATGACTAATTGTCATTATGATTTGGTTATATAAACCTGGTTCTATTTAGTAATTCCCTATTACCATGTGATTATTTAGTAAACAATTAATTTCATTATAATATCCTTTCACTAGTCCACTTTGGATCTCCTTTTTCCCTTTCTTCATTTCTCACAAACTAAGCATATACATGGTTGAGACTTGAGATAACATGTTGGTTCATTGTCAAGCCTAAGTATTCTAGTCAGTCTTGTCTTTGGTTACTTAGCTTCTTTTAGCCTAAGCATACAACTCATTTATGTGTATCACTCTATCTCTTATAGTTTGTCATTCTTAGTCTATATGGAGGAGGAATCTTAAAAATCCTTAAAAACATTTAAAATCCAAATCATTTAACAAAAGGCAATGATATAATATGTAAAAACATTCAATAGTCTTAAAACTCAAATCACACTAAAAGATATGATTCAAATCACATCTCCTTGTTCTATTCAAAGCTCAAACTCCATAGTTAGCCTCAAGATAGAGCTGAGGTCCATTAGGGTGTGGTAGGCCAATATATTAGAAAAGGAGAATAAAAAATCTTTTAGTGATACCTACTTTCTCATGAAAGTACCCAATATTCATAGTAGATTGATAGCTCTATAAGGGGTCCTGAGGAATGGGGAACACATTTTGGGAAGGTAGGTCCATTTTACTTTTCTTTTACCACTCTACCTTCATGAGTTTATCTTAGTATCAAGCTTATTTTCCTACAAATCTTTATGTCTATAGCGAACATGTTTCCTTTGTATATTAATGGTCACTAGTCACTTAGTATCTTTTCATGTCCTTAGCATGCCTCCTATCTCCTAAGGTCTTCTCATAAGATGACTAAGTCATGTTTTTTACATTAACTTTTTCACTCCCTACATCCCTCATATTTCCTCTTGAGAAATATTGTTTTTTTTAGTGATCACTCCCCTTGGGATTAAATTTGTTAGTTACATTGTAAGACCATGGATAAGACCTAGTCATCCTCACAAATTACCACAATTCTACCTTCCTATTACCCACATCCTTTATTTCTATATTTTCACATTTTTACACCTCATTGGTGTTCCCTTTGTGAGTTATAGTGTAATACCCTGGATAGGACATGGTCCTCCTCCCAAAATTTTCTAATAATCCAAGTTACAACCAAAATTACATGTGTCAAATATGAGATAAGATGTGATTGCTTATGAAGTTACATGTCATTGACAAGATTCCCAACTTGATTTAGTATGTTTTATTATTGCTTCAATATTTTTTTTATTTTATCATCTTATTTTTTTATCACATGTAATAATCCAACCATTTCTTGAATTGTTTTTCACACTTCCCATCTTGAATTAGTATGATAAATTTAAGACCATTTTTTTGCCAATTTTATTTTTCTCTTATACTTCAAAATATGATTTAGTATGATTGATTGACTTAATTGATTTGTCTTTATAGCATTTATCCTTTTACGTGTTTTCCATTTTATTACATTATTTTCATACTTCCTAATGTGATTTAGTATGATTTTGTTTTAATTCAGTTGCTTATCTTTCATTTGGTTTAAAAATAAACTCTTTTTACCATCTTGATTTCCACCCTCTTTGGTTCTTGATACTTAGTCATTTTCTTGTTATTACATATTTCCTAACATGAAATAATGTGTAGTACATTTTTTTATTTATTATAATTTACCAAGTCCTTTTTGTTTGTTTATTTTTAACCATGTATGTGTCTTACATAATGCTAGAAAAGAAACCACACCTCATATATTTAAAATAGATTAATACATGTGCTAGAAATAAATATATCCAAAGCATCAACAACCACAGCCATAATGATAACACATACAATCAATATCTACAATGATTATATATATATATATATATATATATATATATATGTATATATATGTATATATATGTATATATATATATATATGTATGTATATATATGTATATATATATATGTATATATATATATGATATATACATGTATATATATATATATGATATATACATGTATATATATATATATATATATATGTATATATGTATATATATATATGTATATATGTATATATGTATATATATATATATATACAATGTTGTAACTCTATGGATGGGTCCTATCCTACCTATCTCATCACCTAGCCATTTTGCCTATAGATGCCTCAGTCTGACCTCTCTAAATAAAACATTACAAAGAGGCTATCTGATATCTCAATCCAAACACTTGTCCTTATAGATGAGTTACCTGAGCTTAAACCTATGCTAACTGGTCTAGGGTCACTAGATGTGTCACTCTCTCCTACTCTTGTACCTATGTCATATGGGTCAAGGTCACTGCGTGTGTTATCTCTCCTAATCTTGTACCTATGTCATATGGATTAAGAATGCTTCATGTATCACTCTATCCTGGGCATGTACCTTTATCATTTATGTCACTATAGTTATATGTGTAGCTCTTTCTTCAACCAAGGCCTACCATGCCCATATCTAGCCTACACCCATATATATTAGTGGCTACATACCCTCTTTATGTTCTCTTATCTACCTCACATCCTCTCTTGCTAGTCTAAACTAGCTTGCCTGAGTTGGGGCAGATGGTACCTTAGGATTCTCTAGTGTAGTGGGGTCATATGGAATCAATGCCTCATCTAAGACACCATGGAGTGATCCCCTCACTAGGGACCCCCATTTTATCTCCTCATCCTCTGCTACACCTATAAAAATCATACCAAATAGTTATTAGATCACTGATATATCTCAAAATATATCTATCTCTAGTATATCTCAAGTAAAATTTAAAGCAACATTTAACCATATTTTTATTACATGTTTGTGTTAGCCACTACTATCTCACCTTCTGTGTGACCACTAAGCATGGTCTCCCCATCCACATGGCCTCTGAGAACCTCCTTTATCAGTCACATCCTAAAAAAAAATCCAAGAGATGCCACTAATACCCATCTTAGGCTACACCAGAGTGGTCTCTTTATAATCCAACTCTATCCCAACCCACCTGTTGGGTCATTTGAGAAATCTACTATCTCTGATCTCTCATAATCTTGCTACTTCTATCAATGTTGTGTCCTTGGTAGTCACTTATCATCTCACTATAGAGATGATAGTGGTACTTTTGGTGCTCTTACCTCTGTCCCCATCTCTTCTCACTCTACTACCTATCATTCTTAACCAATCCATGGTCTCTCATGATGTGGTCTGAACATTAGCCTCACCACTATTGGCTCTAGTCCTCCTTTCCCTCATGGCTCTCTAAGATGTTGGGCCCAAAATCTGGGCACTACTATCAATTCCATTAGGTGAGGCAATCCCATCTACCCTAGTACTCATGTCATCAAATGTGGCTCCATCCACTAGGTATAATGCCCTATCACCTCCATTTATGCTAAATCTAGTACAACTATATCCCATCTAGGCTATGAAGTAATGATGTTGCCATATAGATTCTATATTATATCCACTCATCTCACTATCCATAATGTTGGCACATAGGGTATGACACACACTCCCTGGTCTTGTCTCCATCTCTATACTTATATTGACCTATCATCAACTGCATGGGGAAACCTAGTCAATCAATAAAGGGGGAACCTCTCATAGATCTATGCCATCAATAATATGATTAGTCCAATATACTTCTACCCTTTGGATATTAATCTATATATGTCATGCATAAGTTATACCTAGATGATAGATCTCAGGTCATAAGGCATCCTTTCCTCTAATATCATCTAGCTCAAGGCTATCACAAAAAGTGGTACCTTGTCATCTAACTTATGGCATAGTACTCATGTTGTCATAATTCCTATCACAACCTTCCATATATCTATAACTTATGAGGTATACACATCAAACATGCTCACCCTCTAGCCTGAGTATATCCTCTTCATACTTGTAGCCCATACAACTAAGGCTCTCCTCTCCTCATCACTATTAGGTTTCCTTGTTATAGGTAATCTTAAGATGGCATGTACATCCTCCGTAGTGATTCCCACATATATTGTATCCCCCTCTACCTCCCACATGAAGGTGTTAGTTAATTATTCCTAGCATCCCAGAAACATGACTGATAGATCTGATCTTAGGGGTATCTTCACATCTCTACTATACCTCTTAGGCCTACAAAAATTAGTCTATCCCTATCCTCTATCAATAGGTGATCTAATAGATCCAATAACCATGATGCTTCTACCAAATGCTAGAATCTCGATCACCAATATAATTAGGAAATAATAAAATATGTATTAGATCCTCCATGTCATGTATAGTCAAAATACATTATTTTTAATTTTAAAAAAAGCTTAAACCTCTTTAATTTATTCATTTAAACCTATTTTTAGTCTACTCACAACTTTTAGCCCTTAGGTGATCATTCTGGGTCTTATAGCATTCTTTTGATCACTTGCATGCATTTTCATACTATTCTAATTCTTTGGTCAAACTAGTTTGACCAAAATTTTCCTATTTTTTCCTTGGTTGACTTGACTATCCCTTAGTAATTCATTGTCCTACTAGACTTTTCTACTCAATAAAAAAACTAGGCTAGATTGATAGTTTGTAAAATGTACTGGGTTGACACATACCTATTGGGTCGATAGTGTGGATTTTGTCATTTTTTAGCCTACTAGGTTGACTGGGTCGACCCAGTTATTTTTTCATGTCAACCCCTTACATTATGTGAAATAAATGCCTTCTAGTAGTTATTTCCCCAAACCCTTCAAACCCATTTCTCTAATTGGTTTGTCCTACCCATATCACATAATTTGGTTTCATTTTCACATTTATAAATGTTTAAAAACACAATTTTCTAAAAATACACTTAAATCACTAAAATATTCAAAAACTAGATTAAGATTCTCAATTGCCTACCCATCCTGCACCTATTTTTGCCTCTAGAGGTCCCTCTCACCTAGTGTATTTCCTCCTCACCATCCTAGCTTGTTTGGTATCTTAGAACTCTTTTTCTCTCCTTCACAAGTCACAAATACCAAATGACTTTCATTTCACCTTATTTAAAATCACTTTTCAAAATCTAAATCTTTCAATTATTTTTTGGTAGATTCATTATTTTGCCTTTATCTTTTTTTTTTACTCATCCATTTTTTAAATCATAAAATTTTCTAGAATCATGATGACATAGAGAATCATTTCCACTAATATATACCTATCTTCCACAAAAATGATTTTTGGCTTTTTTTTCACTAACTTCTATAGGTTTGCCTAATGTTCTTCACATTAGACACCTTCACTTATCTTGAAATTTATTTCTTTATCTATAGCAATATGGTAAGAAAAGGTATATGTTTTTCAACTTTATACTTTCATTTATCTTATTTGTTGCTTACTGCATTTTACTTAACATCAATGTTATGTGTTATCATGTTCTATTTCTTGAAGCACCATCCCCTATTGTACCTGAATGATATGTGATGATCTTCAAGTGGGGCATATGTATACACATTATATTTTCAAACTTTTATAAATTACTGATACTTTGTATCTTGTAAGAACCTATCAAGTCTCAATATCTCTGAGTGCATACCTTAAAGGGTGCACTAGAAAAGGGGTGGGTAGACCATTGGTACTTCATAGGATTGTTGTCAAATTTTCCACTTTTTATCTACACACTTATCTCTTAAAACATTAATCCTAAGATTTTTCTTCTCTTTTATACCCATTCCAATAATTTTCTACATTTCCTCACCTAAATTCCATTTTATTAGTTGGCTATACTGGGTCGACTGGGTTGACCCTGTATAGTTTTGAGGTATTTTTCACTCAGGAGCTAGTTGATCTTTAGCCGACCTAGGTCATGATCTAGTGAATTATTATCTCAAACTATGCTAGTTCCACTAGATCAACCCTATCAGCTAGGATTTTTGAAAGGGTTTAGGGTCAACTCTGCCTATAAATACAAGTTTATTTCCATCATTTATCAAGAAGAAGCGAAATAAGAAGTAAGAGAAAATGAACATCTACGTATTGAGTATTCTAATTAAGGAATAAAGCTTAGGGTTCCATAATTTATTTGGAGATAAAGATTGTGTCTTGTGGAGAAGTCTTTTAGATGCATTTAAAGGTTTTGTAGTCTATATCTTATTTATTTTTGTCATCCTTACATACCACAACAACCTCTTATGAAGCATCTTGGCCAAGGGAGAGATTGAGGCTCGGTGGGTTCATCTTTAAAGGTAAGTATTCCTAACTTTATTTCTATTTTTTTAAGAGTGGATAGATATGCATTTATTCTTCTCTTACATGTACTAAGATTTCATATATATTGACATGAGTATATGTCATGTATGTTTAGGTTTATTATTTCTAACCCCCACTTTGTACCACAAGCTTTGGTGAGCACTATATTAAATTTACTTTAATTTTTATTATTTTAGGTGAAATATCAAACCCTAGGACCCCCTTAGGGTTATTTCATGATTATGTTAGACTGGAGGATTTGGAACCCTCCTTATCATGGTGTATTGTGATAAGATATCCCCTAATTAGGTCTAGTGAATCCCCATATTGGTCATGTTCCTACTTAATAAATGTGTTCCCAATCAGAAGTGTAGGTATACTCTATCTTCTTTGAGTTAGGATTGATTTATAGACATGATGCATTTCTGATTACATACATAATACATTTTAGATTTTATAGTTTACAATATGCAAAATCAAAAAAAATAGATTTAGAGGTATTCAATTTGCTTATGTAATCCACTCTTACCAGAAATTGAGCACTGATACACTTTTGTGAAGATAGTTAAAATACTTCAAATATTTTTTTAAAAATTAAATCAACACTCTATATAATACAGGTGGCATGTTATGCATTCATGTCCAAGATACTACTTCACAAAATTCATATTTCTCTTTTTCAAGTATCAAAGTTTCAAGAATTTACAATTTGATTCTAGATCTATCTATAATAGTTTGATTCATATTTTTCTTTTTCAAGTATAAAAGTTTCAAGAATTTACAATTTGATTCTAGATTTATCTATAATAGTTTGATTTATATTGTTCAAGTGGAATATGTTTGAGTTTAGTGATTCTTCACATCTTGATTTCACTTTATAAATTCATGTATTGGTTCCCACCTCTTCTTTTTAGTTCATCAAGTGAGCCACATTTGAAAAAAGTAACACTTCATAGCTTGGTTTCACTTTAGTGAACCACTCTATTAGTTCCTATTTGTTTATAATCATTACAAACTACTATCTAAGGGTTAATACACATAATATTTAAAACTCAATCATCATCACTGATTCTTCAAATTGAGATTTAATCACTCTCAATTCTCTATAGGTTCAACACTTTTCCACATGCCTAACAAGGGGCATGCACATTTTCATGACAAATACAAAGTGTGTATACACATTCAAATCTCATATTTCCTTTACTCTATTAATTTTATGAATCACTATAACTAATGGGGGGGATGTAGACACTAAAATTTAATCAATAAATTTTGGACAATGATTATCCTAGACACGTTTACCTTGTTTGGTCAATATGCCATTCTAATAACCCAAAATCTCTAAGGAAGCCCAAAAAGTCTCAAAATTATTTTTCATATCACCAATACTTAATTATTTTATCCTTCTTAAACATATACTTCAATACAACTTTGGTTTTATAAGCCTCTATCCCTTATAGACAAGATCACACTATCAGACAAGGATACACCACATCCTTATCCTTTAGTGTGTCCTTATCCAAAATTTTCTAATGGTCATATTTTTTAAAACAAATGCTTCATAACAAATCTCACATGAAAACCAATAGGTATATTATCATAAACATTTAAAATATTCACCTATATAAGCACATCAAGGCTCACACTTAGAACTCCTGGTTCTCTTACTATTTCTCACTAACAAAAAGCATTTATCTTCTAAGTAAAGACTATTATTTTAATTTTGTTGCAATACCATAGTCCCTAGTGAAGCTTAAATTTATTTTATTTTAGGTTAATGTAATCATTTATCAATAATTATAATTAAATATTGGTATTTGCATCACATGATCTTCCCAAAGGGAGATCGACATTGGCCTAAAGTCCACTGGGACTATGTATGCAACACACAATCAGAAATAAGTTTTATGAGGATAATTCATCCATATATCACTTATTATTTTTTATTCCTTTTACATTTTATATTATTATGTGTACTCGTGTAGGCTAGGGTTTTAATTTTGCATGTCATTCATGCATCCAAAGAGGTTCCACATAAGGGGTGATCAAGCCCATATTTTTAGATGCAATGCATTGTATTCTTAGACAAATTAATAGTAGTATACAATTATGCACTTCAACCTTGTTTGCATTCTACATCCTTGTCCAAAAATATATTGAGTCATTATTTTTAATTATCTATATTTTTCCATTTTTTTATACATAGCTATAGATATTAATAGTCAATGAATGAATAACATAGTTTGAAATAAATTAGTTTTCAATTAAATCTATCTAACCTTAACCCTAATTTCCATTTGGAGTAATTTATAATTTATATAGATTTTATAGATATATATATTTATTATATTCTAAATTATTTAACTTCCTAGATTAGATTTCAATAGTTTGCATTTTCAAGTAGAATTAATTGTTTATTCTAATTAATTATAGTGTAAACACAATCCAATAAATCAGAGATTCAAAATAAAAATAAATGAAGCATTTATGGATTCAAATCAATAAATATATTCATTTAATTTAATAAAATTTCATCATTTTTTTACAACCTATAAGTAAATCCATTAATCTAATGTAAAATACATACAGTGTTGTAGGTTACGACTTATTTTTTCAAGACTCAATTTTATAACTAAGCTTCATGATTTCATCCTATATAACATGTTCATGATTATTTTTGAACTTTTATACATTTATGAAATTTTAGTAGATTGTGATATTTTTCTATGCCTACAATGTAGTTCCAAGAAATCAATGTGTTTTTAGGCCTATGATGATTTTATAGAATGATATGCTTTCCTATACTTGTGATGGTTTTCCATGGTTGTGATTCCATTCTAGGGTTGTAATGTTTTTCCAATCTTGTGATGTTTTTCCAATCCTACAATGTTTTTCCTATGCTAGTGATGTTTTTAAAATTTTATGATTATTTTCTATCATTGAAATTCTTTTCTAGGATTACAATTATTTTAGAGGCTTTTTAATGTTTTATAGGTCTATGATGTTTTTCTAGTCCCATGATTATTTTCCAATCCCACCATGCCTTTCCAAGATTACAATACTTTTTTATGCTCTCAATCCTTTTCCAAGTTTGGGATGATTTTAATGGCCTAAAAATAATTTCCAAGCTTGTGATATTTTTTTAAAATTATGATTCTTTTCTATGCTTGTGATGTTTTTCTAAGATTACAATTCTTTTCTAATCTTATATTATTTTTTTAAGGATGTAATTTTCTAGGGATTTTTAATCATTACATATATTTTTCTTAATTTAGAACATTTTATTTATCATCTATATATTATTACTAATTTTTCCAATATTTTCACTAAATTAAAAATATTTACCAAAATTCACCTTTTTGTTTATAAAAAACTTGGAATTTTATATTTTTTGCCATAATCACGATCTTTGTTTTCATAGGATTCACCAAAATTATGAATAACATCCTAAAAATATTAGGCACCCATTCTATAACTTTTATTTGGGTGAATTACTTTAAATTTTCTTGATTTGTAATGAATACAACATCATTCACAATAATATTTTGTTTACTAGTGATTTGGACTAGTAAAACATACCAACTCATCCCAAAGAAACTTCACGATCTTTTTAGTTAAAACATTCAATTACACTGAATATAAAAAAAATAATGTTATAGAGCTTATATCTTTTGTATAAAATTTATCTCACTATTTTGGTTTCATTCTCATGGGCGTTGTGTCTACTACAAGAATCCATTGATCTTTGTCTATCAATAGATCTTCCATCATGAGTTTACATAAATCAACATGTTGACCTTTTAATTTTTCAATCTTTATCCTAGTGTTTTTAGACATTTTATTCACATAAGATTCCTCCACATAGCTCCCACATAAAATAAATCATTTCTTACAATTAATTCCATCTTATACAAATATTACAATTAAACTTTGATACCAAATGTTAGGAATAATTTTTCACATGATAAATGAATACAAAAGAGGGATATTATGATAACCTTATACAAAAAAAATATAAACAAAAACACACAAATATATATTATTTCACCTATTAAACCCCTTTTAGATAAAAATCCCAACACAATAACCTTATTGATTATAACATAAAATGAACCATCTTATAATGATAAACAAAGTCTTAATGCTTTATAACCTTTTGTCTGCAAGATATCAATATCATTTTGATATAAATTCATAATGATTCCATTTTTTGAGTGAAGGATGAAGGTTTGATTTATATAGAATTTTGGGTGAGGATATCAATGGTTGAGATTGTTTTTTTGATTAAAAACTTTGGATTGGATGAGTATTGCATAATTATTTAACTAGAGATGTCTCCATTTAGATTAGGTTTTTTTAAATTTGGAGAGGAGTGATAAGGATTTAATTGACTTGTTTTTAAATGGATACTTAGTCAACTAGATGAGTTGGATGTGCACACAACGCTTTCAATTTTGAACTCATGATGACATGGCCTAGAGGATAGTTAGGATAATTTCTATTTTTTATTTATTACAAATTAATAAATATGCATGAATTTTATTACCATAATTAATTAATTAATTAATTTGGATGGGATATGAGGTCATGATAATTTTAGTTGTGAGTATGATTAATGTCACTTGTGGTGATGTTATTAACATTGGGATGAATTAATATGAGATGGCTAGGCATATTGATAAGTTAGTAAATGATGAATTAGACATGAATGATGGGTGAAGAATTTTATAATTCTAAAATTTGAGTGTTTATATTTTACCCTTACCCTCTTTTAAAGGTCATTATGACTATAATAAGTAATGAAATTTGAAATAATAGAAAAAACTTTTAAATAAAATTATGTGTGTTAAGATGCTATACTAGGATTCCCCTAGTGTCATGATGGTTATGGATGATTCCCCCTTAAGAGGATATGTAGGGTTAAAATACATGGAGGAGCTCTTGAAATGAGGAGATTTTTGTTATATATAATAATTTTGGGATAAAATGGAAGGGTGAGGATCAAGAAAGATGGGTTGGGATATAACAATATGTGATGAGTGGATAGTAGGATGATGATGAATATGAAAAATAATTATGGTTGTCATGAATGGATGAGATTAACTCATTTGAGATACAGATTACATGATTTGATTTTCCTCAAAAAATAATATATGTGAGGGGATTGGATTTGTAATAATATATACCAAGAGATATACAAGCTTTTATTTTCCCCAAGTAATGATATATGCAATAGGACATATTTTGGAATGATATATCTTTAGAAAGCTATGAGATTTGATTTGATTTATTGATTGATAAATTTGTATGCATATATCAAGTTAACCAATTTTACATATTAATTATGTGATGATGAAATGTAATGTTAATGGATGAATATTAGTGATGATGAATGAATTTTTTAATGTTGGATGGTTTAACATGCATATTTTAATGTTAATGGATGAATATTAGTAATGATGAAAGCTAATGTCAATGCATATCATGTATTTGACATGTTAGATGGATTAGAATTCACATTTGATGGCTTAAAATTCCTATTGGATGGCTTATAATTTATATTTGGATGAGTTAACCAATTTTATGGATTAATGATGTGATGATGAAAACTATGTCAATGCATATCATGGATTTTATATGTTGGATGTATTAACATTCATATTGGATGGTGAATTATAAAACCATTAAAAATCCAAAAAAATCATAAAAACCTAATAAATCCCCCCAAATCATAAAACTCTAAAAAAATACCCAAAAATATAGAAAAAAAAGCCGCAAACAATTATGTGATCTTGTCCTTTATTAAAACTAATATACTTGTTCTATTATAAGCATACCATTTCATATTTCATTTGGATATAGCATTCCCAATCAAACCCTATTTCATATACCATTTCCAGGGGAAAAATAAATCTACCAGTTATTAATATCATCATTCATTGAAGATCAAATTTCTCACTTGATTAGGGACATCACATAAACTATTTTTGTGTGTTCTTGTAAATTTTTTGTTGTTTGGGTGTATTTTTATCTTGTTAATTATTTGTGTGTGTTTTCATGTCATTCCATATGGCATATTACAATAGTGAAATCATGTTTGTTTTATTATCATGGTGTATCCTATTTTATACTATAGTTAAATATGGTTTATTAAACATTTTTAGTGTAAGATCAACATTAACTCATCAAAGATACATGATATGCATCTATATGCATTCATATCCAAATATAATAATTCACATATCATTAATATTCATCCACTAACATTAAAATATGGGTGATTTTAATATTTTTATGCATTAACATGTTATGTTGGACGGCAAAGCAATGAAACTTCAAAGAATAGAGAAAATTTATAAAGAAAAATATGGGTGTTAAGATACTACACTAGGATTCCCCTAAGGGCATGGTGGTTATGGATGATTCCCTCTTAAGAGGATATGTAGGGTTAACACATGTAGAGGACCTCTTTAAATGAAGAGAGGTGTGTTATTTATAAAATATTTTGGATAAAATGGAGGGGTGGGGATGAAGAAAAAGGGGTTGGGATATAACAAGATGTGATGAGTGGATAGTAGGATGATTATAGATATGAAAAAAATTATGGATGCCATGGATGGATGAGATTAACTCATTTGAGCTAAGGCTTGTATGCTTTGATTTTCCCAAAAAAAAAATGTGAGTGGATTGGATTTGGAATAATATATCCCAAGAGAGATACAAGCTTTGATTTTCCCCAAGTAACGATATATGTAAGAGGGCATATTTTGGAATGATATATCTCAAGAAAGCTATGATATTTGATTTGATTTATTGATTGATAAATTATTATGCATATATAAAGGATTTAACCAATTTTATAGATTAATGAGGTGATGATGAAAGCTAATGTCGATGTATATCATGGATTTGATATGCTGGATGTCTTAACATACATTTTTTTAATGTTAATGGATGAATATTAGTGATACATTAATGAATGTTTTTTAAATAAGAATGAATATGGATGTATATCATTTATTTTTGATGAGTTGATGTTGATCTTACACTAAAAATATTTTAGCAACCATATTTTACTATATCATAAAATAGGATGCACCATGATTATAGAAAAAACATGATGTCACTATTGTAATATGGAAAATGGACTAACATCAAAAAACACACAAATAATTAATAAGATAAAAATACACCCAAACAACAAAAATTACAAGAACACACAAAAATAGTTTATGCGATGTCCCTAATCAAGTGAGAAAGTTGTTATTTAATTAATAGCTGGTAGATTTGTTTTCCCCAAGAAATGATATATGTAATGGGGTTTGATTGGGAATGATATATCCAAATGAAATCTAAAATTATATGCTTAGAATAGAACAAGGATTTCAATTCTAAAAATGATCTAAGAAACATTTCAAGTGACAATTCGGGTAACAATTCTACCCCAATTGGTGGTAGAACTTCTAGGAGCCATAACTTTTGCACCATAGCTCTGTTTAACTCCCCATTTGAGTTGTTGGAAATCTAAGAATGAGGACAAAGTGATGAGATGGAATGAGATATTCTTAATGGTTTTTGACACCCAAAATCCCAATGTAAGTGTCCTAAATGTCAATTTTAATAGTGTAGTCTAAAAATAGTAAGTTTCTAAAAATAATAATTTCTTAAAATTTTGTGATGTTGTAAATCATGGAAGTCAAACCACTTCATATACCTCAAGATTAGTGACCTTACACATCCTCCTCCTACCTTTAAAGTATGTATAAAAATAGGTGTAGCCCAAAAAGGCAATCAAATATCTCTTCTCAAAGATAGGCATATGTTGTATCTACAATTTTGAGCAATAAAACATCTCTTCTCAGAGATAACATTATTATTTGTGTGTTCTTGAAATATTCTTGAACCAGGATTTTAAAGTTTTGGATTAGTGGTATCAAATTGGTTTATCTTTAGAGTGTATGATCCTAAGGATGAGGTCAAATTATAGGAAGCTTGGGTGGAAAATAATAGAACCAATAGACTATCCACCTAGTCACTCCAAATGACCTCAAATGAAAAATAACACTGAGACATCTAATCCTTTCAAATAAATGGTGAATGAAGCCCTTGAATAGCAACAAGTGTAGATGCTAAAATAATTTACCCAAATTCTCTAACAAATCTCAATGGGAAATTTTGGATCCTCATCTACAACCCCGCATCTTTTCAGTAACTCAAAACCCTTCAAGGTTTAGGTGAATTTTGATATCCCTAGATTTGAAGTCAAAATAAATGTTGATGTAGTAAAAAATTGGTTGGATCAATTTTCATCCTATTTTTTTGCAAATAAATTCACAAATAAAGAGAAGATCACTTTTTCTCTTTTGAAAGCATCATTACCAGTCAAAAATTTGTGGGAAGTGTACAAGAAGAGATTCAATATGAATGATATTGGCCTTAAGGTGGAGCATACCTAGGATGATTTCATAGAAGCTATCAAGGAAGAATACTACCCCATTGGATCATATGATGATTTGTATATAGAGTGGAAACAAATTTACCAAGCTAAATAATAGTCTATTCAAGATTACAATGACATTTTCATTCTCTATTTATGAGATTGGGCATCTAAGAAAGTGAGAAAAACAAGGTTATCAAATATCATGGTGGACTACAATGGTATATACAGAGGGAAATGGAACTCTTCAATTTGGAAACCCTCAATGAGGAATACAAGTTCATGGTGAAGATTGAGCAGAAGCATGGAAGAATGAATATGAAGAGTCATCCTTCAAAATGGAAAAGTGACAAAGAAGGTCAAACATGAGGCCAAAATTAGAATCAAAAGGAAGGGAAGACTAGGAAATGGTGTGATTACCACAAATTTGGAAATCACTTCAAAGAAGAATATTGAGCCATCAAGTCCCTACTTTCTGAGTCACAATCCTCAACATCTACTACTCTAACTCATACACACTCTATAATCAAAGAAGATGAAGAATATATTATAGATGTTAATCCCAATGCCATTATTGCTTTATCACAAACCCACAAGGAGAGGCCAGATGACAAATAAAGGTTGTTTCACTCTAAGTTATGGGTGAAAGGTAAGCCTCTATATTTCATTCTTGATAGTGGAAGTCAAAAGAATTTAATCTCTGCTAATGTTGTGAAAATCCTAAAATAATCCATGAATCCTCACCCAAATCCATATAGTATTAAATGGTTGAGTCTAGGGAGAAACCTCCATGTCACCCACCAATGTCTTCACTCATATGTAATAAAATATTTCCAAGATGAGGTCTTATGTGATGTGGTCAATTTAGATGTTTATAATGTACTCCTTAGTTAGCCATTCATGTATGATCGACATAGCATCTATGAATCAAGAACTAGAAGGATCACCCTCACTCTTGGAACATGTCACTACAGGGTTCCAGAGGTACCACCTTCTACATTTGTCTCCCTAATTAGTGCCAAGAAATTCATTCTCATGGTGGTCAAGCCACAAAAATCCAAAAGGGCTGATGTTGCAGCCCTAACTACAAAAACAACACAACAAAAAAGAAAATAGATACCCAACTGGGGAAGTTCATGGCCTTCCATTCATAGACTGATGGTTAGATAGAAATGGTGAACAATTGGGCCTTGCATAGCTCCAAAAAGCATAGTCCATTCTAAGTATGCATCGAGAATTAAGTCAAAACACAACTACCATAGTTGATGATAAATATTAATGTAATGGGTACCATTTCTTCTCAAGGAGGGAGGAATGATCTGAGCAACATTTCAAGTGACAATTTGGGCAATGCTTCTACTTTAATTGGTGGTAGAAATTTTGGGAGCCATAACTTTTGCACTGTAGCTCTGTTTGACTCCCCATTTGAACCATTGGAAAGCTAAGAATGAGGATAATGTGATGAGATGGCATGAGCTATGCTCAATGGTTTTTGACCCCTAAAATACCAATGTAAGTGTCCTAAATTTCAATTTTAATAATACAAGCTAAAAATAGTAATTTTTCAAATTTTGTAATGTTGTAAATTGTGGAAGTCAAACCACTTCATTTCCATTGAGATTGTTAACCTTTCACATCCTCCTCCTACCTTCAAAGTATGTATAAAAATATATGTAGATCAAAAATGCAATCAGACATCTCTTCCTAGAGATAGGAATATGTTGTATCTGCAATTTTGAGCAATAAAACATCTCTTCTCAGAGATAGCATTATTATTTATGTGTTCTTGAAATATTCTTCAACCAAGATTTTTGAGTTTTGGATCAAACAATGGACAAGATCACATAGTTATTTATGGGTTTTTTTATTTTTAATTTTTTCTATTTTAGGGTATTTTTTAGATTTTTATGATTTTTGGGGGGTTTGTTAGGGTTTCATTATTTTTGGTGTATTTTAAGGGTTTTATGATTTTTATGACTAAAAAATATGTACAAGGTTATCAAAAAATGGAAAACAAATTCAATAATTTAAGAAGGGAAAGATAAGTTATGGATAACATGATAGAGGGAAGGATGTGATAATTGATGGGATGGTTAAAGGATGTAGGATGAGATCTATAAGTACCACATTTTATGAGAACCATGTGCCTTTATACTATTGATTTTTAATGTGTTATGAAGAGGGTATACCAAGATGTTTTTGAAAAATGTCTCAATATTTTCTCCATGTCCTTATCAAAGTCAAATGCAAGGAGAAGGATGTGCATGATGGGATAGAGACAAGGATTGGTTAGGGAGTTTAAGGGGTTGGATGGAGTAGGTTATATAGAATGGGATAGCTTAGGATTTCAATATATGTATGGGGTGAATCTCTTCCCAAGGGAGAAGGTAATTTTAGACAATTACACATTATGCTAGAAACTAGTTTTGATCATGGTACTTTCCTAAGGTGCCACAAAAATGGTTTTCACCCTTGGACAATTATTTATCTCTCTTTTAATTTTTTATTTTATTTTTATTTATTAATATGTTTTAATATTTTATCTTTTATTTTTATTTTTTCATTTTTGTTCTTTTTGAATTTCTTGAGTTTATTGGAATCGTGAGTATGGAATCATTTGAGATCCATTATGTTGACTCGATTTAATCTTTAATTAATACATGATTGAGGTAACTTACTTTTAAGGGCCATGTTATTGATGTGTGTTTCAAAGTGTCATCATGAATTAATTTTATTATCAATTTGGCTTCCTCCAAAAAAATTAACAAGTTTTCATCACAACCCCTATGATAGAGGGTTGAAGTGAGAGGTATTTTGGATGAAGGATGTTAGTTAATTGTGTAAATGACTCTAAAAGATGGTGTTATTTTGGAAATGAGTGGGTATTTTATATTTCCAAAGGGAAATGGAACAATAATCTCTTGTTTAACATGACCAAGAGCAGCTCTAAGTTTGATGATTTTAATATTTTATTATGTTTTGATGGTGTTTTCAACAAGTTATGTAGAGTTGTCTTGAAACTATGTTGACATAGGATAAAGTTTTATTTACTTGTCCATTGATACCCAATAAGGGTTTACACCAATAGACTTTTTTCAATTATTTTTATTTTTATTTTTTTTGATAAAACCTCAAAGAGGTTTTCACAAGCGGACTTTAATTTTTTTGTTTTTAATTATTTTGACTTTTGGATTCATTTTGATTTAGGAACTCTACCTATTCCCTAAAATAGGTTTACTTGTCAAGGTTGATTTTGAAACATTACATGTGATCAATTGGTAGGATGCCATAGTAGGGTCCTATGATTTATGTGATTAGTTCATTGCTTTGAAATATATCTAATGGCATGTTATATTTTTGGTCCCAATTAACAAGGTGAGGGTTTTGGAGGTCAATATGAGTGGTAAGGATATTGGTGTCAATGAAAGGATTGGTAACGATAGAGGGGTTAATAAAGGGATTGGTGGGAAAAAATTATAAGATATTAGGAATGGAACATTTTTTGATATTGGATGAAGCTTCTTCATAAATCTTAGAAGTGTCACTAACATACTTGAATTTATCACCAAGGATTTTATAGCTAATTCCATGATATTATTTATTTTCACACACATGGATATGTTTCAAGATTCCTTACTCATGAAGACCAAGTCATTTTCCATTATAGTTCATGATTTTTCATTTTTATTGGCTATATGATATTCTTTATTTTGAAATAATGATTTTAGGCACTCGTCATATATCTATGAACTATTGGAGCTTTTTATTTTGTCATACACAATAAGGTCATATTTGATAAAATATGTGGTGCCAAAATGATATGATGTTACTTTTATCTTCATTTTTATGGTATCCTTTCCACTACTTGGAGAAAAAGGGAGTTTTACCACATGGAAAGTGTTTTGGATTTTGTTGTCTAAAAGTACATTCTTCACTTGAGGCTTAGTGATGGATGCTTCGATACATAATGGGAGTTAAGGTGATGGGTCAAAAATTAGAGTTCAATTAAATATGGGCTCATCAAAGATGGGTTACTAGTTAAATATGGGCTCATCAGAGATGGGTTGGGATTGGAAGGTTTAGATGTTGTGACATCTATTTTGGCATGGAGATGTTTGATCGTGCATTGAAAATGGATCTTGGAATATCCTTAATTTTGGGTTTTTGTGCATGGATAGACTTTTCTCTCAAGAAAACAACATTCATTGGATTAGTGGTGGTAGGACATAATTGGATTTTTGTGGCTCAAGGACCAAATTTGTGTTGGACTTTTTTAGCTCAAGAGCTAGATTAGGATTGGATTTTGGATAGTTTTATTGGTGTTTCTCAAGGGGATGATTTATAGGGTGTTGAAGAGGTGATTTTTAGTTATGAAACTATTGATTGGGTGATTCATTGAATGATTTTTGGTTGTGTGATTATTGATTAGGTAATTTATTTAAGGATTGTGAATTTTGGGTTCATTTCTTATAAAATTTGTGACATAATCAAGTAAAGTGTTGATTATAATATTTTGATGGGTTAGGGACTTGATGGTATGATTGATGATTATATGGTGGATGGGGTTGATTGTTGGAATTATGGTTGTTAGAATTTTTTTTATGATGTTAGGACAAAATGTGGCTTGATCAACTAAGGGGATTAATGGAAAATGGATGTTTTACATGGTTTACGATTGTTGGATTGATTAGGGAATGAAGGTTTAGGTGTCAAATGACTAATGTGGGATGTAAGGTTAACTTCATATTGACTTATCTATTGGATTTAATAAAAGAAATTTTTATTTGGAACTGGAATTCTAGAATTAGTTTCCCTTTGGGGTTGACATAGTGGATATCAGTATTTGGATTATAACTAGTCGATGGGAGATCTTCTTGATTAGCAAGACTAGTGGGATAAAATGTATTAGGATAACACTAGTTTTCATTAGTAAAATCTAGGTCAAATAGAATTTGATATCTTATTCTGAATGCCATCAGTTATGTTTAGGTTTAGTTTAAATTAGATAGTTTTAGTTTGGAGTCATTTTTAATTAGTCATGCTAGATTTTTTTTAGTTTTAAATGGGTTTGGTGTTGATAAACTAGTTTAGCACAAGGGAATAAAATAACAACACACAAAGGATAACAAAAGATAAATTATTCAAGTGGATATGTAACAAAATAGTGGCCCATAAATAGTACCCCAAAGAGTATTTATGAGTGATCTTGGGGAATGTTGTGTTACCTACACCACTATTTGATCTATGATGGAAGGATCCTAATAAAGTTTTACATGGGGTTATCTAGGGATGTCTTTTATACCTTGTGGTACATTGAGGCCTAAATCCATGAGAAAAGGTTACTATTGAATCCTTTTTGGAGGATAAACCCCCACTTAACAAAACTTAGGGAAAACCAAAATTATGCTTAGCCATTTACTACAATAGGGTAGATGCATGATAATTGGGGTTAAAATGGGGGGCTTAAAGTGACATTTTTTTTCTAAAAATGAAAATACTTGAAATTCGAGATAATTTTAGAGTCACTTATAAAAATAATTAGATAATAACGTAAGAATATGAATTATGGAATTCTAAATTCAGTTTTTAAATGTATAATTTTTTTAATACCCAGATGATAAAAGTATGTAAAATTGAGTCATTTATGACAATGGCTTGACACTTTTTGTGAAAATATAAGGAGACAACATGTGTAGGGACACACTTTTTTCCAATAAATGAATGAATTATTATATGAAATTGCATATATGGATAGATGAAATGTCAAATATTATCGAGAATATTTTTTATTAATACACACACACACACGTGTGTGTGTGTGTGTATATATATATATATGTGTGTGTGTGTATGTATGTATATACATATGTGTATATATATATATACATATATATATATACATATATATATACATATATATATATACATATATATATATATATATGTATATATATATATATACATATCTATATATGTATATATATACATACATATATATATACATATATACAAATATATATATATATATATGTATATATGTATATATATATGTATGTATATATATATACATATATGTATATATATATACATACACATATATATACATATATATATACACATATATATACATACATATATATAGATAGATATATATATGTATATATATATATGTGTGTATGTATGTATGTATGTGTGTGTGTGTGTGTGTGTGTGTGTGTGTGTGTATATATATATATATTGAGTCAAGACAACTAAAAAATTGAAACTACAAGCATACAAACACAATTTTTTGACCTTAACTTCATGAAAATAATTTTTTTAAGCATAGTCAATGATGTGTAAATTGTTGATATAGATGTTTTATAAACTTTTAATCAACTATCAAAATTTATAATGCTATTTTGTATGATATGTATATAGTCCATAATAAGTTATGTTGTGGATAAATTAAGTAATAATTAAAAATAATTGTTTAACATTTAAAATATATATATTGAAAAAGTACATTTTCCTTTCTACAAACCTATATAATTTTTTTTAAATAATAAATTGGACTGATCACATGTGTTGTAAAAGAAGGAAAAGACTCATAAATTTTCTAAAAATAATGTGGGTTTCTTCATGACATGTTTTAGGCTAGGTTCAAACACCCCCAGGCCTAAACTTGACCCAATTTTAGAGGGGAAGTGGAAAAGTCAAAACAAATATTTCTTAAAATGGTGTACACCATTAGAAACACATTTTTTGGAGGGAATGTAAATATTTTAAAAAATTATAAGGAAATGGCATATACCTTTTGTTAAAGGTTGTATTCCCTATGCAATACAAAGGATGTACACCCTTTAGAAAATGGCATATGACCTTTAATTTTTATATGTTATTTATGTTTGATATTGGTTTTTATATGTTTTTTGTATTTTATAAGTTTACATTTAATTTATATTAAATTTTATATTATTAAAATTTAAATTTATTTTACTAAATAAAAAAAATTAGGGACATTCTACATCTTCTAAAAATGATTCCAGAGTTGTAAGAGTTACAATTTAGAAGACAATTTTTAAAAATCCATACTAGTCAATACTCTATTTTCAAAATTTTAAGATTGGAAACTAACTAAAATATTGGATTTATTAAGATATAAGCTCAAGTATGGATGTAATTCATTGATATAGATATAAATATCCATATATATATATATATATATATATATATATATATATATATATGAGCTTAGGTATGGATTGGTCAAGCTTGAGATAGGGCCTATGCTAACACAAATGCAATATATACATAATATGATCAGATGGAGCATGCATAGATGCATTGAAATATCTCAATTGATATGTCTAACCCTAAGTGAAAATAAAACAATGTTACATTTGATTCTTTCTTTTCACTTTCAACTATCTAGATTTTGGCACATATATCATCTATTAAAGCAAAGGTAAAGGAAGAGGTGTCTTGTGGACCAATCCTATCGGTAAATTTTTTACCCCAACATTAGTGTTAACATAGACATCTTATTTCCCTATTTTTTATATGAGATATATATATATATATATATATATATATATATATATATATATATATATATATATAATTAAGTCACTCTAGTAATCTCATCCATTAATATAGAGATCTAGACTGGGTACCACCTTATAATATTATTTCTATGAAAAACCATTGCATTGAAGAATAGAAAAAACCTAGATCATGAGATCATTCAAACCCAATTTTCATTCCCTCATTATTTAAACTAAACATCAATAGGTCTGTATCTAGATACGTAATGTTTGACATATATGCTACTACCTATGATCATGCACTTGATGTCCCCCACATAATATTAATATTATTTCCTAGTTATCATAATGATTGATGTATATGATAATGTTCCCATTTTAATTTTGATCCCATTCACTCACTAACCATTCACTTGCTAACCCCTTATGTTGATGCACTTCCTCAACTCTTTTTTCCAAAATACTCTATCTCTATAGGTAAGTTGATCAATGCCCATCTAGTAAATCACATGACCTTTAGTCCATAAATGACCTCTCTTGCCAATATATATTACATAATGAACTATTAGTTTAGTTTTAGACATATCAATTTGGCTTGTAAATGGCATTATAAATGGACCAATAATCTAATAATTTTAAATCAACCTTCCATTCCAATATATATGATATAAGGTTACCCTAGCTAAAAATTTATTCCTATATCATATTCACAGTCTAGGTTATAATGTTAACACCATTCTATTTTTTGATATTTTTATATCATAACCAAGATTTTATAGGTGGTTCCATTCTTATATAATAATCATGTTATTCAAGGTGGGTTCTAAGCAAAAAGCTACAAGGTAGATTCAGGCAAAATTCCTAAATTATGTATGGGCTTTTCAATCAATGGATCTATATATGTGCATAAATGACTATCATGTAGCATATATGTAGTCATGATATAGTCACTCATACATGGAATCTACCCCATAACTAGTACTACATGTAGGTATGAAATCACTCATACATGGCATCTACCTATTATAATGATATGGTCACTCATACTAGACATGAGTATATTCCATTTAGAATAAAAGGAAACAACATTTTAGAGTCATAATATTACCATTCACTTTGGAAAAAAATAGAGAGATGGATCAATTCATGTATGATTCAATTCCAATATCATGCACGCATGACCTGACCACTTTATTCCAGACTCACACAAAACATAGTCATCTTGTAGAATTCCAAACTCACAAAAAACTCTACCAATACTACAAACACTATAAATAATATTTGGGGTGTATGGGATTTCTTTCAAACCATATTTTATTAGTCTCATATAAAAATTAATCATATAGATATGGGATTCAAGTGCATAAATTCTTAAATTTGGTGATCAAAAATATCTATATCTATATCTATCATTAATATGTTGAGTGTTCTCTATGGCCAACACTCACTAGGTATAGTATCAATTAGTGTGTTTAATATCATGTGGTTGAGTACTTTCACTAGTGCTCAATATTAGTTTAATACCTATTGTCTCCATCTCAATCTTATTATTTCAAGTACTAAACACTTTTCTTTTACACAATGTGGTCATTAGAGATCTACCATCACTACATTAGCCCTCATCTTTTTTTATCATCCCTAATCACTCCCTCAACATCCATCATCATCCCTAATCACTCCCTCACCATTTTTCATCATATTTCATCCTTCCATCATCTATTTTCATCATCCCTCATTGTCCTTAATCAAATTATCATTGATATTCATCATCTCTCATCATCCCTAGTCATTCCTTCATAAGCCTTCATTTTCCTCATCATCCTTAATCATTCCCTCATCATCCCTAATCACTCCCTCATCGACCTTCATCATATGTATTCATCCATAGTCATTCCTTAATCACTCCCTCATAATACCTCATCATCCCTAGTCATCCTTAATCACTCCCTTAACATCCCTCATTATCCCTAATCATACCTTAATCAACCCTCATCATCCCTAATCACTCCCTCATCATTCTTTATTTCTCCTCATCATGCCTAATCACTCTCTCATCAGACCTCATCATCCATCATCATCTATAATCACTCCCTCATCATCTCTTATCATCCCTCATCATCCCTAGTCACTCCCTCATTGACCCTCATTATCCCTCATCATCCCTCATCATCTCTAATCACTCATCATTAACCTTAATCACCCCTAACCAATCCCTCATTAGACCTTATTATCCATAATCACACCCTGATTAACCCTCATCATCCCTAACCATCTCTAATAACTCCCTCCTTGTCCCTCATCATCCTTAATCACTCCCTCATCGACCTATATCATCCCTAATCACTCCTTCATTATCCTTCATCATCCTTAGTCACTCCCTCATTGGCCATCATTGTCCTTCATCATCCCTCATCATCCCTAATCACTCCCTCATTAACATTCATTATTCATAATCACTCCCTCATTAGCTCTAATTATCCCTAGTAACATCCTTATTTACCCTCATAATCCCTAATCATCTCTAATCACACACTCATCATCTCTCATTATCCTTTATCATCCCTAGTCACTCATTTATTAACCCTCATCATCCCTAATCACTCCCTCATCATCCCTACTCACACCCCCTCTTTATACCTCAAAATCATTATTTACTCCCTCCTCATCTATCTCTATCCCTAATCACTTAATCATTGGCCCTTATCATCCTTAATCACTCCCTTATTAACCCTAGTTATTTATCATCATCCCTAGTCACTCCTTCATCATCCCTTATCATCCCTAATCACTCCCTCATCAAACCTCATCATAATTAATCAATCCTTCATTGTACCTCATGATTTATACTCACTCTATCATCATCCCTAATGACTCCCTTTTTGTCTCTCCTTATCCCTCATCATTCCTTCATTGGCTCTCATCATCCCTAATCACTCCTTAATCATTCTTAGTCACTCCCTCATCATTCCTCATCATCCCTAATCACTCCCTTCTCATCCATAATCACTCATTCATTTAACCTCACCATCCCTCAGCATCCTTAATCATTCTTTTATCATCCTTTATCATCCCCAATCACTCCCTCTAATACCTTGATGATCAGCGAAG
Source organism: Torreya grandis (assembly GCA_037957365.1). Taxonomy (NCBI): domain Eukaryota; kingdom Viridiplantae; phylum Streptophyta; class Pinopsida; order Cupressales; family Taxaceae; genus Torreya; species Torreya grandis. Next base: position 1,146,960 of record JARHVA010003280.1, on the reverse strand, counting down.
TGAATTCCCACTTATGCCTTATTTTATTTTATTCTAGTTTAAAATTTTATTCACTCAAATAAGGCTTAAATAAATTTTTATTTACTCATACTCTTTCAATAAAATAAGTAACTCTTCTATCCATAAATACATTTCACTTTTTAACCAAATAACTCTCACTTGATGAATAAACAACTCCTCTTTCACTCAACTAAGGCTAAAAAACTATTCTTCAATCTTAGTTGTAATCATGTGGTTTCTTAGTAGTTCATTATGTTACCATTTATTTTAAAGATATGTTTATATCTATGATAATAATCTATGTAACTTATTTTTAATTAATTGTATTTGTGTTAGTTTGATATGTTATTATACATCAATGTGGTTACATCATTGATCAAGGAATTAATCATGGTGGAGCAAATATATGTATACAGTCAGTTGTGGTTGAGTGATCTCTAATATTTAATTAAATACTTGTGGTTTATGGTCTAATTTTTAGGTTTTATAGTTGTAATATATCACTCTAATACCAAAAAAACTCTAATTTAAATGGATTTGGTCTCCCAATCTAAGATTTGAGCCAATCTCATAGTTGAGCTAATTTCATATATAGACATCAATGTAAATTTAAATATATGAAGGGGTGATCGGAGACTAGTTAAGAGTCCCAATCCCAACCCCATATTTGATTTTTTATTTTATCTATATGTCATTGAGAGTTAGTCCATAGTAGGTGATCACCAATATAGTAGAGTGTGTTATAATCTGGTAGCTAGTAGAGTGTGTTTCCAAACACAAATATCTTTATTTCCAACCAAGTATATACCCAAATTTATCTATGAACTGAAGTAAGGGTATATACCTCAATCCAATGTATCAAAAAGGGGTTACTTAGAGCTTGGGTAGGTTGTAAGGGGCCCTCAAGGCCAAATTAGGACCTTGTCTTATTTTAAGTATGCCATGGTCCCTAATACAATAATTCAAGGAATATTATAGGATTGGTGCCCTTTCCATAGATATATTGGGGGAATCCTAAAGGACATGTCCCAATCTATATCTTTCTATACCTAAAAGGCAAAGGAATCTTACCCTACCCAACTCATCTATTCCAAGAATTAAAGTAAGGGAACCTTGCCTTCTTAATATATAGCTTTGCTTCACCCAATATCATATCAAGGGATTTTTTCCTTCTTGATAGATAATAAGGGAGTAAGTTATAGCTATCAATGGAAACTTTCCTTCCTAATATATAGCTTTACTTACTTATGGATTAAGGCATATAAATCAAGGGAATATTGATTCCTGATAAATAGTTTTATTCTTTCCTACCTACTTAGCTATGCCCTAATCAATAAGGTAAGGCAATATAGCTTCATAATATATATCTTCATTCCCATCCTACCTAATTTAAAACTTTATAGAATAGATTATTAGTTATCAAGGAATTTTTTCTTCCTAATAGATATAATGATAAATGAAGTTTTGAATATGTTATGTATGTAATAGATCTATACCATTGACTATGTCCTACCTACTTTACCTAATTGAGTATTCCCTACCTAATTTAATTTCTTGTGTATTCCCTATGCAATTTAATACCTAATCCATATACAATCTTGATTATACCCTACCTAAATACTTGAGCCATATCTTGATATTAACTATGCCTTACCTACTTAAGTATTCCCTACCTAACTATAATTCTTTCCCTGCCTACTTGAGTATTCCCTAACTAATTAAATACCCTAGCCATATATCTTGGTCTTGAATATCTATATATAATCTTGACTATATTTATCTTACATAAGCCATATCTTGAATACTTGATATCCAATTGAATACTCAAGCCATATCTTGAAAGGAGGAGGGCATTATCATGCTTCAAAATTAGTAGAGGATGATTTTTTTATCATATGATAAATGAGAGCTAGAATTATCACCTATATAGATAAATGAGAGGAAACATTGACTAGGCCATATCTTAAAAGAAGAGGGGGTATTCTCACCTATATATAGAAAGGAATGACTAGGGATGATTGGTAAAAATTAAAAAGCCACTACACCCACCATCAAGGTATTGAAGGAAATGATTATGGATGATAAGGGATTATAAGGGATGATGAGGGTAAATGAGGGAGTGATTAGGTATGATGATTAATAAGGATGAAGTGATCAAGGATGATGATGGAGTGACTAGGAATTATGAGAGTTAATGATGGATAATGACGTAATGATTAGGGATAATGAGGGACAATGAGCTTTAATAACAAAGAGATTAGAGATGATGAAGATCAATGAAAGTGTGATTATGGATGATGACGGGTGATGAAGGTTAATGAGGAGTTTATTATGGATTATGAATGATGAAGAGGGATGAAGAGGGAGAGATTAACATTAACTAGGGACAATAAGGGAGTGATGGTGGTTCTCCAAGTACCACATCATATAAGAATGAAATTTCAAGTCACTAAAGTAAACTTATAATGATATACCAAAGTGTTTCTAGATGGAGGATAGTTTGGATTTAATTTTCTATAAATACCTTCTTCCCTTGATTTATGGTAGTGGAAATGGAGATAATAATATGAGTGATTATATTATGATCTTGAGAAAATAATGTTCAAAATAACTCCCCTAAAGTGGTTAGGTCATGCATGCATAAGGTTAAAATTTAAGAATGCATAGATTGATCCATGTATCTAAAATTTGTTTTAGAGTGAACATTATATTTTTCTAATGATCTTGATGGTATTTCAATTATTTTTATTCCAATTAGAGTGTATTATGGTGATTAGCCTCATTCAAATATGGTAGATTATGTAGGGCCATGATGGATTTCTCTAGAGAGATTGGCATATTATTTCCACATACATACATTTATCTTACTAAATATAAAAAAATAGGGCCACTTTGCATCTTCTAAAATTGATTCTAAAGCTATAGGAGCTACTATTTAGAAGATAGTTTTTCAAAATCCATTCTGGTCAATACTTAGTTTTCAAAATTTCAAGATTGAAAAATGACTAAAATATTGAGAGTTATTAAGCCCTAAGTTCAGGAATGGAGTTATTGAAGTTTACATTTAATTTTTATTGTGTTTTAAATTATTAAAATAAATAGTATCTCCTGCAGATTTGGAATCAATTTCAAAAGATGCAAAGTGGCTCTAATTAGTTATATTTAGTAAAATAAATATAAAGTATAAGAATATAAAATGTAATAAAAATTAAATGTAAACTTATACTTATTAAATTTATTTCACTACATATATAATATATATATATATATCAAACATAAACAACATAAAATCAACCAAAGGGTGTATGCCCTTTGTATTGCATAGGATGTATGCCCATTAGCAAACGGTGTACGCCCTTTGCTTCAAACTTTTTAAAATTTTAACATATCTCTAAAACATGTGTTTCAAATGTGTGGACTCACTTTTCTAAAAATTTTGTATGCTCTTTAGATTTGGGACCATGTCAATTTAAAATTTATCATTTTTAAAAAAATGTGTACACCCTTTAAAAAATAAGATTTATGTTTTCCATTTTGGCACTTTTTTGTCCCTAAACTTTATGCATCCATCTAGAAATCCCTTGGAATTTATACACCCTAGTAAAAAATGGGGTTTTTTAATCTTGGGTGATGAAATCCAAGTCATTCAACCTTTAAAAAAATAGAAAACAAAAACATTGATTGTTTCCAATTTTCTAAATCACTTCACAGTGCAAGGAAAGAGTATACTAAACCGATCTAGAGGAGGGGATAAACATAAATTAATTGAGTTGTTTATAATCTTAAATATATATTTTATATGAAATAGGATACCATACATGAATTAAAACTACACACACACATATAGATAATCAAATACAATGGCAAAAAAAAACATTAGCCTTAGATTAATGATTATGTAATTTTGAGTTTATGTTTTCAGTCTCTAAAAGGAGGGGATAAAAATATATAATCTTAGTAGTTTTCATTTGATAGTATTTGATAGTAAATTATTTTTACACAAGAGGGTTATGGGGATGAGAAAAAAAAATATCAACCCTACATAAAACATTAGAAACCATGCCTACAAAATAATGGAGTCAAGCAAAACTAGAAAATTGCCAAAAGAAATAAAATTTATTGATATTTTTTTAAGTAGTTATAATTTTAATGATATCTCCCAAACCATGATCTAGGCTTACATGAAATTTTTATAGGTTTTTCTTAGCTTAAAGAGAAACAAACCCATAAAAAACCATAAAAAACCCTAAATCATAAATCATAAGATATAACCTTTTTATTAATCAATTTTTTTTAATAATAAATAAATTAGATTCTGACTTCTAATTAGGTGATTTTAGAGTCCCACTAGGCATGGAAAAATTATGAAAGATCTCATCAGTGTTTTGATATAAATTCATTAAAAAATTATTACATTTTTTGAGTGAAGGGTGAAGGTTTGATTTGTATATGTTTGGGTGAGAATATCAATGATTGAGATCAATTGCTTGGATTATAAACTTTGGATTGGATGAGGACTTCCCAATTAGTTAACTAGATGTGTTTCCATTTGGACTATAATTTTTCTAATTTGGAGAGGAGTGATAAGGATTTAATTGATTTATTTTCAAATCGAGACTAAGTCAACTAGATGAGTTGGATGTGGATGCCAAATTTCAAATTTTGAACTCATGATTACATGGCCTAGAGGATGGTGAGGATAATTTCTATTTTTTAGTTATTGTTTTAGACACTAAATATGAATTATATATCACCTCAGTCTTGTATAATTGGAATTTACTTATCATGATTGTACCCTCCAATTTCTAAGGCATTCCCTCTACCAAAAATATTACATCTACTATCTCTTGTGCCTATTATTTATCTCTTAGTCTGATCATATGTTATTATAATGACCAAGCCTTTTATACTACTTATAATTCTATAAACATGATCATTATCATCCTCTACAAGTTTTGGACCTATACTTGTTTTACATCTTCTTATATCCCTATCCCACCCAGACACCTATGTCAATGTAAGTATCATATGCCAAACTAAGTGTTCAATGCCCTAAAGTCACCAAATTTTCAATTTTAATGTGTCCTTATGGTCATCCTAAGTTATTTAATTCAATATATTTCCTAAAAGGATTGGTATGTATGCATCATCAATCCTCATTCATTATTCACCTAAAAAAGACCTAGAAAATCATAACGCAACTTATAAAAATCACTCAATCAAAAATTCAAGTGAGAAACACTTCCCTATTCTTTCTTATTTCAATATCAGTCATAAGGACAACCCATATAAAATTCAAAAGTTATAAAGGATCATCCCATAAGCCATATTTTCTAGTTATAATCTAGGTAACTCTATGTACTTTATTATCACACATTACATCCTTAAGTGTGCACAATCCATCACATAAAAGAGAAATACGTAAGTTTGAGGCCATCTTTAGAGTATTAGAGATGTAAGTAGCACCCATTGATATATGTGTTCTTGGGGTATCTTGACAACATGAGCCCATTAACCCATTTTCCCATAGTCACTCCAATGATGAAGAAGTTAGTGTTTGGTCATTTAACAATTAGTGAAACCATGTGTGAGAGATATAAACACACCAAAGTAAAGGAGATAAAAAAACTTATAAGGTTATGGGTGATTGCATCTAAATATATTAAATATTTTATATTAGACACCTATGTCTAATTTAGACACCAACATTGACACAATTATCTAGATCTAATTCAAGTGTTTAGGGTTATAGAGTATGAATTTATAGAATATGATTATTGGTTTAGAATCTAGATCTATGATATTTTTAGCTTGTTTCATATCAAATCTATAGGTACAAAGTAAAACCAACCACTATTGTTTTACATTCATTAAAATATAAACCAGTAGTTGTACTTTCTATTTTTGGTATATCTCAGTATTATAAATTTAGGATATTATTTATTTGAGTTTAGAATTAATTGGCCCACTATAGATTTGTTTATCTCCCTTATGTTTATAAATTTATATATTCTTAACCTTATACTATATTTACCCATATTAATTTAGGGTTAAACATTTGGTGAGCCTATCTCTTTATGAAAACCCTAGCTTATCCTAGGGTATTCAGCCTTCTAATATTTTTCATTATTGTATTTTTTTAGTTTTGATCTATCATTGTTATGCACCTAGGAATATCCCTGGATTAGTTTGTGTTTCTATCAAACACCTAGGTATTCCTCATTGTTCACATAATATAGATCAAAATAATGAGGTAACATAACCTATACCTAATTAAAATGCCAATAAGGAAAATGAATCACATACTAAATAATTTATCATAGAAATTGATTATGAGCATGAAAATGATGAATATAAGGAAAATGGTGAAAATGAAAATATATAACAAGAGAAAGTAGAATTTCTTGCTATGTTTTAACACCATATCCAATAAAAAATGGATGATTTTGATGCAATCCTAATAACCATATTTGAAACTAAAAAATCAAAAAGCATATATGAATAAGTAGGCCCATCTATTGATCTTGTTATTAGAGATGTGGGCCATCCCCATATATAATAACCCTCCCATTGGGAATGTCACCACTTCATACTTATAATGGGGGAATATAATATGTGTTTTCACTTTTATACCTCCAAAAAAATCCTACTATTTCTACATATTACATGGGAAACATCAATACTTTAACCCAATTACCAATTTTAATGCCTATATCCACTCAAACTATGGGTATACCTCCTTTGGAAACTTCTAAAACTTTAAAATTTAATGACCAAGAGGTGAAAGATATTATCTAAACTATAAATTTTTTGCAAACTAAGGTTACAAATATTTTAAAAAACTATGAAATCACTTTATGCTATTGATTCACAAGAGGTGTTTCATAATTGGTTCCTAAAAATGAGGATTAATGAGATACCCAAATACATAGTAATGATCCCAGTATCTTATAAAATATGAAATATATATGCCTCCATAAAGAATAGAGAAAAGGTAAGTGTATAATGTCACATGGTAAATATTGTAGTAGGTCCCTCTACAACAAATGTTGTCTCTTACTTTTAGAAGAAAGAAACCCTGAGTTGTCAAACTATTAAATTCCCAATCAAGTGGAATGCATGTTCGAATCAAGATACGTGTGTGTGTGTGTGTGTGTGCGCGTGTGTGTGTGTGTGTGTGTGTGTGTGTGTGTGTGTGTGTGTGTGTGTGTGTGTGTGTGTGTGTGTGTGTGTGTGTGTGTAAATTTCTCAAATGCTTCCTTGATAGTGCTCAAATGTGCCAAGTCTAATCAAGTATCATAAGACTAACTATAGAAGATGGAAATGAAGAAGCATACAATAAAGGGTAGAGAACAACCAAAGAAGAAGATAAGTATGGAACATTCATTGAAAGAATTTCCATGGGAAGAGGAGAGCAAGGCTCAATAACCATCAACACTAAATACTATTATACAAATGAAGCACTCAAATCTGAAAGATAAATTTTTGATGTCCATTTGAGCATGCATTGTCACTTATGCACATATTGATCTCATTTGACTGGACTCATTTTTGGTTTAGTCTACAGTCCATCTCTAGAGCATGCACAATTACTCTTAGTTATGGTCATGTCAAATCCATTTGAGGACTCCATAAGAGGAAGGTTGAGTCTACGCCAATGGTCCTTCATAGGAATACCATTTATGCTTCATGATGTGTGTACATGGAACATTCACTCTGGATCAAGACCTTATTCCATTCTTATATAGATAGATTAATTTTCCTATTGACCCCAGTTAATATAATGACTAGGATAACTCTTGTGAATATGTCTATGGTCATTTATTGTTGCATGTTTCATGGGATTTACACCACCATTTGGAGTACATAGAGTGTACCTCCATTATTTGGAGCATACTTCAAAGTATTTTTGGGGATCTTACTATGCTTTATGTCACACCTTATCATCCTCTTTGATTTAACAATTTTGTAAATATTAGTGTATTATTCTTAATTTAGTTAAAGGGTCTAAGTAGTAAAATTAGTAAATAAATATGTAATTATTAAGCTACTAATTTTTAAATTTTATTTCAATTTTGAAATTTTCTAAAAATAGTAATAAGGGGAGGAAAATAAGACTTAACTAGAAACTGATTGATCCAACTGAGATAGAGGCTAGAATTCACTATGTAGGACTAGGACACTATCACAAACTAAGATCTAAACTTCATTTTATGATTGGATAGGAGTGAAAAAACTAAATAAGAGTGGCACCTACACTATAATCCACCTCTATTTCTATTGTCTTGAGGATCTAAGCTTTTTGGATTTTGTTCACTAGGTTTGTGTGACCCTGTCTATGAAGTTTTGGTAGTTAGAAGTCTATAGATCTCCTTTTAAAATATATTTTATTTTCAAACCATATCTTCCATTGTTATTTAACCAATTTTGAAAAAGAGGGTGGGTGTTAGTGTGTGTAATATTCACTATACATGGATCCACACCCCTTGTGTGGGCACACTGCCTACATACCAATACTCTAAATAGGGATAAATCCATATGTAGTTCTCCAACTTGATGTGCTTTATAAAATTGTGTGTATGAAGATGTAGAATGACAAACTAGATGTGCTTGAGGTGGCTAGGGGATAGTTTAAGGATTTTAATAAGCTTGTAAGTGTTTTGGTTGGCTATATACAAAGAATAGGAAAGATTGTTTGAGTAGTCTTGCTTGCTTAGTGATAATTTCTAATCCTTTTCAAATGATCTTTAAATGGGATTTTATAGGGATATATTAGTCATGGGTTGAAGGTACTCACATTAGGACAAGAAGGAGAAGGATGGAAAACTAAAAAAAGTTAATCATTGGGGCTAGAAATAGACTCGAATAAGAGCACCAAAGTGAATAGGAGTGGCACCAGCACAATAGTACTAGTGTGGTGCTATTGTCCTGAGTAGACAAGACCTAGGGAGATGGATCTATCATGGTAAGAGGAGTCTATCTCATTTGGGATCAAGTCTGAAAGGCTAAAAATGACTAAGAATCAATGAAAAGATGCCTATGAGGGTCATGAGAGTAAGCAAGAGGGACCTAAGGTTTGGGTTCCATTAACTACACTCAAGTTACTAATTTTTGTATTTTATATGACTACATTTTCCCCACTTTATTCTAATGATATATCAAAGTAGAATACTAGGATAAAAGAAAAATATAAAGAGTACTTGAACTTATTTATAAGGGTGAAGCTCATAAAGTTGTGTGATGTTGGGTACGTATAAAGAGAACATGTGATGAATTATGAATCTATTGTGATGTTAAGTAATGTTGGGTGATGTTGTGTAATGTTGGATGATGTTGTACCAAGAGTAATATCATGAATGGAGATAAGTTATCAATTCTCTGAGAGTGGATCGAGATTGAAAAATCTACTCTTTGGCTCCATCATTGCTCACTAAGTGAAGTTAGTTGATCATGCATGTGTTGATCAATTTTTGGACTATGTGTCCAATCCCTCTAAATAGGTGGCTAAAGAATACAAAGGCTAGCTAGTCCTTTGGCTCCGTCATTGCCCTATGAAGTGAAGCTATGAACTGATACCAATATGAAATGTGTGTCATATGAGATGTATCATGAAGCTTATGAATGTACTATGATCTAAAAATGTTGGCATGGATATCCGAATGTATGCTAGAAATTAGGTCACTCTTGTCCACTTTGAAAGATGGAGATTAGGATTGTATGAAAGCCATTCTAAAAATAGTGCACTAGGTTTATATGAAAGCTACTCTAAAAATGTGAAAGTTAGGCTTATATGAAATACACTTCAAAATTATACCAACCACCTATATATGGAATAAGGCATGCAACTACTAAGAATGCCTAGGTAATGTTGAACTCAGAAGGAAAAGAAAACAAATGTGTCATCGACATTGCCCCCAATCATTGGTGTCTAGAACATAGATTCTAATCTAGAAGTTATACCAACTATTATGTCTAAAAATATAAGTGAGATACATCATGACATGCATGATGCCCCCTATATCTAGATTTTTTGAGAAAAAGTGTACTAGAAACTATTGATTCTAAACTGGTCGACTATGCAAAACTATAGTTGAACCTACTTTTTTGCCTACTTTTAAAAAATATGGTTTTTTTATTTTTTGGATAGGAGTACCAAAACTAGATAATAGTGGCACCAACATTATTGGCCTATCTTGGCATTATTTTCTATAAGCTATGTATTTGAATTTTTGAAATATTTGAATTTTTGATGTATTTGAATTTTTGAAATATAAGCTATGTATAATCAATCATAGGAAGACTATGTACAAGAAACACTGAGAAACTATGTACAAGTAAGCAAATGAAACTATGTACAAGTAATTGAAAAGAATATATATACAAGGTTGAGAAGAGATGATACTAATCAATGAGTCTCATGGGAGACTCCCTATCATGGTGTCCTATATTGAACAAAGGAATCATGCATGATTATGAAGCATGAGTGAATGGTTGTGAATATGACTCTAAATATTTAGATTTATTATAGGTATCTTAGAAATCATAATAACCTATATTGTTCCATTCATCATTATCATCTTGATATTGAACCAATGGAATGCTAGTGTTGACTTTTGTTGTATCTGGGTCTTTTCCTTTGATAAATTATGTTTTTGAATGATTTGACTTAAGATGTTCAATAAATCCTAAACCTTTGTGACTATCATTATCAACTACTTGAATAGGAGTAGTGATGCCTTGAGCATGCTTTCCCAACCCTTGACCTCAATAGTCAAACTATTAAATATATCATTGACCAAACCCATACTACTATGAAACTTGAGCCTCATTTTTGAGAGATAAATTTGCATATTTTTCATGCTTTTCTTGTGCTTGTGGTACTATTTCTTGCTCTGATTTTACTTTTTGATCCTTTTTTTGTTCTAAGTTATGTTTTGGTAACCACTTTTGTATTGTTTCTAAACTTGACCTTTTGTGAATGTGTCCCTATGTCACTATGGATTTCTTGACTTATTTACCTTGTATGGGGTCCTCATTAGCAATTACCTATTGTATATGTTTTTTCAATGCCAAACATGAATCTATGTGATGCCTATGCATTTTATGATATGCACAATAATATCTAGATCTTCTCATTAGATGTAGTTGAGGTAGTTTGATCAACTTAGATTTAATCATTTCCCTTAGTACCTCACTTAAACTCTTATCTATCTTTGAATGCATTTTGAATCACTAGTTGTATATTTACTTTGTTGTGATTTCTTATTTTGATATGTAACATTGCTTGCAACCAATTGACTAGGTGAAGGTGCATATACATGATTTACACTAGGGTGCCTTTAAGGATTTTGTATTATAATCTAATTTTACAATGTTGTGATATTTTTATGTAATAGTTGATTCTATATTTGTAAATCTAAATTTAACTTGCTCATACTATTGATTTTATCCCTTAGAGTCTCACAAGTGCAAACCCTAGTTGCTTTTGATTGAACATGTAATCACATATGTTGAAGAGAGTTTGAAGAAGCTATAGGCTGAATGTATGCATTAGAACAATAGTATAGGCTGCCTCACCTTTAAGAAGGGTGATATCATGTACCTAGTTAGATGCAAAGTATATATCACCCTCTTAGAGAAGAGGAGAGGGAATTTCTTTCATGTGCGTCAGATATGACATTGAAACTTGACAGGTGGTGGTTAGCTTCTATAAAAACTATGTAGCCAAGGAGTTAGATACATCTAGGTAGAAACCATGTATATGGGATTAAATTCATGTAAGTGGAGTTATGAGTTGTATATCAATATGATTGCAAAGAATATTCCATATAAAGGATAGTAAATAAAGGACAGAGAGCATGGAACTCTTCACTAATGCATAAAGAACTTTTATATGTGTTATGATATGTCTAATATGTGTCATAAGATGAAATTGAAAACTTTTCCATATGAGAGATAGAAATAAAAGGGTAAAGATCATGAAATGGTGCATAAATTCATAAATAACTTTGACTTGTAACATAATATTTCAAACATGTTTAGCAAAATAGAGTTAGAAATTATTCCGCATGAGAGAGAGAGTATGCAAAAGAAATATTGAAATCTTGTGCAATTTTAGAAATAAATTTTGTAATGTCATCTTTTATTATGAAAATTAAGCATGAAATGGAAAGAATGAAGCTTTACATTAACATATGGTAAACTTCATCATTCATGTACATGATAGGACCGAGTATGGTCTCCTTATTATTTGCAAGAAATGTAAAAAATATGTGTAAGTGAGATCCATTTTTATTTTCATGTGAAATATGATCTTAGATGTAAGGTGATACCTCAAAATTAATGGGACCTAGTATATGAAACTAGAGTTTTAAAGATAATTATTTTTAAAATTACTATGAGATTTTGAAATTTGAAGTGAATTTTTGAGTGAAATATGCAAGTAAGAAATCTAAAATGTATTAGAAAATTTTTGATTTATAGAGACCGAGTATGTGAAACTAAGGTTTTGAAAAATAAATATTTTTGAAAATTTATATTGAATTTTTAAATTTGAAGTGAACTTCTAATTTTATTATGCTAGTAAAAAATCAAATAATTATTAGAAAATTTCTAGGAAAATACCAAGTCCTAGTATGGGTAACTAGGGTTTGAAATAAAATTATTTAAAAATTACTATGAAATTTTAAAATTTAATGCTAATTTATGATTTTATTATACAAGTAAAAATCATAAAAATATAGGAAAAATCAATATAAAATTTACCCTAGGGTTTCTAAGGTTTTTATGCACAAATGAAGTTAGGTTTACCAAATGATTTAACAATTTTGTGAATATTAGTGTATTATTACTAATTTAGTTAAAGGGTCTGAGTAGTAAAATCAATAAATAAATATTTAATTATTAATCTAATAATTTGTAAAATTTGATTTCAATTAAAACTTTTTTAAAAATAGTAATAAGGGGAAGAAAATAAGATTTAGCTAGAAACTGATTGATGTGACTAAGACAGAGGCTATAATTCAATATGTAGGACTGGAACACTATCACAAATTGAGATATAAAGTTCATTTTGTGATTGGATAAGAACACCAAAACTAGATAAGAGTGGCACTGGTGTTGAATTCCACCTCTATTTCTATTATCCTAAGGATTTAAGTTTTCTAGGTTTTGTTTGTTATGTCTGTGTGACCCCGTCTATGAAGTTTCGATAGCTATAAATCTGTAGAGATCCTTGTAGAGTAGATTTTATCTTCAAACCCTATGTTCTATTATGATTTAACTAATTTTTAGAAAGAGGGGGGTTAGTATGTGTATGATTCATTGGACGTGGATCCACACCCCTTGTATGGGTACATTGCCTACATAACAATACTTTGAAGAGGGATCAAGCCATATGTAGTTCTCCCACTTGATATGATTTATGCAATTATGTGTATGAATATGTAGAATAATAAAATAGATGTGCTTGAGGTGGTTAGGGGCTAGTGTAAGGATTTGAATAAGCTTGTAAGTGTGTTGATTAGTTATATGCAAAGAATAGGAAAGATTACTTGAGTAGTCTTACTTATATTCTAGCTTACTAGTGATAACTTCTAACCTTTTCCAAAATATATTTGAATGGGATTTTATAGGGATCTATTGGTCATGGGCTGAATGTACTCACATTAGGCTAACAAGGAAAAGGATGGGAAATTAGAATAATTAAACCATTAGGGCTAGAAATAGACTTGGGCAAGAGTACCAAAAGTGAATAGGAGTGGCACCAATGTTATAGTCATAATGTGGTGCTATTATCCTAAGCATAAAGGACCTAGGGGGATGAATCTATCATGGAAAAATGAGTTTGAATCAATTGGGATCAAATCTGGAAGGCTATAGATGACTAAAAATCAATGAAAAGATGCTTATGATGGTCATGAGAGCAATGTTATAGTGTGGAGCTAAAAGCTTCAACTATTTGCAAACACTAGAAGGAAGGATGCTGAAGAACCAGAGCCACCGACGTCGGCAGTATGACCGATGTCGGTCAAGTGCAGTGGAGAAGGAGACTGGCAACGGCAGGAAGTTGGCCGACGTCGGCAGCACCAGACCAGCAGGGACCGGTGTTGGTTGCTTGTGTATTTTTGGAACTGCTATTGACGAACAGTCAGTTAGTTGAACTGAGTGTTTGCATGCTAAGGGGCTAATTTAAGTCGTGAGCTGTGTGTCTAATTTTAGTAGTTAGACTTCTATTTTTGTAAGCATGGGATCTTATTTATAGACCCATAAGGCATGTATTGTAAAATAATTCTAAGGCAAGTAAAGGCATTGAAGCTAGCAAGGTCAAGGAGATCTACAGGTGTAAGGTCAAGGAGATCAGCTGAAGCATTCAAGGAGGGATAGCAACTCAGGCTTTAGAGTTGTTGTGTTGAGCAAGAGAGAGAGGGAAGAAGGTCTTGAGGTGTGGCAAGCCTTTGAGGTGGAGGAAGAAGTGGCATCTTCCTTATTGTATTTTCTTCTAGTAGTATTTAATACAAGAGTGTGTATTGTCTCTCAAATTCTTTGTTGTCTCAAGTTTCTAGCTACTTTATCATTCTGGTATAATTCCATGTTTAATTGCATATAAGAAAGTAATCAATTGTGCTCTAATTGGTAGAGCTATAGATCCCTTGACAAGTGGTATCAGAGCTACAGTTTACAGGAAGCAGGTTATTGTTTTTTTTACAGGTCATTCACAGGGTTTTCTGATTGAGTGGGAGTTCAGCAATGGCAGAAGAAAGCAGGCTACGAATGGATAAGTTTAACAACAAGAATTATCAACACTGGAGGATGCAGATTGAGGACTATTTGTATTAGAAGGATCTGTACTTATCATTGGGTGGGGTTGCATGCAAGCCCACAAATATGAAGGATGAAGAATGGAACGTTCTTGATCGTAAGGCTCTCAGTTCCATAAGGTTGAGCCTTGCATCCTCTGTGATTTCCAACTTATCACAGTGCAAGACAATGGAAGAGTTGATAAAGTCCTTGGTGAATTTATACGAAAAGCCCTCGGCTTCTAACAAGGTATACCTTATGAAGCAGCTATTTACTTTGCAAATGCAGGAAGGTGGATCGGTACATACTCATCTCAGTGATTTCCATGGTTTGGTAAACCAACTATCTTCAGTCAATATTGTTTTTGATGATGAGGTAAAGGCTCTCTTGATTTTATGTGCTTTGCCTGAAAGTTGGGATGGTATGGTTATGGCAGTAAGTAATTCTGCATCTGCTTCTAAAATCTTAAAATTTGATGATGTTATGAGTGTGATCTTGAATGAAGAAATATGTAGGAGAAGCACAGGGGAATCATCAGGGAATGTTCTAAGTGCAGAAAGTAGGGAAAGGCAAAGGGAGAAGGTTGAGCAAGGGAAATCAGGGTCGGGAAGGAGATTCAAGTCCAAAGGTATTACCTGCTAGTTTTGTGGAAAGAAAGGACATACAAAGGAGTGTTGGTTGAGAGATAAAGAGAATCAACATGCAGGTATGGGAGAAGCAAAGGATGCAAATATTGTGATGTAGGATGCTCTCATACTTTCTTCAGATAGTCAGGTAGGATCATGGATTTTAGATTTTGGTTCATCTTTTCATGCATCCCCAAACAGAGATTTGTTCTATGAGTATGAACAGGGAGACTTTGGAGTTCTTTATTTAGGGGATGGTATGCCTTGTCAGATAGTTGGCAAAGGGAAAGTGCAGCTGAGATTGCAGATTGACAACACGTGGGTGTTGAAAGAGGTCATGCATGTTCTGATTCTGAAGTAGAGTCTAATTTCTATAGGAAGGTTAGGAGATGAGGGATGCACAATAACCCTCACAGCAGATTCTTGGAAGGTTACCAAGGGAGCACTTGTTCTAGCAAGAGGTAAGAAAGTAGATACTCTTTATCTGTCTACTTGTATTACTGATTCCACTTCTGTTGTAGATTCAAAGATGTGGCCTAATAGGCTTGGTCACAAGAACAAGAAGGGAATGGAAGTTCTTGATTCAAAAGGTAAGCGTTCAAATTTGGAAAGCATAAATACAGTTCATTACAGAAAGAGGAAATTTGATGCTTTTGATAGGAACAAAGAAGCCTTGGTGTTTATGGAGGAGATGAAGGACAGAGATCAGTCATAGGGGCTGAATAAATCTAAGTAGGCTAGCATGGATAGAGGTATGATCCAAGAAGAGCTCACGAATGAAAATTTCATCACTTACAAGAACACACAGACACCGATGTCGGTAGCTTGGCATCGATGTCAGTCATCCAGGTACCGACATCGATCATGTGCAGACCAGTAGGGTCGGTAGGTTAGACAGGAGAAGTTCGACGTCAGTCATAAGGACCGACGTCGGTAGGAGGGACACCGGCGTCGGCCAGGGAAACAACGTCGGTAGTCAGGATCAGTGCAGGGAACTGACATCGGTCGGAAGCAGACTGGGAGATGGCCTAGATCGGTCACTGGAATGGATGTTGGGTGAATTACTAAGTCTCAAACACCCATGTGGAGGTCAGGAAAGGTATGTGAACCTCATATTCATTGTTCACCTTCTTTATATTGCTTACTGATAGTCATGAACTAGGAAGATGGAAGAAGCAATGCAGGTAGAATCTAGAAATAGTGGGAGCTTGGCATGGATGAGGAGTGTGAGTCCTTGGAGAACCAAATAGGTATTTGTTGGTAGTGTTGTCAACTGGAAGGAAGCATTGGATAGAGGGATGGATTCCTATTTTAGAGAAGAGAGTGGATGGACACATGAGACAGAAGGCTATGGTATATGGTCTTGATTATGCTGCAGAACAATGGAGGTTTGACCATTGTATTTTATCTTTACCAAGTTGGATAATATTAGCTACATTATCCTATTACTGTATTATGTTACTTGTTGTAGAGTTTCATATACAGGGAGTTTTTTGAGCTAAGGGTAGAGTTGCTTTAGAAGTATGTCATGGAGAATTTGGGAGCAGCCAAATTCTTGTGGCATAAGATACAGGGATTGCATCACAGGTTTGCATGGTGGTTGGTCTTCAAGAGTGACATTGAAGAGGGATACAGAGCCTAAGGAACAAAATAGATGGTGTACAGGTACAGGTACAAGTTGCAACTGTTTATCTCTAAGTGGGAGATTGTTGTGGTGTGGAGCTAAAAGCTTCAACTGTTTGCAGACACTAGAAGGAAGGATGCTGAAGAACCAGAGCCACCAGCATCGGTAGTATGACCGACGTCGGTCAAGTGCAGTGGAGAAAGAGACCGGCGATGGTAGGAAGTCGGCCAATGTCGGCAGCACCAAACCAGTAGGGACCGGCATCGGTCGCCTGTGTATTTTCAGAACTGATGTTGACGAACAGTCAGTTAGTTGAACCGAATGTTTACATTGTAAGGGGCTAATTTAAGTCGTGAGTTGTGTGTCTAATTTTAGTAGTTAGACTTCTATTTTTGTAAGCATGGGATCTTATTTATAGACCCATAAGGCATGTATTGTAAAATAATTCTAAGGCAAGTAAAGGCATTGAAGCTAGCAAGGTCAAGGAGATCAGCTGAAGCATTCAAGGAGGGATAGCAACTCAGGCTTTAGAGTTGTTGTGTTGAGCAAGAGAGAGAGGGAAGAAGGTCTTGAGGTGTGGCAAGCCTTTGAGGTGGAGGAAGAAGTGGCATCTTCCTTATTGTATTTTCTTCTAGTAGTATTAAATACAAGAGTGTGTATTGTCTCTCAAATTCTTTGTTGTCTCAAGTTTCTAGCTACTTTATCATTCTGGTATAATTCCATGTTTAATTGCATATAAGAAAGTAATCAATTGTGCTCTAATTGGTAGAGCTACAGATCCCCTGACAAGCAAGCAAGAGGAACCTAAAGGTTGGGTGCAATTAGCCATGCTCAAGTTACCACTTTTTGCATTTTATATGACTACACTCTTCTTATTATCTCTTTTAAGATGGTTATACTCTCTCCTCATGATTTTATTTCTTGTGATGATATATCCATTATGGATAGTGCTCTTCCTTCTATCAATCCCCCACTACAAGATATTTTTCTAGACCTTAGTTGTCTCATTGTATATTCTACATTTGTTACTATGCATATTTTGCTCTTCCATAGCCTTCACAAACTTACATATTAGATTAATTTACAAAGAGTACACACATGGAGAGTATTGATGACTCATATGTTCCTGTATACATTCATATTATAGATCTAAGTGCTTCATTTGTAGACTAGTCTTTAGTGTTGACGGTTTTTGAGCCTTGTTCTCCTCTTCCCATGGACATTTCTTCAATGAATGTTCCATTTCTATCTTATTCTCTAGTTATCTCTCCTTCATTGTATGCTTATTCATTACCATCTTCTATAGTTATTCCTATGGTACTTAATCATACTTTGGCACATTTGAGAACTATTAGGGAGACATTTGAGCATTTTCCAAAGATATACATATTTATTCCTACATGAATTCAACTTGAGTGGAAATTCAATAGTTTGATAGTTCAGGGTTTCTTTCTTTCAAAAGGAAAAGACAACATTTTTTGTAGAGGGACCTACCATAGCATTTGACATGCAATATTCTGCACTTACCTTCTCTCTCTTCTTTGTGGAGGCATATATCCTTCATTTTTGTAGGATACTAGAATAATCATTATATACTTGAGTACCTCATCATGCCTCATTTTTAACATCCAATTATCCATCCCACCTAAGTTATGCTTAAAGGGGGTTGTTGGTATAGACTTGTGTCCTACAGGTTTTATCTACATGGTTCATTATGCTTGCTTGGGGTCTTAGATGTTATTTGGGTCATTTGGTAAGATTAGTCCCACATTCATTAATATGTGAGGTTTCACTCTCTCTCCCAGCTATATATACCTCTCTCCCTTTGTATTCATAATCCTAAGTTAATGAGGAATGTTTATGCATTGTTGTGTCTTTCATTATCTCTCTCTCACTTACTCCATAGTGTTCATGTGTGCATTCAATCTTGTTGAGAGGTATTAGAGAAATCCAACATAACCCTCTTGCACTTGAAATATATTTTCACCCCTTTTCAACTAGATTTTTTGCACCTAAAATTAAATTTTATTATGGTGATGGTGATCATGAATATCATTTTCAATCATTCTATGCGACATGCCTTGATTATGCCTCCAATGATAAACTTTTGACTAAATTATTCACACATAGCCTCAGTTATTATTATTTAAGTTAGTTATATGATTTACCAATCCAATCAGTAAAAGTATTCAAACCTCTTACAAATTAGTTATTGACACACTTCTCTATCAACATTATCAAAAATATTTCATATGCCCAAATTAAAAAAAATCAAACAAGGAACCAATGATTCTATCAATGAATATGTCTTAAGGTATAAGATAATGTTAGATAAAATGACCAATCTAATGGTAGATAAATATCTTAAAGACATATTCAATCAAAGTTTTCTTTCCTCATTAAATGAGTCCATTATTTTCAACAAGTTTAAATATTTCAATGACTTATGCCATATTGTTTGTGATCATGAAATGAAACTTATATCATTGAACAAACTTAAGTATGTAACAAATAAACTGACTACATCAAATACCAAGTTTAATACCAAACTAATTTATAAGGTGAAACCCACAAAACCTAATAAGGAAACAACTACTACAATTAATGTGGTGTCATAATAACCTAATTAGCTTATTTCATCCAATGCACTAAGGAGATAATTTACACACTTACCTAAGTCTCCATCTTCATTACTTATAAAGTGTGTGGATTGTCACCTCATATCTTTCCCTCACACTATATAGGTTGATATGATTGAACCTATACCCAAATGATATGATGACAACACTTATTGTGACTATCACCAAAGCCTAGGGCATTTTATAAACTGATGTTTTAACTTGAAGTGTAAGATCCAAGACCTTATTTATGAACAAAAAATTACATCTCATGATCCTTCAAAGGAATCAGGCTCACAACTTGGTGATCATTATAATCATAAGATATTTAACAATATTTTGCAAAACCATTCTAAGAAGGAGCTAAAAGTACAGATGGCATATAATGCACATCCTCATCCACCACATTATGGGCCCATTATATGGGATTATTGATACTTATATGTAACATAGACCTCTTATAGTTCAAATACTTTTTATTAATTTTGATGAGAGTGAGAATTTGGATGATGACTTAGATCTTCATTCCATATTCATTAGAGCATACCTTGATCACTAGCCTATACATAGTGTTATGATTAATAATGGTGAAAGTGATCATGTTTACACCATGACATTACTTACACACATGGGTTATACACATGATGATTTACATACTTTAACTAAAAAAATTAGAGTATTTGATGGGACCTCATAATAAGTTCTTGGTGAGATTGGCTTACCTTTATAGGTTAGCCTAGCATATGTGGTCACTACATTCTTAGTTATACCATACATGTGTCTTTGATATGTTAGTGGGATGACCTTGGATACATACACTTCATGTAGTACCTTTTATAATGAATAGGTGTGTTAAATATATTCATGGCAATAGGGTAATTACAATTTCTAGAATTCCATATGAACAAAATAAATTTATACCCAGATAGTTAATTATCAAACCTACTATGGTTAGTCCTTCACAAAAGGGTAATCAACAATCAATCCCCTTTCCTAGGTGGCCAATACTTGAAAGACCATTACATCAGAGACACATATTGGATTCCATGAAATCCTTATCTACTAAAACCATATTCAAATATACAAATCACCTAAACATGTTCATATTACTAAGAAGCTACACACCATTCAGTGATGGGTTCCATGAACCCATATTCCTTTTATTTTCTCTTCATAACCAAAAAGTCCTATTATACATACATAGAGAATTATATATCCTATAATGTTATATATTATAACTATGCCTGCCCCTTAGTAATACCACCAATTTATTACACCAAGTTCCCACTGGTGAGATTCCTATGAGCATCCTGATGAAATCATAAGATAGTATTTTCTATTTGAATGTCACAAAAATATGAAAAAAATAAAAAATACAAAAAATATTTATATGATTTACTTGTTTTATTAGTTCCATGGCATATATGTTGTTATTTTCATCTTGGTACATAGCATATCATCTATTTATATATACATGTGTTTCATGCATCTTTTGAGTGTGATATAGGCATACCCAGGCACATGATATATGGACTTTCAAATGTTAGCACTTCCCTCTACTCATGTCATATGGACATTGGGGGAATCTATGTCTTTGCTCATAATACCTAGTTTATATCTTTGTATGTTTATTTTCTATCATCATGTTTGATATTATATACTTACACATATCTTTATCCATACTCATATCTTTTATATTATATTTGATATGTTATGTACTTAACATTTTTTTCTAACACATATATCTAGGGACTAGTATGATATGCTTATGTTGGTTGTATATGTTCCATGATAGACTTATGTTGGTTGCATATGTGTCAAATTTCACAATTAAATGATTTAGATACACATTTGTATCAATACTATATACATTGGTACTATTTTTGTACCTAGTTTTCAACTTGAGACATATGAGGTGCATATGCCATGCAAATAAAACCTTAAATTTCAAAGTCAAAACCAATTTTAGATTTAAAATACTTATATGGACTTTATAATACACTAGGATGTACTTTTAAGAATTGTTGTTGAGCCAATCTATTTTAGTCATTGGTTAATTTTTGGCAAGGTTGAGATGATTACATAACTTAATCTTACCAAGTTTATAATATGGAGTGATTAAATCATCCACCCTCACTAGATTTATAGTGTGAGTTTACATGGATAAAATGTGTTCACTAGGTTATAATTATGATTAGGTTATACAATTAGGCTAATCTCAATTGTTGGATGGTAACTTGCCTTTTATCCAAGCATGGGGACAAGTTTTACTCGTGTGTGTGTGTGTGTGTGTGTGTGTGTGTGTGTGTGTGTGTGTGTGTGTGTGTGTGTACACACACACACACACACACATATGAGTAAAACTTGTCACCATGCTTGGATAAAATTCAAGTTCATTAGGTTATAAGTATGATTAGGTTATACAATTAGGCTAATCTCAACTGTTGGATGGTAACTTGCCTTTTATCCAAGCATGGGGACAAGTTTTACTCATATATGTGTGTGTGTGTGTACACACACACACACACACACACACATATGAGTAAAACTTGTTCCCATGCTTGGATAAAAGGTAAGTTACCATCCATCAGTTGAGATTAGCCTAATTGTATAACCTAATGAACACAATTGATCCATGTAAACTCAATTGTGTTCACTAGGTTATAAGTATGATTAGGTTATACAATTAGGCTAATATCAACTACTAGATGGTAACTTACCATTTATCCAAGCATGGGGACACACACACACACACACACACACACACACACACACACTTGTAGGTTTTTAAATTGTCCTAACCTTAGCTCCAATACTTCATATTGAAGAATCTCTTCAAATAAAATTTACAAAAGATAAGATGGTTGTATCAATACACATTTATACTCCTAACCTTTCTCTCTTTAATTGAAATCATCTTAAATTATTTTAATTACATATTATATGCACTGATTATATAATATAACATGCTTTTGGTTGCATTTTAGTCACCAAAAAAGCACTCAATTGTAGCTCACGTAAAGATAAGGTGTGTTATATGCACCCATGTACACATTTATTTTATTTTAAAATAGAATTTTCATTACTATATTAAGGTGGGTGGGGATAATGTAGACACTAATTCTAAATTATATATCATCATAGTCTTGTATACTTAGAAATTATTTATCATGGATGTACCCTTCAATTCCTAAGACCTTATTTCTACTGAAAGGCTCGCATCCACTATCTCTTATGCATATTGCTTGTCTCTTAGTCCAAATATTTGTTATTATGATGACTAGGGCTTCTATACTTCTAAAAATACTATAAATCTACTTATTATCACCCTATGTAAATTTTGGACATGTACCTATTTTCAAACATCCCATACACTTGTGTCCCAGCTAGACACCAATGTTAATGTAAATGTCCTTTTCAAAATAAGTGTATAGTGACCTAAAGTTACAAAATTTGTAACTATAACATGTCCTTTTGGTCAGCCTAAGTGATTTGATGTGATATATTTCCTAAAAGGATTGGTTTATATGCATGATCAATCCTCATTCATTTCTCACATAGCAAATACCTAGCAACTCATCAAGAAACTTATTAAAATCACTCAATCAAGAATCCAAGTGATCAAATATTTCCTATTCTTTCATATTTCAATATTAATGTATGAATTGCCAAAGGAGCATCCCATGAGACATATTTTCCATGTTATAAGCTAGGTCACTCTATGTACTTGTTTATCACATGTTTCATCCTTATGCACACATAAGATAATATGTATGGGATAACTACATAAGTATGAGGCCCTATTTGGAGTATTAAATATGTATTAAATGCTCATTAATATAGGGGTCCTTGGGTTAGTTCAACATTGTGAGTCCACTAACCCATTTTTCCCATAGTCACTCCAAGGATGAGGAAGCTAGGGTTTGATAATTTAATAAAGAGTGACATCATATACATAAGTTATGAACATGCCATAATAAAGGTGACATAAATCCTAGAAGGTTATAGGTGGTCACATCCCATATCTAGTCAATATTTTGTATTGAATGCTGACATCCAAATCAAACATTAGCATTGGTGTAACTGTCTAGATCTGATACAAATGTCCAAACCACAAAGTGTAAATTTCTAGAATATGATGATTTGGTCCAAAATATATATCTAGTCCATTTCTAATATATTCCATTATAGATATACATGCACACAATAAAACTAAGTACTTTTGTTTTCCATTCATTACAATATCAATCAATAATTGTACTTTCTATTTTAATAGATCTCAATATTATAAATTTAAGATATTTTTTCTCTAAGTTTATAATTAAATGACCTGCTATAGATTTTTTTATCACCCTTATATTTATTCATTTCTATATTCACAACCCTATACTATATTAATCCATTTCAATTTACGGTAATATAATTTATATTAATAAATGTCTATAAATTTTATTATTGTCATTAATTAATTAATTATCAATAATTAATTAATTAATTGGAGTGGGATATGTGGGCATGATAATGTTAGTGTGAATTATGATTAATGTCACTTGTGCTGGTGTGATTAATGTTAGGACAAATTAATATGAGATGGCTAGGATTAGGATAAGCTAGTAAATGATGAATTAGACATGAATGTTAGGTGAAGACATTTGTAATGTTGAAATTAGGGTATTTACACCTTCATGAAACACACACACACACACACACACACACACACACACACACACACACACACACACACACACACACACACACACACACACACACACACACACACACACACACACACACACACACACACACACACATATATATAATAACACACACACTTGATTTTATGTATTTATCATTAAAAACTCATTCTTCCTAATAATAACAATGCCTTTATCCAACACTCACTTTGTAATGTTTACACAACAAAGGAATTATAGTCATATAAAATATCCAAATTGATATTTTGAGTGTGGCTTGTGGAACCCCATCTATAGGTATTTATGCATGCTCTTGTGACCCTTATAAACACCTTTTTATCATTACCAGTCATTTAGAACCTTCTAAACCTTGATTCCACCTCAGCTAGGTAATATTCCCTACGTGAATCATATTCCCCTAGGTCCTAAACCTATAAAAAAGGAGTGCCAAACTTGGAATATAGTGTCAGGTACCAAAGTGTCCCATTTTTAATGCTCCTATCCTTTTACAATTTGAGCCCCAATGGTCATTTTCATCTAGTCCTTATCCTTAATTAGGTCAACTAACACAAATACATCTAACTCATGACTAATTGTTTCTTATAAAATCCCACTCAAAGTTCATTTACAAATGAGGTAACCAAAATTACAAATCAAAGCAAGAATATAAACAAATCACTAAGGAAAACTTCCCTATTCTCTGCACATAGTCACCCAACACAACTAAAAACCTACCAGTCCCTATCCACCTCAAACACTATCGATTTGGTATTTTTACATCTGCATCACACAATTGTACAAAGCACACTAGGTGGGAGAACTATATATGGCTTGATCCCACTTCAAAGGATTGGTATGTAGATAGCATGCCCACACAAGGGGTGTGGATTACATATTTAGTGCATCTTACACACTAATCCCCCCTCTTTTTCAAGTGATTTAAATACCATTTTATCAAACATAATGAAGGGTTAGTGTTTGAAGACAAAATTAGCTCTATAATGAGTTTTGTTAACAACCAATGCTCATTTTTTCATAGGCAGAGTCACACAGGCACAATGTAACTACCCAAAAGTTTTAGGTCTCTATGATTAGTTTGGACAATACTGATAGGAATAGACAACATCACCAGATACCAAAGCGTCCACTTTTTGGCTCTCCTATCCTTTCACTAAACAAAATCTAGATTCAGGTTTACGACTCCTTCCCAGTCCTATACAACCATTTTTAGCCTTTGTATCATCCATCTCAATCTGTTTCTAGCTAAGTTATATTTCTTCCTATTTATTGTTATTTTTAGAAAGGTGAAAAAGATAAACAATTGCATAAATTAGGACTATGATTATTGTTATATTTTATGCTAATTTATTAATCTAGACCCTTAACTAAAATAGGAATAAAACTCCATTATTCCCAAAAAAGGTTAAATCATTTAGTGAACCCAACTTACTTTATTTGTGCACAAAAACCCTAGAAATCCTAGGGAAAATTCCTTGCTAATTTTATCAATATTTTTTTAATTCTTTTCCTACATTTATAAATTAAAATTTCACATATAATTTTTAAAATTCACCATAGTAATTTTTAAAATTATTTCTTTCAAACCCTAGTAAAAATATACTAGGTCCCTATGCTTTTGAGGTATCACCTTACACGTTCATGAGCCTCATATCCTTTTTATGCATATTTTAGTTTGCTATTTTTAGGATGTTATGTTTGCTTTATTTAGTCCTTTCCTCCCATTGCATTTTTTTTATTACAATTTATTGTAAAAAATTCAATCCACTTTTGCTTTATTTTCCTACTTTAACAATGGAATAATATATCAACTTTGATGAAACTGATAGAGGAAACTTCAAGACATTTTAACTAAAAATATTGATATGAAAGATGATATGCTTAAAATAACACAAGAAGAACAACAAAGAGAAAATAATGGTCAATCCTCTCAAACTATAGAACAACTAGTTGTAAATAACACTATGGGGGCAATAATGTCTCAACAACCCCCTATAGTAGCCCAACCTTCCTATGTGGCACCATCAATTACGGCTAGTACATCTTTGCCTCCTTATGTGACTACCATTATGTAAGAGATAAAATCTCTTCAATCCAAGGTGCTACATCTTGAGTAAGGTACTTATAGACTAACATAGGATTTGGACTCTTTTGCTTTACTTCATACACCATTAGCATGCCATATTACTTCTACACCCTTGCCACTAAGTTTTGTTCAAACCAAGCTCACTCTATATGATGGAAAGGGTGATTTAGAGACACACTTGACAGCTTTTAATGTAGCATGCTTGGACTATGTGCCAAATTACTAGCTACTAACCAAGCTATCTCCATGAAGTTTAAAGGATTATGCTCTAAAACGGTCCTATAGCCTACCAAATCAATCAATCAATGCATTCAATGCTTTAGATGACATGTTCTTAGCTCATTTCATCATTAACATATGTGATAAGGTTTATTATGCCCAAGTTTCACAATAGAAACAAAGGTCAAATGAGCATCTCATAGATTATGTTCTTAGATATAAGATTATCTTGGCTAAAATGACTAACCCCATGGCCGATCAAGAATTACAATATCTCTTCAAAAAGAGTCTTCTTCTAGCTTTGCATGAGTCAATAATATTCAAAAAGTTTTCTTCCTTCACTAAGTTATGTCATACACTAAAGGAAAGGGAGGTCCAATTACTTTCAATGGGAAAACTCAAGTACACAAGCATATCAAAAATAGCAAATAAGAGTAACAGTAAAGCCCCATATAAAGTAAAGGTTATTGATAGAAAAATTCAAAATCAACCTAAAATTATTGAGCTTTATATCCCCCTTAGTGTTTTTATCAGTTCCTCCTCGGTGAGCCTTTACCAATCTACTAGTATCTCTAGCTAGAGTCTTACAATAGCTATTGGAATGAAATATCATATCTCTCCCTCCTATTCAAGAAGTTGATACAACAAAGCCTCTTCCATCTGGATATGATCATAATGCATTTTTTGATTTTCATAGGGCACCAAGCCACACAATGAATAGATGCATTAGTTTGTGACACAATATACAAGACTTGATAGATGGTAACCTTAATGATCTTGGCATTCCAATTGAGCCTCCTCAAGCAAAGCAAAAATAGGACAAGGCTCTAAAATTTTTCTCAGATCCTTTCCCACAGCATTTTATATAGGATATATGGGACACATCAGGTGTTTATCATGAATATCATGTACACCTTCCACTAGCTACATACCACACACTTTTAATTGAATCACATCCTTTGAGCAACATGATTGGTGTGTATAATTCTAGAGTTCCAACTAGACCTTCAATCTCCTTTTCAGAGTAGGAGATCCTATATTGATCACCATCCCATTCATAGTGTTGTCATAAACAATGGATCCAATGTGAACATGTGCCCTATGGCATTACTTCAACATTTAGGATATTCAAAGTAGGATATCATACTGATAAACATAGTTATCAATGAATTTAGTAGGCAAATACAAAGTTCATTGGGTTAGATTGTACTTCCTCTACAATTTGGCCTACCACATATGGCCACACCATTTACTATTATTCCCAGTGTAGGATTCTTTAACATGTTACTTGGTTGACCATGGATCCATTAGCTTTGTGCATTACCATTTACATTACACATATATGTGAAATATATTCATAATAATCAAGTTATTACAGTTGGTAGAGTTTTGTATGAGTTACCACTCCCCACTTTAGAACCATCTCCTACTCTACAATCACTAGTTTTAGCTCCTCCAATAGTTATAGTTCTTATTCCAGTTAAATTCAGACACAACTAAGGCTTTTCTCACCAGCACAGAGAGTTTATACACTTATATGGAGGTCTCTCTTAGAGTGACCACTAAATCAATGATAGCTCCTAGACTCTAGATAGTTTCTATCTATAGTATTCACACCTAGGGTAGTATCATTTAATTTTCATGCCTCTACACATATATTACATTTTTAGAGAGTTTCTTCTACTACTAGATGGGTCCCTAAGATCCCCATAGTTTCATCCACTTCTCAGAGTTACAGGGGGACCCCACAGTCAATTTCCACTACAGATATTTTAGAGCACTTATAGCATACACATATTTTAGATTCATAGTCTCATCTCTTATATTGTGCTTCACAATCATTTATGATCCCTCTCCTTGATACAGGACACCATGATAGAGAGTCTCTTATGAGACTCATCAATTAGTATCATTTTTTTCAATCATTATTATACATAGTTTCTTCTTTCTTTCTTGTATATAATTTCTTATCTCATTTGTGCATAGTGTCTTTTTTCTTACTTGTATATAGATTATTTTAAAATACCAAAAACAATACAATATTTCAAAATACCAAAAATATTATAACATGTCAAAATATAAAAACATTCAAATAACTCAAAACACTAAAAACTTTTCAATTGTATACATTATCCATGCTTTGCATTTATACTACCATGTTAGACTTACATTTTGTTATTATATGCTATTGTTTGTTGATTTATCTACATTACTGTGCTTCACTTGATCTTCTTTGAGTGTGTCAAGTGACACCTAGATCCTTGATTGATCCACTCTACCCATTGAGGGGGCATCCTATTTTTACATTTGAGACATACATCGACATATATACCCATTGGGGCATATTCTACATGACTACAGCATCTAGCTTATGTCATTCCTACACCACACTCTCTAGTTATCATGTTGATATACATTAATTACTATCTTACATAGATTATTCTATCAACACTCACTAGTATATAGCACTTGTGTATTTCTTAGCATCTACCTTGTCTTATACTACATGTTTTGCATACTTTCCTTTATTGCTTTGATTAGTTAGATGTGATAATATTTCCATCATTTACATGCCTTCCTTTCTTGCTTTGAGTAGCTAGATGTGATTGCATTTATAAATTCTTTTTAATTATTTATGTGTGCCTTAAGACATTTTCCAATGTCCTTTATTTGTACTCTTGTATGTGATTGTGGCCCTCATGCCAATCTTGATTGTTTACAATTATATGTCTATGTGGGAATTTGAACATGCCTTGTATGCTTTACTTTCCTATTTTGAGTGGCATATGCTCATGTCCCTTGTTTGTTCAACCCCTTGGCCTCTTTTATATGTTTCTTGATTCTTGGCTTGTGTGCTTGTTTTCTTGTTTGCTTCTCAATTTTTTGCAATGCCATGATCCACATCATGCATTATCTTGCCTTCTTGGATGCCATGATGGACATCATGATCCATCCCTCTTTGATAAATAACTATATTTTTTATATTAGTTTAGTAAATTTCACATGTCATTGCATTGTTACATCTATCTAGGCATACCCCTATTGATCTAATAATATCCAATACAAACTATATTATATCTTGAGACATCTTTTGGATTATCATTATTATATCATGTATTTCATAACATAAAATACTTGTAGGGATATTTATCCTAAGGTTATTCATTATAGGATCTTCATTCCTACCCTTAGAAGAGGGGGAAACAAATAGAGGTTTTTACATAGAGATCAAAGGCTTCTACTGGTCAAAAAATAGTTTTTAGAACAATCACAATAGAAATCAGAGTTCAAAACACATAGAATAGATGAAAAAAATACTGATGAATATAGAATAGTCATCAAAAATAGTAAAGGACAAGTGCACCAGAATTGGAAAATAATGATGGACACCAAAGAGTCCACTTTGTGGTGATCCTATCTAAATAGCCAAAAACTTAGAATTTTTATAAATAAATAGAAAGGTAAGGTCAATTACAATTTTTTTTAACTACAGTTCAATTTAGATTGGGTAGTTTCAATATAGTTTTACTTAGATTATCTAGATATAGGGGGCATCATGCACAAAATGATGGCTCTTGCTTCTAGTTTTAGATTGGGTAGTTGGTACAACTTCTAGGTCATAATCCATGTTATAGACACCATTGTTTGGGGGCAATGTGCATTACACATTTGCCTTCTTTTCTTTATATATCATTGTATTACCTAGGTATTCTTAGTAGTTACATCCCTTATTCCATCTATAGGTGGTTGGTATCATTTCAGAGTGGATTTCATATAATCCTGGTTCTCAATTTTGGAGTGGCTTTCATACAAGCCTAATCTCCACCTTTCAAAGTGGCCAAGATTGGCCTATTTCTCATTACACATTTAATTATCCATGACACATTATCATATTATAAAGCATTCATGGGATTTATGAGACATTTCATATGGCACACATTTATACTAGTATCAATTTATAGTTCACTACATGGTGGGCAATGATAGAGCCAAAGGACTAGCTAGCCTTTATATTCTTGAGCCACCCTCAGGGAATTGAGCACTCAGCTCCATTCATGATATTAATATTGATACAACATATACCTAGCATCACTCAACATCATGAAACATCACAATAGGTTTTGTATTGGTTCACATACCCAGTGACGTGTTCATTCCCTTCTCTTCCTCTCTATTTTACCTAGCCTTTGTATGTTTTTATTTTAGACATAGTATGTTTAGTAACAACTGATCTACTCCTTACTTTATTTTGTAGATTTATACTTCACACTGTGCTCTCTTTATGCACACTCAGCATCACACATATTCATGGGCTTCACCCTTGCAGGTAAGTTTAGGTATGATTTTTACTTAAGTTTTATCTGAGTATTTCACTTTATTTCATCACTAGAATAAAGGGGGCAGGTAAATGTAGTCATAAAATGTCCAAATTGGTATTTTGAGTGTGGCTTGTAGTACCCCATCCATAGGTCTTTTTGTAACTCGTAACCCTTCTAAACACCTTTTTTATCATTACCAACCATCCAAAACCTTCTAAACCTTGATTCCACCTCATCTAGGTAGCATTCCTATGCAAATCCTATTTCCCTAGGTCTCGAGCTTATATGATAGGAGCATAAAACTTGGACTATAATATTGAGCACCAAAGTGTCCTATTTTTAGTGTTCTTATCCTTTTATAATTTGAGTCCCAATAGTCATTTTCATCTAGTCCTTATCCTTAATTAGGTTAGCTTAGCATGAACACATCTGACCCATGACCAATGTTTCCCTATAAAAACCCACTCAAAGTTCATTTACAAAGGAGGTGACCAAACTTACAACGTAAATCAAGAATACAAATAAAACACTAAGGCAAACTTCCCTATTCTCTACACATAGTCACCCAACATAGCTGTGAACCTACTCAAATCTACATACCAGTCCCTAGCCACCTCAAACACTATCAATTTGGCATTTTACATCTACATCACATTATTGCATAAAGCACACTATGTGGGAGAACTACATATGTCTTGATCCCTCTTTAAAGTATTGATATGTATGCAGCATGCCAACACAAGGGGTGTGGATTACACATTTAGTGCATATTACACACTAACCCCCCTCTTTCTCAAGTGATTTAAATATCATTTTATCAATCATAATGAAGGGTTAGGGTTTTAAGATAAAATAAGCTCTACAACAAGTTTTGTCGATAACCAATGCTCGATTTTTCATAAGCAAACTCATATAGGCACAACAAAAGTACCTAGAAATTTTTAGGTCTTTGTGATTAGTTTGGACAACAATGGTAGGAATAGACAACAATATCAAACACCAAAGCATCCACTTTTTAGTGCTTTTGTCCTTTCACCAAATGAAATCTAGATTTAGGTTTATGACACCTTACCAATCTTGCACATCCATTTTTGGCCTCTGTATCAGCCATCTCAATATATTTCTAGCTAAGTTATATTTCTTTCTATTTATTTCTATTTTAAAAAAAGTGAAAAAGATAAACAATTACATAAATTAGGACTATAATTATTTCTATATTTTTTAATGATTTATTAATCTAGACCCTTAACTAAAATAGGAATAAAATTATATTATTCCCAAAAAAGTTAAATTTGGGACCAACATTCACAAACTAATGAGCCAGGTGATAAATGTGTAATTATATTCAACAAGTCATGTTAGATAGCCACCATGACATTACTAGTACTTATTTAGTCTAATAAATATAGTCAATTAAGTGTATAAAATACCTTAAGGTAACCATTCATTACTTTACATTTTTATTAACTCCTTGTAGCAGATTACTATGACTAAACCACTATTCAATGAAAATTGTGCAAAGTATCTTATGGATCTCTACCATCATTCTTGCATGCTTATAACCTTGAAAACTTGGTATAAGTAATCTCCATGCAAGTCTAATCAATCATATATATTGTGAAATCAACTTGGGTAACATCCCACATAATAAGTGCTTGTGAAAATACCTACCTTACACATAATTACCATTGGAAAATTTGAGACATTTCCCAACATTAACATGTTAAATCTTAGGTAGGGTTAAAATTATTCACTTAAAACATAAATTTTTTGCCTCAATAATATAATTTATAAGGTTGATATTGACCAAAAGTTAGCACACTTTTTGTGGTGTGTAGTTTACGAAGGGTTGTCATTGGGAAAATGACTTCGCCAAATGGGGATTGCTTAACCCAAGTGTCTTATCTATAACATCTCAGATACCTTCAAGAATTTTTTCTATACTTTCCCTCATGCCAAATGTGTTTGGAGATGGTTTCAATATTTTTTATTCCTTTCCATCATGAGCTCATCTCAAGGATGATTGTTTGTTTGGGTATTATACTAAGTAACTAGGTTATATTACTTTCATTTGGAATTTCTTCAGAGTTACTACTCTTTTTCAAATCTTGAAGTCTAAGAGCCTTTAACAATAAGATTATTTCATAGAATTTTCTTTACTAGAAAATAAATTTATGTACTCACCTCTATGTTCCCTTAGATATAGGCATAATCTAAAAATAATTCTTTGGAGTTCTAACATTTACTAGACTTTCTCAATTACTATGGGAGTGTTCCTTACACTATACATAGATTTATACCAAAAATCTTTCAACAAGGTTCCCTTATATTGACACCAAAATGACAACAAGATTATCTACCCCTCCCCTCAATAGGGTGATTGGATTATTCTTACTTTTGGTAAGACCAATGTTGGGTCTTATTTGTGAATGTTGGTTTGATAATTCCTCCTCTACCTAGATGGGGATTCTTTATACTTTTGTTTAATGAAGATGGTCTAAGTAGTTGCATCAAGAAACATCCACCATTAGGATAACCCTCCACTTAACACTCTCTCCTTATATAGGATGATTCACCTCCTCCTCCTAATAATAATATTTCTTATGATTAGATTAAATCTAAATTGTGTACCATGTTTTGTGATAAGATTGGATAGGAAGGACTACCTACACATATGAGAAAAATTGAAAAATATTTGATTAATAGGATATGTTAGTGGGTTTCTTGGTACTAAACTAGTCTCAGGAAGTTATACACTTCCTAACAAGGATCTCAGCCCACTTTATGAAGCAATTAAGTAGATAAAAATCTTGAAGTAAATTACAAGATGTATAAATGATACATATATGAAGTTGAATTAATTTAAATTAATCTACATCCATTTCATTTAAATTAGCAAAAACTTTATGCCAATATGCTTCAAAATAATATTTGTCTTATTGTATGATTTATAATTGATTGAAAGTGGCCTCTATGGTAAGGGAAAATATAATTTCAAGGAGTCCTAATTCAAAATTAAAATCACTTTGGTCGACAAAGAAAGGTTGTGCAATAATTGGTAAATCATGAATGGTGATAACTTCATGCAAAAATTTTGGAAATGTCATTATAAGTGAAAGAAATGGTTTAAAAAATAGATGATTAGGATTAATTCAGAGTTGCTAAGAGAATTAGGTTTAGATTGAAAAAAAAAAATATTTTAAATAGGGATCTATTTTGATCATGCAAGATCGATGTTGATTTTGTGAATCAACATTGATTCTAATAATATAGACAATATTTTAAAAATAAGAGATAAAGGATTGGCTTGGTGAGATAGGATAGTCTAGGGATGTTAAGGGTGATAAATGAGAACATATACTAGAATATATAATGACAAAATTACTTAAAATAATTAAATGTACTTACCTTAATAGTGCTCCAAATTTGTGATAATTGTGAGGTTGATAAGTTGATTTATGATCTTTCGATGGATGTTGAGGGGATAATGTGGTAATATGGATTTCTAATAGGTGAGAAATTATTTGGTAGTCATCTTAGATAAATTCCTTCACCATTCAAGTGCAAAATCATGGTCCTTTTCTCAAGTCAAGTTTATGATTAAATTGACACCGACATCGATTCTACCAAATTGATGTTTATCATAAGGATCAGTACTGATTATGGCCTATTTTTACCAAAGGTTATTTTAATTATTTAAATCATGGGTTTAAACTAGGCTTTAAGCTATTATATGTATTTTGGAATTCAAGATATTTTTTTAGGGTGTTTAAACCATTTACTTTTATTATGTTTTGGTAGATTTATCAAGATTTTAATTGTTGATAATTAGTTAAAATTGATTACTTAAGTAAAATAATAATTAGTAAAACTAATTACATGGGGTAAGGGTAAAATTGTAATTGGTAAAAATAATTGCGTGGGGTGAAATATGTATGGAATGAGAGAGGAGACTTAAGACCTACTTTCTCACAAATATTGTTGTTCAAAACCTAGTGCCTACAGAAACCCCAATGTAAACTTGTCAAAGTAAAATATCAAAATAAAACAATGTTTGATTCAAATCATTTTCTAAAACTTGTATTGAAATGCTTGAAGAGTCAAGGATTATTTTTTAATGTCCCTCAACCAAATTTGATCTCAAAATATTGAAAAAGTTTGATTTTTACTTAACTTTTGACAAAATTGACTTCTAAAGTAGACTTGATGATAAAGTTGACTTTGTTCACTTTTGAAAGTTGACTTCATGTTACTTTTAAAAGTTGATTTTTTTACCCATGGATTAAAATTAGAGTTTTTATTTCAAAATGAACTTGATTTGGATTTGAATGAGAATTGAATCCTATTTCAAATGAACCTGATTTAGATATGTGTTGAAATGGAGAATGTAATGGTATAATGGGGATTAAGTATCATACCAAATGGATAGCATAATGCTTAGTGTGGAATAAATATGATCCAAAATTGGGATATTAATGCCTTTTTATATGATTTTATATTGACAATGTTTTGACTTGGGATATTTATAACTTATTTGATGTGTAAGATGAGTCACACAAAATGAGGACAAGACAACAAATAATAAATAACACACATTAAAATTAATCCCTGTCTTTAGTGTGAGAATAGGTGTGTAATGAAACTATAGCCCATGTAACTACCTCATTTTAAGTGATGATAGATTAGTTTAACCTAACCCTCACTAAAAGTAGTACATTGTGAAATCTTGGGAGAGATAGGTTTCCCTTGCACTACAAATTATTTATAGCCAAAAATCTTAAGATAAAGTTTGACATGGATTTTATAAATGGTCATTAATATAACTTATAGTATGTGGGGATTAAA
This sequence comes from Torreya grandis, assembly GCA_037957365.1. NCBI lineage: Eukaryota > Viridiplantae > Streptophyta > Pinopsida > Cupressales > Taxaceae > Torreya > Torreya grandis. The sequence continues at coordinate 1,111,112 of JARHVA010003280.1, read as the reverse complement.
ATCCATTTAATAATAATAAATAATGGGAAATTCACAAGAATGTCTAGCCCCTCCATGACCACTTCAATTGTAAAGTTCTTAGTGAAGTGCTACCAAATATTTGAACTCCAAACCTAAGGTCTAATAACATAGCATTAGGGATAAACCCTATTATGACAAAAAACCACTTATGGGTAATTTTAATATGTTAATATATATCCCTCTTTAGATATATAAGTTTGTTATGTACCTTGAGAGATGAAACCCCAAGTACCACATCTTAAAAACTCATAAGAAGGAGATGAAATATACCTCGTGTAGTCAACAAAAAATAAAATAATAATAATAATAATAATATATGTGTTTTTTCACCCAAGCTCCCTCAAGGGGTAAAGAGGAGAGAATATTCATGATATATTATAAGATAGAAATTGAAGAAAACACATAAGTAATGAAAGGACATAAGTATGTCTTTTAGAACACAAAATGCAAGTGTTGGTTATTTTTAAGTGTTCAAAAGGTGTTTATTTTCATATAAATCATGTCTTTGTCAAGTAAACCTAAAATAAACAAGTTAATTTTTTTAATTTTAGTCTTTGGTAAATGTGGGAAGTTGAAAAGTTATTTGTTCAGCTCATGAGAAAAATATATACTGTGATCATGTTGTTTAGTAGGGTGATCCCATTGTTCTGTAGATAGAATAAATAACAAATAGTAAATTGGTGATGAAATTACTTAGATTATTTATAAAAATATAATTATATATCAAAAAATTAAGAGTAGAATAAATATATCCACAACAATAATTCCTAAAAGATTAGAATACTTGAATATTATGACTAAGCCACTTTGAGGAGGCAACCTCCACAACAATGTAATAAGAACAAAATGCACAATATGATGATAAAATAGCAACTACTACCTCCTATATATACTCTACTTATCCAAGGTTATTCCATAGGCTAACCATATTAATAACATAGATAAATTTAACAAGATAATATGAAGGTGTGTAAGCCATAAGGCAACCACACATATCCCTAGATGCATTATAAGTTAAGTTCATAGCATGCCCCTCCCCTTCAAAATGAAATTGTCCTCAATGTTGAATAAAACCAAGATGTTTTTCAAGAGCACTCCATCCTCCCATATTGTATCTTCATAATGAAGGTTATTCTATTTGATCAAATACTCCATAATGGATCTGGTCTGCACTTGCTTAGTGTGCATGTGAAGGATCTCTTTAGTATATTGAATGAATCATCCTTATTTATATAATTAAGGCAAATCAATCTAAGTGGAGACTCAATGTCTAATTACCTTTTTAGATAAGATACATGGAATACTAGATGTATGCAAGTGGATGGAGGTAATTCCAACTTGCAAGCCACACTACCAATTTTATGCAAGATCTAATAAGGGCCATCATACTTAGGTGACAGTTTGTTATCCTTTTTTTGTTACTTTAGAGACATGTACTTATATGGATGAAATTTTAAAAATACCCAATCACCTATGAAAAAATGATGCTCATTGTAATCTTGATCTACTTGTTGCTTCATTCTATTTTGTGCCATTGCTAAATTCTCTCACTAACTATCACCTCCTCTTGATGGTGAATGTGTTCCTCAATAGCTCTAACCTTAGTATTCACTACCAAAGATGAAGTGATGGATGGGGGGTGATACCCATATAATCCCACAAAGGGACACATCTTAGAATAAGTGTGAAAATAAGTGTTACACCACCATTCATCAAGTGGAAGCTAATGAACCCATTTGTCATATTTGTCATAAACAAAACAATGAAGATATCGTTATATACATTTATTGACTACCTTGATTTATCCATTAGATTTAGGATGATAGGATGAGATATGAGACAACTAAGTTCCCCAACATTCAAATAGTTTAATCAAAAATTTACTAATAAAATTGGGATTTTGGTCACTTACAATTATCTTTGGAGTATCGTGCAATTTCTAAAGTTTATTGAGAAAAGTAGAAGCTATTATAATGGAAACAAATGGTTGTGATAAGGAATAAAAATGAGAATAATTGGTGAGTTGATCCATAAATACTATGATAAAATATTTATGGTTATACAATGGTAACCCTATAATGAAATCTATGGAAACCTCCTCTTAATGATAGCTAGGGATGGATAAAGGTTATAAAAGACCTGGGGTCTTAATGGTTTCACCTTTATTTTGATGACATAACATGTATTCATCCACATGTTTTTGTACATCCCCCTTGATTCCTTCCCAAAATAAATCCAACTTGATTCTATGGCATGTTTTCAAATATCCAAAATGACCTCCAAGTTGAGAGGCATGAAGTTTTTAAAGAATTTTATGTTTGAGAAGAGAATGATTATAGAGGTATAATCTATCTTTATACCATAATGTGTTTCCCTTATATGTAAATTTTTTATATTCATCATAACCTTTATGGATGCTTTTAATTGAATCTTTGGTAGTACTATCATTCTTCCATTCAAATCTCACTTCCTCTATCCAATCTACCTGCCACATGGTCATGGTGCATAACAATGCCTCAACTAATTCATCCTATCAAGATAGGGCATTTGCCACCGCATTCTCTTTTCCTTTCTTAAACATTATTTAAAATTCATATCCTAACATTTTATTCATCCATTTATATTTTTATTCATATGAAAATAATTACTCCAAAAAATATTTGAGACTATCATGATCAATTTTTACATGAAATTGACAACCCATTAGATAAGGTCTTCATTGTTTCATTGCATGCATAATAACCATCATCTCTTTCTCATAGATTTTTTTGATCCTATTTTTTCCCTTTAGTTGGAGACTTTCAAATTCCAATGGTTTACCTTCTTTCATGAGTATAAACCCCATGCCACATCCTAATGCATCACACTCCACAAAAAAACTTTTTGAAAAATCAAGACTAGCCAAAATTGGAATTATGCACATAGTCATTTTCAATTGTTCAAATGCCTTGTTAGTTGAATTTTTCCACTATAATGAGTCTATTCAATAAAGAGGTGATTGAGGATGCAATTCTACCATAATTTTTGACAAACTTCTGATAGTAACTAGTTATCCTAAAAAATCCTTGAAGGTTTTTTAAGGTCTTGGGAACCTACCACTCCATCATCGCTTGGATTTTTTTAGGATCAAATTTGAATCCTTCATGTGAAACAATATGACCCAATTCATCCACCTCTTAGAAATAAAAATCACATTTGGAAGTTTTTGCGTAAAGCTAATGTTATTTTAGAACTGAAAGTACCTATTTCACATGCTTCAAATGGCCTTCCCAATTTTTGTTTTAGATGAGGATATCATCAAAAAACACTAATATAAACTTTCTCAAAAATGGTCTAAAAATAATACTCATCAAACTCTAAAATGTAAATGGTATATTTGTGAGTCCAAAAGGCATGACAATAAATCCATAATGGCCTTCATGAGTTTTAAAAGTTATTTTAGGTATGTTCTCATCACAAATGAAAATTTAATGATACCCAAAGTGAAGATCTAACTTGGTAAAATAAATAGCATCATGCAATTTAGCTTAAAAATCATCAATTATTAGAATAGGAAACTTATCTTTGATGATGTACTTGTTGAGTTATCTATAGTTTGGGCACATCCTCTAACTATCATCTTTGTTTCACACCATGACCACCAGGTAAAATTTTCACTTTGACTATGTCAGATGATGTTTGCCTCCAACATCTCTTATACCATATTTTTAATTTCACTCTTATGGGCATAGGTATATATGTAGATTATAATGTTGGGTGGTTTAATTATTGTAATGAGCTCAATGGCATGATCATGTGCATAATAAGAGGAAGTCCTTTGGAATGTCACCAAAAATAATAGAATGTTCATCTAACACCCTTTGCAAATCAGGATGTGTGAACTCCTTGGTTGGTTGAACCTCAATGGAAAATAAGCATTCCACAAATCCCTCTACACCTTTTATGAGAATCTTCACCATTTGATTTAAACTAACCATTTGTGGATAGTTATCCCATAATCCATATAGTTCAAAGGTCCTACCTTCTGAATGGAACCTCATGAATAATTCCTATAAATCATCTCAATACTACCCAAAATAATGTCAAATCCTCCCATGATAATAAAAAAAATATGAGAACCTAATAAGTAGTCTCCTATATCAATCTTAATGCTATGTCACTTTCTAGAATAGTTAAATATACCACCATCTTTAATCATGACCTAAAATTCTAGAACTAAGTAAATGAAATAGTTTAAATGAGTAGCCAACTTAATGTTGATGAAGTTATGTGTACTATAGAGTCGATTGACATAGTCACCTTTTATTTTTTAAGAAACCCACCACCTTAAGAGTTTGAGTACTAATGTCTAAAAGTGCATGACAAGAAATAGTAGGTTTAGAATCTTCAGATTCATCCTCAAGTTCTTCCAAACCTTCCCTTAAAGCCTTATCATCTTATTCTTCCTCATTGGTGCCTTCAATGTAAAACAAATTCTTTTCTTCACAATGTTATCCTTTTCTAAAATTTATATCACATCTAAAACACAAACCTTTTCCATTCTTTTCAACTTACGAAGGTGTCAATTTGGTAAGTTGTAAAAATGATAGTTTTGGGAAGGTGTGTTCATGCACAGTAGTGAAAGCTATTCTTTTGATCAACTCTTTCTCCCCATCAAGGCATTCCCTTGGTATGGATTTAGATACATTACTAGGATGAAACATGCGAACCTCCAATTGGATTATATCTTTGAGGCCACCTAAAAATAGGTCAGTCATATTTTCCTCAGTGATGTCTACAACACTTAAGGAGAGATTCTAAAATTGATAAATGTAATCTTTTATCATCCCACTTTGGCACAACTTGGATAGTTGGTTGAAATAGTTTTATGATACATTATTATGATAGTGGATCTACAACTCTTTATAAAATATAGACTAGGTAACCAAGAGACCCTTCTTTTTATTTTGAGCACATAACCAATGATACCAAATAAATTGCTTAGGTTCTAGATATAGAGAGGCCATGACCACCTTTTGTGAATAGGGAGCCTGATGTAGATCAAATAAATTTTCAATATGAGTATTATATGTGAGTGTATCATTACCATCAAAATTGTATAATTCCACTTTTGGCAATAATGGCTTTGTACTATGGTTGGTGTTGTAATTATTTGGAGGAAAAGAACCAAACTAAAGTGGTCGAGGGTTATTTTATATTTTTTGAGTTGAAAATTTGGCCAATTACCTAGTGATTTATTAAAATTGATCTTAAAATATATTTAAGCCCCCTCTTGGTCCTATGAGGTTCCCTTTAACTGCATCAAGATCATATTTCTACACCATGCCTTGTAACTCTAAATTAATTTTTTGAACTACCTCCAAAATACTCAGATTAGAAGTTTATGACCCCATGTTGTCTTTGTGAGGAGTTTTAGTCATTTCATTCCATTTTTATTGACCATGAATGTTAGGCCCTACCATGCACAAACCCTAAGAAGTTCATGACCCAAAAAAATGTATCGATAGATGATACTGTTGTGATCACTTCAGCAAGACAAATCCAATGACTACTAACATGCACAAGGGTGAAAATTTTTGGCCCAAAGAAGTGTAATAGTATAATACACCATTTAAATCATCTTTACCAATGATTTTAAATTTATCATAAGGTAAAAAAATTTCATAAAAAATGGTTTTTTATATTCTGTGAAAAACCTCATAAACAAAACTATAGTGACAAAAAAATTCAATTCTTATCAAATCAGAAGTTATGTTTTTTGGCCTTCTAGTGCTTAGTTTAATAGATCCAAAAAAACTTGCATTGTATAAACTTTCTCAATTTCAACTCTAATATCACTTGTAATGATTAAAAGTCATAAGTTATGTTTTTTGGCCTTATAGTGCTTAGTATAATAGATCCCAAAAAAATTATATTGTAGAAACTTGCTCAAATTGAAGCTCTAATACCACTTGTAATGAATTTAATGAGTTGATTCACAATAATAGAATTATATATCATAGAATTAAGATTAGAATAAATAAATTCATAATAAAAATTATCAAAAGAAAATAATACTTGAATATTATGATAAAGCCACTTCAAGGGGGAAACCTTCATAACAATGCAATAAGAATATAATTCACAATATGATGATAAAAGACAAACCACTACCTCCTCTATATACTCTAATTAGTGTAGAGAAAGATTAAAATATAGGTTATATCATGCATTAGTCAATAAAATCTCTAAAATAATCATTCAAACCTAACTTAACAATTATACTCCCTACAAGGGTATTGCTAATGAATTAAAATAACTAGTTATGAAAGTACAACAATGTTATACATTTCAAGTATTTGTTCTCCCTCACAAGTGGCCAAGAAGCATGTTTTTACCCAAATTTGGTACTCCAAGTATTTGTCAATAAAGTGTGGCATGAGCCTCCATCATCTCCTAGTTCACTAATGAATTAGGATCTTTGATTTGGTCCAGTTAGGAAAAATAAATGAAGCTTCTATATAGATAATTTTGCATAGTAATTTTACATAATTGAAGCTTTAAAATGGTTGTCTTAGCTCTTTTATTTATAGATTTTTAAGATGGAATAGACTGATTTACAACCCTTAGATCAAAAACCATATGTGTGGCCTCAAACAGATTTAATTTTTGAGGTCACTACATTAGGATGGGGTTGCACAGGAAAGAGGTTACATAGGAATAGAGGTTGCATAGGAAAAGAGGTTGCACATGGGCAAGTATAGGTGCAAATTCAGATATTTTGCTAATATTTTGAATATTTACACATTTGAATTTATAATAAATAGATATTCAATACTTTCATAGAATTTCCACTTAAGCTTCTTAATTTGGATTAATTTTCTTAAGTGAATTTGATTGATTTTTCGTAATTATTTGTAAATTTTTTGCATACCTAATCAACCTAGTCAAAAATGTCATTTTACTAAGTCATAATTTGACTATAGTATAATCAGTAGAAGGTGTCAGTTACATAAGGGGTAATACCCTAATTAGGGTTTTTATGAACATGAAATAACACATGCATGTGATGTGTGATATCAAATTAAAATAATTTAGCAGTCCAAGATGTCATTTTGATTGATCACAATTTGAATCAAAATGATTTAAGAAAAGATAATAATCACATAAAATGCATTACCCCATTTAGGGATACATTATCATAAATCAGCATCTGTACATGACAAGTTTAAATGATTTAGAGCATTTTATTAATTTTGGTCTAGATTGTACATTGTCATAGAATATTACTTCGATTGATAATTTCAGCATAATAGTGATAGGAATTGGATGTCTACATTTTGCCATTGTTTGAGAAGTCATGACGAGACATTTGATCAAAGCAACATCTTTTTAAAGAATAAAAAGGTTGTAATAATCAGAATAAATAATTTCATTCCTACTTTCTACTAAATTTTGCATGAGTCATAAATAAATAGGGTTAGAAAAATGCCCCAAACATCATTTGGGTGGCCCATGATACCCCCTCAAGGGGAAGATGGAAAAATTGAAATATTTGATGGGTGGGCCCTTGATCAAAAGAAATAATAATCATGTTAATTATAGAAAAATAGTCTTAAAATGGATTAATTAGAAGAAAGTGGGAGTAAAATGGATAAACATGGATAAAATAATAGCCTAAGAGGGGTAAAATGGAGCAACTACAGGCCTAGGGGGTGAAAATTTTGAAAAAAATACTATATATTGATCCCTAAGGGTGGAAATAGTTCATTTGCACCCCTAGATATAGTGATTTAGAGATCTATGATTTTCACATGAGAGAATTAAGAAAGATCACTAATATCTTGCACCATCATCACCTTAGATAGCGTATGAGAGAGTATCAAAGGCCACTAGGGGTAGACCATTAGTAGTACCTTTTTTTGTATTTAATTTTGGAATTTATGGCATTTATTATGAGGATGAAATGGGATGTTTGGGTATCCTATTGATTGCCCAATTTGGAAATCAATGAGATCACCCTCAATAATTGTGAGAACACCTCAAGAATAGCAAATTTTCTAAGATTTCAATGGGTTCATGAGGTGTAACGGTGATTTTGCATTGTCATCGATGAATTCATAGATTTGGGCAAAAAATGCTAGTTAAATGGTGAATTCACCTAGTCAAATGATAAATTCAACTGATTAAATGATGATTTTACTAGTTTTAGCAAGATCACCATGTTAATTGGCAAGAATGACCTATTAAATGGTGGAATTTCCCAAACAATGGTGATATCTCAATAATAAGGTAAAATGGGACCCATAGAAGATTATTCCAAGCCCAAAATTAGAAGAAGAGAGAATGAGGCCCATAGATGATTACTCTAAACCTAAAAATTAGAATAATCTAGGTAGATTGGATTAGTGAAAGAAAAAATAATTGATCTTGTTCCCTATGTTTGACTAATAGGAGTGAATCAGAGTTATTACATCATAGGAGTGATGATCACAGGTTATTCATCGAGAAGGGATTTAGATCGATGATCTCATGGGTATGCTCAAGGCCATGGATTTATATCACTTGGCATGATTTCCTATGATTTGGGTAGATAGAGCATATTTGTCAAAATTAGTAGAGAGGTGGCATTCATATATTTTTATGTTTCATTTATTTTTTGGGGAGGCCATTGTGATATTGGATGATGTGCACCATATTTTACAAGGTACCATTGTGTGGTCATAATATTACCTAGATGTCGATAGGTTGACAAGCTACTCTAGAGGATTTGATGGGTGTCATTATAGTCCTGGAGGTTGTACATGGTGGCATTGACATGGATACACTGGATCACTTGGCTTGGCCTCTAGAGGATGCCATAGGAGCAGGATAGGGGACAGTGCCCCCAAAAGAGGGCATAGGATAAGGATAGGGGATAGTGCCCCTAGAGGTAGTGATATTGATCGCTCTTTTTAGTGGCCTCTTGTTGCCTAACAAGAGTGGATGATTCTTCCCTTTGGGATTAATTTGGGTCATTCAATAGTTTTTTAATTGATCAACTTAGTTTACATGGGGCCAATTATTTTGTTTCAACTATATAGAGACTTATATATGATAGTTTATCAGTGAGGGCATAACATAGGCCACAACACACTTATCCAAGTCTAGGCTTGGGAGAATATTTTTATTGAGTGGCTAGTGGGGATGAGATACCATAGGGGACTAGAGGATCTAGTGGATTTTAGATGGTACTTAATTAGGCTAGGTTTATAGGGTCATCTAGAGTTCTTTCCTTATTATTGGTGAGCCATAGATGAGATAGAGGATGGGGGATTTATTTGATGCCCCTACATAGCAATATAATGGATGTGGTTCAAGGATTTGTTCATGATTAGTTATTTGATCACCCTTGATATATTACAAATCACCACAATTATGTGGTGGAGTGGTACAAGATATATCAAGTCCAATTGCTATTTATCATGCATCAAGATGTCCTAGAGGGTTTGCACTACTTTTTAAATGTGACCAACAAGATTAGGGAGGGGTGACACCAGTGTTTATGGTTGAGGTGGTTGTGGATAATGATAGGGTTCTACACATTCTATGGGACTATGATAGAGGGGATGCATATGTGGGGGTGATATATGCTTATACAATATGGTGGGTTAGTGTTAGAGCAATCTAATTAATGAGGCCACTTTCATAATAGCCAATTTTATGCTAGAGATGGGTTAGGATGAGGAGAGACTAGGGATAGACCCCAACATAGTGATAAGGTCAGGTTCCAATGTTATTTACATGTTCACAATATAAAGGGATCCTCATGAACAATAATTTGAAGGTCCTTCACAACTCTAGACTTTATATTTTGATAGAGCCTTATCTAAACAAGGTTCTAGTGTTGGTGTGGCTTTAACTGGTCCATAATGGAAACAATATTTTACCACATACTAATTGAAGTTCCCCTATAATAATAACTAGGATGATTATGAAGCCCTAATACTAAGTCTCTAATTTTATTTAAACCATTGTATCAAATAACTATAAATAGTTGGGGACTCTAAACTAGTGGTCAACTAGATAAGAAGGAAGCATTAATGTGAGCTAGCATATTTGAAGAAACACAAGCACAGATCCTGGGACCAGATTGAAAATTTTGAGGCTTTCAAAATTAGAGTTGTCCTAGAGAATAAAATTAGGTATAAATTGCATTAGCAATCTCAACATCCATCTTGGTACCGCTCCAAGAATCCAAAGTGTAAAATTTGTTTTTGTACCTAGTACCTTACCCCTCGATCCCCAAAAATGTATAAAACTTTCAAGTTTTAAAATATGACTAGTAGTTTATCCAATTCATAAATAATTCTAGGACTTTCGAGGACCAGATTATAGATTAAAATTACTTTAAATGTCTAAAATTAGAATACCTTGAGGATGATGGTATTATGTAGCTCAAAGAGAATCAAATCCCCATGGGAATGGTATCTTTAGAAAGGGTCTTTGATCTAAACCCATAGACCAAAATTCAAAAGCAACTGAAGATAGATCAATCTAACTTTGGCAAAGAAAACATAGCAACTAAAGGAAACCCTCAATATGTCAACATTAGTTCAGACTATACTTATGATAAAAATTATAAGCTAAAGGGAATATTGAGGGAGTACAAAGACATAATTACCTAGACCTATGAATACTTAAAGACTTTTTATCCTAGGGTAATCACCCATACTATTCCCTTAAGTCCAAATAACAGACCCTTCAAGCCATGTCAAAGGCTCATGAATCCCATTTTTTAACCTATCATTGAGACTAAATTTTAGAAGTGATTAGGTGTCAAGATCATATTTCCTATCAAACATTCTACTTGGGTGGAAAAATTGGTACCTGTCAGGAAGAAAAATGGTGAAATAAGGCTATGTGTTGACTTTAAGAACCTAAACCAGTCTTCAAAGAAGGGTAAATACCCTCTAACTTCCCTAGATGAGGTAATTTATACTATCAATGGATCTTAAATGATGTCCTTCCTAGATGGTTTCTCTGGATACAACTAGGTGTTGGTGGAATCATATGATCGGATGAAGGTTGCTTTCACCATGAAGTAAGGGACATATGTTTATAAGCGGATGCCTTTCAACCTCATCAACATTGGGGAAACATTCCAACTAGACATGGATCATGCATTCTAAGGACTTATTAGTAAGTGCATCATTATTTATATATATGACCTTACTGTATTTTTTAAGAATAGAAGGGATTATGAAGACCACTTGAAAAAGGTGTTTGATAGATGTAGAAGATATAGAGCATCCTTCGACCTAAATAAAAGCATCATTGGGGTCATAGAGGGAAAGTTGGTAGGCCACATCATAACCAAAGATGGGATTTATGTTCATCCATAATAGATTCAAGCCATTTGAAAACTAACACCTCCAAATAGTAGAAAAGAGTTAAAGTCATTCTTTGGTAAGATCAAATTTGTGTGTAAATTCATCTCTAGGATTGATAAAATTATCAAACCATTGTATGCTATGTTGAAAAGGGATGCAAAGATAGAATTGATAGTTGAAGATAAGAATTCATTTTAAAACATCAAGACATTCATTGCTCAAGCTCTAGTACTAATTAGTCCTAACTTCACCAAATATTTCTATCTATATTCCTTTGCTTCAAATCATATCATTGATACAGTACTCTTTTAAAAGGTAGATAGCAATGAACACCCAATTACTTTTATGAGTACTAATTTAAAAGTTGTTGAAATGAAATATTTAATGATAGATAAACAAATTTATGCATTGGTCAAAGTTGTAAATAATTTCAAGCATTATATCCTAAGAATTAAAACTTATACTATAGTCTTGGACCCATATGTTAAGTTTATGCTTAGCCAAAATTAATTGGTTGATAAAAGGGGAAAATGGATGGCCAAGTTACAAGAGTTTGATCTAGAGATCAAACCAACCAAGATTGTGAGAGGCCAAGTATAATCCAACTAATGCCTAAAATATATCCCTAATGCATTAAGGTTGAGCAAGTCAATGAAGTTAAAATGGATGGAGGAGAGTAGTATGACCAAATCATTCATCATCTACTAACAGGAACATGTCCCCCTAAGTTGAATAGAGAACAAAGGCAAGATTTAAGGATCAAATCTACCTGCTACATTATAAAAGGAGTCCTTTACTACAAAAACTATTAGGGCATATACCTAAGATGTGTCTTAAGAGAAGAATTTATGGATATATTGGACAACATACACCAAAATTTAGGTAGTGGACACTCCTCTATCATTGCATTAGCCCACAATATCTTGAGAATGCAATATTATTGGCCCACCATTTTCAAGCATTCCTACAACAATATAAGGACCTACCATGAATGCTGAGTCTTTGAAAAAAGGGAGATCAATAATGTTATGCCATTGCACTCATTCATTAAAGGTCATCCTTTTACATAATGGTACCTTGATCTCATTGGGATAATTAATCCCAATTCTTCTATAAAACACAAGTTCATCCTCATGGCCATTATTACTACACTAGTTGGTCAAAAAAATTGGCCACCACAAACTCCTGAGCTCAAAATGTTATTAAATTTTTTGAGTAATATATACTAACCAGGTTTGGTACTCCCATATATCTAGTTAGTGATAATTGCCCCATCTTTTCAATCTATTGAATTCACTAAATGGGCCTAGAATAATAATATTACAATTTAGTCCTCTTCAAATTACTATCCACAAGGGAATGGACTGGCAGAGTCTACCAACAAGAACATGATAGATGCCATCAAAAATTTTGCCCAAGATAAACTAAGAGAATGGCACCTTATGCTAAAATATGCATTTTGGGCAAATAGAATAAGGAAAAAAAAAAACCTCAAGACCTCACCCTTCCTATTGGTATATGGATGGTAACCTATCTTACCCATTTCTCTTAAGCTCCCAACATATCAATTTATGTAGGATTATATGGAATAAGATCCAAGGGTCTAGTTTAGATTGTTGGATATAGTCCAACTATAAGATGTAATAACTAAAGCACTATAAAGCTTCAGTAGACACCAAGATATTGTCAAAAGGTGGTTTGATAACAGGTCTAAGATCAAAGCCTTTAGAATTTTAGACCTAGTTATTTTATGGGATAAATCCCATGAGAAGAAAGGACAACATGAAAATTTCACTCCCTTGTGGATTGGACCATATCAAGTGTCTAAAATCTTAAGGCAACAATGCTTTTCATCTAAAAGACCGTAAAGGTAAGGTCCTGACCTTCCTAGTCAATGGGAAATATTTTAAGCACTAATTTAAGGCTTCTCCCACTGAGGATGTTTCTAAATGAATGAGAGTGTGATAGAGGTAAATTTTAGATTAGGTTTTACTTATTTTATAGATATGTTTCCTATTTTCTATCTTTGATTTTCATTAGAGTAGATTTTGTGCTTTCTAGATTAAACTTTTTTGATTTCAACATTGTATTTCTTTAGGTTAGTTCTTCTTTTTCTAGGTTAGATCTCTTTTGTCTCAGAACAAACTAATTGACTCTTCCTTGAGTGATAAAATTGATATCCCAATCAGTATGCTCCTCATGCATGACCTAAGCTTACATGTTACATGTTGTCATGTCCCCTTTTTAATTGACATGTTTTGAGTTCATGGTTAGCCTATTATGCGACCTTCGTAGGCTAATAGGATGGATAGAGGGTCATAATGGAGCTTGGCTTGACTTTGATTCACAGGATTTCTACATTTGATTTTCATTCAGGTTATTTTAGACATATTTGGCCAGGGCTCCTACTTTTTAGGGATATTTGATATGCGGCAGAGCGCCTTTATTATGGTATGGTTATGTGCGGAATCACTCCCTGATTCACTAGCTTTGATCGGTTCGTCGATCCGACATGTATTGAGGGAGATATTAATATTTGATTAATTTAATCAAATATTAATTATTTAGCCTATTTTTAATTAGAAACCCTAATTCTAATTTAAGAAACCCTAATTAGGGCAAGCATATCTTTTTGAGGGTATAAGGGTTTCTCATGGAGGCCATTGTTGATTATGCTATTGATTATTGATATTGATTTTGAGAATTTCTTCTGTGAAGACTGAGCCTAGGGTTCAAGGATTCCATCTGCATTGGAGAACGTTCCCTCTTCAGTGTGTGCAATTAAGAGGCTGTGGAATATCAGCTGATATATTGCCAAAGTGAGAGATAGCTTCATCCAGAGGTTATCACAGAATTTCAGGTTTGAGGGATAACTTCACACAGAAGTTATCACAGATATTCCAGGTATTTATTGCTTTATGTTTTGATTCAATAAATTATACAGCTAGAGATCTACTATGCTAGAGACATATATTTCCAGATCAGGGGTTGAAAACAGGGAAGTTGTGCTTAAGTGGCGGCTGTACAGAGTCCGTACAGGTTCGTACAGATCAGTGCAGGAACCGACCTCGATAGACAGAGGGTTTTCAGTGACCGACATCGGTCGACTGAAGACCGATGTCGGCAGAAAGCCGATCGATAGAGACCGACGTCGGCGAGATATCGACCGACGATGGCATCTGTGTGTCGACACAGAAGGGCCGAGACCTTCCAGAATTCAATTTTCACTTCCAGTTTTGATAAGCCAGGGTTTTTAAGACTGTATTTCATATTTATATGCATGAGAAAGAACTGCAATTGTAATAGTTTAGAAGGACAAGTGATAAGATTCGTAATTTGCTATTCATAGACTATATTATTGTGATCATTCTGAATTTATTCAACCGAAGTTATATCTTGTTCAAAGTTTTTTGTGTTGCTATATTTCCTGTTTGGAGGGGATATTACACATGCCTAAAAAAGAAAACATATGGGTAGGAAGAGCCAAAAATGAAGTACACTAACTAGTTTATAGACATGATTTTTTTTCATTTTACATACCAAGGTTTTTGATTTTAGGGTTTAGGAATGCAAATAAAACTAGGTCATAGTTATATCACATTTAAATACTCTTATCAAGTGTGTGAAATTTGCTCTCATTATTTCCTGCAAATTAAAAAAAAAATTCATTCTTTAGATCAAACACACTTTCCATGCTAATACTTGTTTTGGATAATAACCATAGATATGGATGAGACTAGCAGGGATATTCAGGTAACTTGAATTTTATGTTCTGCATACTCTAGCTCACAAGGATTCCCAACCCTCTCTTCTATTCACATTATATAAAAAAAAAATTAAAAAAATAAAAGAGGAACAATGCATCTAAAAGAGTGAATAAATAATCCTAAAATAAAATCTAAAGGTAATCAAAGACTCACATGATGAAATAAGATCAATGAATCATGCATCGTGCAAGGTTATGAGGGAAGAAAAGGGGGGAATTTAAGGTATCTATATTAGGATGTGAACGTTTGGCTAGAAGTAGAGAAATACCTAGGATTCCCAAGTTTTTATTTATGCACTTCAAGAAAACCATTATGAAACCTATGGTTTACTCCAAGTCTTTGATAAAAGTCTCAAAACAATGGTAAAATAAAAACTCCATCACACATAGATCCAAGGTATGAGTAGAATTAGTATGTTACATGGAATTTATTAGGAGTCTCTTTTATGTTTCTAAATTGATTATTCACTTGTGAAAGGATTCATGATCATTTTTTTAGTGATAACCAAATATTATGTATTTTTTAATACTATAAAGTATTCCCCCTATAATTTTTCATTTGTTACACTCAACATACCCCACTCTCAGGTTTTTTTTTTTGAATAAGGGCCCATCTCAGCTTGAAAGGAACTAGTTATGATGAGGAAAACGTTTATTTGTATTCATTAGTACTTAATAGGAGAGGATTTACTAAATTCCTTATGTTCAAGTTTCTTGTTAGGAATATGTTCATTCTAATATTAATGAAATTGCCATTTTCCTGGTTATCCAAGTTTTCATTGCTCATTTTATTTGGTCTAACCTATTTATTGCATTCAAAAGTTTCCTAAGTATGTAGGTTATTTAAAGTTGCACTAGGTACATTTCCATTTATCATTTTTTTCTTCATAACTTCTACAAATCTTTCTTCTTAGCATATTTTAGACTTTGATCTTCTAAAAATCAATGTCATGCAATAATAGCCCGTTAAACCCTATCCATTTGAACACTTATAAAATTTCTTAAGGAAAGTGGATCATTGAGATGATGACATGTGTCATAATCCCACTCATCCACTAATTAACATGATCAAAGTTTAAATATATGATTATTCTAGGCAAGTAGAACAAAAACATTCGTCCACATGACACAATCCTATAATCCCACTACCATCAAAATAATCCATGAAGTTTTAATTATTTCAAGAAAATGGAGTGTTAGGATGATAACACATGTCATCATCTTTCTCACCCAGAGCCTAAAAAAATATGAAATATTCCATGACACTCTTGGGTAAAGTAAGATCATAGTATTTTACCACATGTCATAAACTAATGATTCTAAAATAGTAAAAGGCAAGGAGTAAGATAGAAAGAGACTAATAGGCAATGGGATGGTGAAATTTCACCATGTGTCCCTAAAATGACATGGTGGATGGGTAATAGAGAGGAAATACTTCTGTCAGAAATAGGAGGATGGCTAGTGTCAAGTGGAAATGATAAAACACCCAGGGTAAAAGAGGGAAAAGCCACTTGATAGTAGGGTTCAAAAAAAGGTAACACTTCACCATCCAAATTAAAAATATGAAAATGGATAATAGTGAAAGAGGAAAAGACCATTGATGACATCAATATGCATGAGTTAACCCACTAAATGCATTTGATTTAGAAGGGCTAGTGAATCTAAGAGGCAATATATGTAATCAATCAAGTTAATTACAATTACATTACCATTGAGTTAATAGTTGAAAATGCAAATTTGATCTTTATATTGACCTAAAAAACTCCATAGTTATTTAAAACCAAAGCTTAAGTTCATAACCCTAGATTTTAATTCATGCCTTCCACCTCCCCCCTCTCCATATTACATTGGAGGGTCCAAACCTTACATTAATACAAATTTTGACAAGGTTACTCTCAATCATGAATTCAAACACTACTCAGCTATATAGGAGGAGGTTGAGGTAGTAGAACCCTATGTCCCTAAGGAGAAACTCTCAACCTTTACACAAAGACATAGACTAGATCTAGTGGCATTAAATCAATGAGCCTACATGATATGGTGGCAAAACTAAACGTAATGCCCTGCATTGACCTAATTTATGATTTATGTGTAAATTTCCAATTTTTTGGCAAAATTTTGCATTTCCATCAATGTAAAACACCTGTGGCCTATGTTAGTGGGTGTGCCTTTGATAAGTACTACTGAATCCATGGCCCCAAAGTACCCTATAACCAATCCCTAATCAACCAATGGGTGTCTAGAAATAATGTAACCAATAAATTACAAGAATGGGCAAGTGACCCAACCACCTTCATAGTCAAAGGACTCATCTCCACTATTCCATTTGTCATTATCAATCCAAGGATTATAATTTACATGGCCTTGTTAAACATAATTTATGGTTTCCCAAGCATAACCTATGTCAATGAGGTTTGGATTCCCCTACTACACACCATCCTCACATCCACCATGATCATTGACATTAGAGAAATCATTAGTGCTAATTTGGTCCACCAAGTTAGTAGCTCAGACAATTGGTTGGATGGAAATGTCTATATGATGTCTTATCTAGTGGATGTTATAACTAGGACATTCCACTCATATTTATAAGAACCATAGGAACCATCTTTTGAGTACCCCAAGAACTAAATTTGTAATGAATTCAATATTCTTCATATCCACAAATTCAGGAAGAACATGACTAGGTTGATAGAGACTTTCTATCCAATGGTATACCAAACCATTTATGACAAGGATATATGGAGATTATCTGACCATATCAAAAGAACTATTGAAAAGATTGATAATTATTAGCTTTATCTAGATTTCACAATTATCAGGATAGAGGGAACCAAGGTCCTTCCCATGTATCTTCCTCAATTGGTGTCAAATAAGGTGGTAGAGCAGGGAGTTGCAGCTCAATTGCTAGATTATGTGGATGTTACACTAAGAAATTCTAAACAGGGAATAGTTCACTGAAATCCCATCAACATTGGATGAATTCAGTATACCAGATGGGAACATTTTCACCTAGTGGGTAGGACTAAGACATCTTATGACTTTAATTGAGAACCCTATAGGCAATGGGATTTAAGGAAAAGATTTAAGAACCATCTAAACAGAGTAAGAGCCAGGGTAAATATTGACTATGGCCATGTGTCATATCCACATGATGAGGTATTCATGGATGTTTTAAATGACATAGAGGTTTAGATAAGGATGAAAAAATTAAATGTTTCCATGGTGGTAGCCATACATATTCAATAGAATCCAAAAGCCACCAAGGAGGATGCTCATAGATTTGAGAAAAAACACTAGACTTCAAATCCCCCTTGAGGACCCTTCTCATAGGCTAGGATTCAAGGAAGGATGTAGACTAATATATCTAGGTAAGCATTTATGATGGAATAAGAAGAGATCAACCAGGATCCTCCTTAATGGCCCACCCTAGTTATCACCATTTCACCAACCATGATAGTGTCTGCTCTTCCTTGCCTAGCTACCACTATATTGAGTATTGCAAGTTTATCTCAGTCTAGTGGATCATTATCCATGCTACAATTTCCTCCACTCACTTTTCATATAAATTAAGTATCTCATATTTCCTCCCCCTATTTTTTGTTTGACCCCATCATTATCCCTAGTCTAAACCCTTGCACCACCCCCTCTATCAATTTATCCATCCCATAGACCAGTGTCTACTCCCCTAGGTTCTCCTCCATAAACCATTGCTACCCTCACCTCATCACCACCCATTACCCCTTCAGATTCATTTGTTGTTTCTTCACCCCTTTCAACACCAACTGCTAGTACCACTAGACCCCCTATTGTGTATAAGAGGAAGCATAAGGCCCCTTTAGTTTCTCTTTAGGGCACACTAACAAAGGAAACCCAAGAGGAAAAATCAAGGGAGGAAATGAATAAGGAGAAAGGTTCCAAAGAATCAAAACCCCTATAAGTATTGGATAATGATGAAGAGTGGTAAACTAAAGAGGAATGGAAAGATCAGATAGAAACATCATTGTTTGAGACTATTAATGAGACCATCGAAAGTGATCATGTAGATGAATGGTTGATAGAAGAAGAAAATTAATTGAGAAACATTGAGGTTTTAAGGACTAGTTCAGTCTCAATTAAACTAATATAGAATCCAAATGAAGATAAGGGAGATGAAGTAAATTATAAATCTTTGACTTCAACATAAGGGAAATCAATGAGCATATCTCTAGCAATAGCACCACATAGCACAATAGTTTCATTTGGATCAACATCCCCCCTAGTTATTACTACAGAATGGGTAAGTGCTCATGCTCCTCATTCCTCATCTACTATTATAATTTCTACTATTTTATCTAGTATTTTGGTAGTTATTTCCCATATCATAGGTAAGACTACCTAGGCAACTATAGTGCCAATTTTTTAAACCCCAATACTAACCCATTTAACCAAGTATGTGGCACCCCCAACCCACCTTTTATAGCCTCTATTAGCATTGAATATACATTGATAATGGATTATTTACAAAATTTACTTAATACCCTTTTACTTATTCATTATTTTCTTCCCTAAGCCCTCAGCCATCTGGGCACAATAAACAGGTGCACTTTGAGAATTTAGCATCCTCCATCATTTTTACTTCCTAAGTTTAATATTTCCTAGCCATCCACCCAATTTGACATGCCAATTGGCTAGGTATCCCAAGTATAATCTACCAATATTAAATCAGCAAAAGGTTCAGAGAAAAGAAAGCTAATAATTTACATAGTGGTCCCCAAGAAGATCACTAGATGGAGCAGATTTATTCCCTCTTCTCCCAAATTCAAATATCCTCACCTAAGCCCATGCTTCCCCTTAGTTAGTATCAATATTCTACCCTAGTAGCAAGGCAAACCCCTCACCATAACCGATCACCTTGAATGTCCCATAATGGATCTAGAAAATGCAACAAGTAAAAGAAGGTAGATAGGATGGTCATTGTTGAACAACCAATAGTCAAGTTTCATTTCAACAAATAAATTAATACTATGAGGAAGATCAAAAGGAAAAACCATAATGTCTAAAAGATAACTAGTGGAACTGGAACAAAGAGAAGATGTGTTATCTTTGACTAAGAGAAGAATAACTCTCCCCTCTGACTTGAGCGGTCATGGAGAAGAACCCTACACATTTTTGGACTCTATAAGTGGAGTAATAAAGGAAATGTTTAGAGGCTATGATTGGTCTATAGAGGCCCTATAAGAAATAATTACCATACATCCTCTAGAAGACCTCATAGATAATGTACAAGGAGAATATCAAAATTTATATGATATCCTCTAATTGATAAGAGATTTGAAGAGAGAGTCATAACCCACATGGGGAGATGTCTTCTCCCTTGTATAAGATATGAATAATATGGTGGCCAATTTTTATTTTCTAATCCAAACAACCAAGGACAAGGCTTATATTTCCCTAAACGTAATAACTAATCTAGATGCAACATGGGCCCAAAACTATGTACCAACTAAGAGATATGGATTGATAAAATGGCATCAAGATGTGCAAAATATAATACGGCAACTCATCAGCCATAAAGGGTAGGCCATTACAACTTTGGGGGAAATGAGAATTAATGGTGTAATTAAGGGCACAATATATAAGATCCATGATGATTTGCAATAGTTGATAATTTTTTCTAAAGGCAAAGTCCTTAACATAGAGACTCTTTATGTTGAGATTGGGGATACATTAAAATCAAATAGAAAATTGATAGAAAGAATCCCCCAACTCTTCAAAATACCCCTATTGGACTTCAAGACAATTAAGATAGATTTTTAGGTGAGCCATGCCCTCTATTCACAAATTCAAGTGAGCAAATGAGCTCCATCAGATATTTCAATTAAAACCCCTTCTCAAATGGTAGGGCCAACCATAGATACAACTCTAGTTATAATGAAAATGACTATAAAAACATAAGTGTCAACAATGGCAACTGCCTCCCCATAGGCAATTTCCTTTATAATTACACTAGTCATTTGTAATAGATTTTTGTTGTAAAATTTGTTGACTCTCATGGATAGTTGGCTATGTTGTGGCCATGTGTGTTATGCATGTAAGTGAGGTTTGAGATATGAAGCATCCCCATCCCATGCCTATATATACATGTATATCCCACTTTCCAAAGGGAGAACTTTTTTTTATATTCAATACAGATAGAGAACTTCTGGTTGTTCTGAAAACTCTATGTTACATGACTCACTCTCTCTCTCTCTCTCTCTCTTTCATTTTTGTGTCATAGTGTTTATGCATTTTGATCAAACTAGTAACTTAATCTTTCTTAATATATGTAATAACATTTTCAAGTAGTTTGTAGTTGATTAGTAAGGTTTTACTAATTGAAATGTGCAACAACTATTTTAGGTTGATATATCTTGTTTTCTTGTAACAAGCTAGTTAAGTTACTCTTTAAATTTTGTGTAGAAATGCCATTTGATGAAAATTTATAGACTAAGCTATATTTATTAAAAAGTGCTCTTTGGTATTATCTATAATATTGTGTTAATAAATGATATAACAGTCTTGATGACAAACAACCTTTAGTTAATATCTTGCAGTTAATTGCATTGTATCCCTTAGACCTCTTCACTATGTTTATCAGTTTTGTGTGCTAAAGTGATTGTCTGTAATCATTAGTTCCTTAGAATTTGCACTTATTCTAGAGATGGTTATAAAGAATTCATGTTCCTTATTTGTAGACTTTCTTCTCCACCTTACCCTCCCCTCCTTTTTGTGTTTTATATGAACTCTACCCACCTTAGGATAAATACATATTCATCACCATTCCATTCAACCCAAGTGCATCCAAGATCCATATCCACATCTAAACCATCCAATTTAATAGTTTCTTCATTCATCACCATTATAAAATGGGTCATTGAAGACCTAATACCTATAACTCATGCCCTAGAGTGAAGTCAATCTTTATTGAGATCCCAAAATGTAAGAGGTTACCTTGTATATGTTTTACGGTGTGTATAAAACTCAGACCAATAGTCACATCCCATATCTATTCAATATTTTGTAATGGATGCCTACGTATAAATTAGACAATAACAATCATGTAACTATCCAGATCTAATGCAAGTGTCCAAACTATAGAGTGAAAATTTTCATAATCTAACGATTGGTCCAAAATCTAGATCCAATCTATTCCATTGCATATCTATGTGCACACAGTAAAACCAACTAAGTAATCTTATTTTCCATTCATTACAATATCAATAAATTAATTAATTAATTACTAATAATTAATTATTTAATTGGAGTGAGATATACAGACATGATAATGTTAGTGTGAAGTATGATTAATGCCACTTGTGGTGGTGTGATTAATGTTAGGACAAATTAATGTGAGATGGCTAGGAATATTGACAACACATTAGGATAAGTTAGTAAATGATGAATTAGACATGAATGATGGGTGAAGACATTTTTAATGTTGAAATAAGGGTATCTATAAATTCAAGCAAAAATTTAATGTGTATTAAAATACACACACTTGATTTTATGTATTCAACATTAAACACTCACATGCTCTTCTAGAGAAAAATAATGCCTTTATCTAACACTCGCTTTGTAACATTCACACAACAGAGGAACCAACAATCACAAATTATTGAACGAAGTGATAAATGTGTAATTATCTTCAACAAGTCCATGTTAGAGCACCACCATGACATTGATAGTAATTATTCAGTTTGAAAAATATAGGAAATTAAGTGTATGAAACACCTTAATATAACCATTTATTACTTTACTTTTTTCACAACTCTTCATAGAAAATTATTACAACTGAACCACTATGCAATGAAAATTGTGCAAAGTGTCTTATGGATCTCTACCATCATTATTACATGCTTACAACCTTGCACAATTGTTATAGGTAGTATCCATGCAAGTTTAAGCAATAATACATGTTTGTGAAATCAAAGTTGGTAACATAACACACAACAAGTGCTTGTGTAAACACCTACCTTACGCATAATTATCATTGTGAAAATCTATGCAAAGTTGAGACATTTCCCAACACTAATAGGTTGAATCTTTGGTGGGGTTCAAATTTTTCACTCAAAACACTTTTTTGCCTCATTCGTATAATTTAGAAGGTTAATATTGAGCCAAAGTTAGTAGACTTTTTGTGGTGTGTATTTTACCAAGGTTTGTCATTGGGAAAATGACTAAATTCCACATAGGGATTGCTTACCCCAAGTGTCCTATATGTAACATCTCAAAGACCTTCAAGCATTTGTTATATACTTTCCCTCTTTCCCAATGTGCTTGAAAGTGGTTTCAAGCTTGTATATTTCCATCATGAGCTCATGTCATGGAGGATTGCTTGTTTGGGGATTATATTAATTAACTAGGTTATATTACTTTCATTTTTAATTTCTTCAGAGCTAATAATCTTTTTCAACTCTTTAAGTCTAGGAACCTTTAACAATAAGATTATTTCATAGAAATTTTTTACTAACAAATAAATTTATGTGCTCATCTCTATGTTCCTTTAAATATTGGCACAATACGAAAAAAACACTTTGTATTTTTAACATTTCCATGACTTTCTCAATTACTATGGGAGTGTTCCTTGCACTATGCATAGAGTTCCACTAAACATCTTGCAAAAAGGTTCCCTTCCATTGATGTCAAAATGACAACAAGCTTCTCTACCCCTCCCCTCGATAGGGTGGTTGGAGTCTTCTTAGTTGTGGTAAGACCAATGTTGGGTCTTCTTAGTGAACATCCTCAGTGCCAAATGTAGTGGATGTTGGTTTGATTGCTCCTCCTCTAACTAGATGGGGAGTTTTTATTCTTTTGGCTGATAAAAATGGTCTAAGTAGTTGGGTCAAGTAACATCCACCATTAGGGGAGCACTCCACTTAGCACTCTCTCCATCTATAGGATGATTCACTTCCTCCTCCTAATAATAATATTACTTGTGATTATATTAACTCTAAACTATGTACCATGTTTTATCCTAATAATTATATTTTGAAAAAAAAATTAAAGAGTAAATACTAATAAGGCACTTTTTATTATAAACTATCTTTTAAAAAATGATATGACAATAGTTTCCAATTAAAAAATGGCTTAAAATTATATTATTTTGTTAGGATGTTCACATTATTAATAGTCATTAATAACGTAAATATTGTTAGTTAAACAATATTATGTAAATAGTTTTGTGTGGTATATTATTATTATGAATAACAATAATATTATACGGGGTGGTTTTATATAATTAGTTAGTTAGTGTGTGAAAGAGTGTAGGGATCTCACTATCCCTAATATAGAAAACATATTTCTTATATAGATTTTTAATATCTTGTTTGTAATTAGTTGAAGATTTGAATAGAGTGATTAATAATTATTTTATTATTCTCTATTGTTGTCTGGTGTTTTCTCTACTATACAAACTTTGATTTTTTTCAATATCTGGTATCAAAGAGCCATATGAGATTTTGAGCTTGTATGGAAAAAATCCACTGTTCTTCATGGTCACCCCTTTTATGAGAGTTTTTTCAGATATTATTGTGTCTACTTTAAAGTGAATTAAAGTAGCGTAGATATTATAAGCGCAAGTAACATTAAAATTTTGAACTTGAAGGAAGTACACATGAGATATGCATAGATTTCAAGAAAAGGAGAATCCATCGTCTATCATCCTGTAGACTTAGATTTAATTTGGAGCTAGTTTTGCATTGAATGGTATATGTACTAATAATAATTCTTTCATCAATTCTATGCTATTGACACATCTTTGGTGAGATCTATGGATATTGTCATGCAACCTGATTAGATACAGATTTTCTTTCAACTAGATTGTGGTTCAAGGCACTGATTCATGAAGCATTTAGTAGAATTAGTTTTGAAGAGGATGATTATTTATTGACTGGATGCTATTATTTTAAGTATCATACAGATCTTAAATCATCCATGCATGCATTTATCTACAACTCGTAGTTTTGGAATCTTTCAGCTAAGGTTCACTAGGATTCTTATATTGGTCCAACACCAAACACGTGGATCAACATTTATTTCAAAATCACCACCTCTCAGTCATACACCTTCCAGCCTGGCACTATGATCGTTCAACCCACCACTTGTCTCCACTTTCAGTTATATGATCCATGCAAGGTTCTGTTAGGATGCAATAGACCTGTCATTGGATTTATCTTCATTGATCGATTCTATAAATCTGACAGTTCATCCACTAATTTGTGTGTAATTCGATGGTGTTGTGATATTTCACAGTTGCATTCAAAACTGCTTACCTTTTCCAATGTCATTCAACTCGGTTCCTTCCAACAGTAAGCCCAACAACATCCTGGTTTGATCTGCATGCATTCTTGGCTCCCTGTAGACCTGTGCACACTTATTTCTGAACCTGTCGTTCATGCTTACATTTATATTTAGATCCTATTTGAATCATTTTGTTCACAAGAGTAGGCAACTAGTTACATGGTTTGTATTCTTCTAATGTAGGTGTGACTTGTTGGATGACCAACTTATCAACCACATGCAACCATTGCAGTCTCTCTTGATAGTTCATTCATGTAAAGCGTGAATATTCTTCCACACGTATTTCACAAAGCTATGGTACGTCTATTTTTGGAGGTTAAAGTCTATTTCTAGCACTCAAGTCCAATTGTTCAAAGTTTTAGAGAGTCTTTGTTTATTATATGATTTTAGTTTAGTTATAAGTCCATTATTTTTGGCTTTAGAAATAGTATATGTGTATGGTAGTCTTGAGTCTATTATTTGGATTAGTGAGTTTTTAAAAAAATTGAGACATTTTTTATAATTTAGAATTCAAAGATATTAATAATTTTCAATTGTTAAGTTATTATTTTTGTCTAAAGATATATCATTTAGACTTAAGAGTCGTAAGTCATTTTTTACTATTAAAATCAAGAATGAGTTATGAGTTAAAAACCATCGAGTCAATAGTTGAGCCATTTTTTGTAAAGAGTCATTTTTTTAAGAGGCTGTCAAAATTTTCTCCTTGTAATAGACACATTTTCAGGTAACCCCAACGTCCAAGCCAAAAAAAGTACATCACTTTTGAGGGTGGATCTTGTCATAGAAAATGATATGTAAAGTCTGAGTTTCAAAACTTTATCAACTAAGTAAACATCAAACTTATTGGAGATCAGAAGCAATGGAGGTAGAAGGTTTCAAAGCCTCTCGTTAGGCACTAATGATGAGGCCACTTCTACTTTAGTGGTGCATTTTATTTCAATTATGTGTTTGATTTCAGTTGTGTATGAATAAGAACAAATGATGTATACATGTTCACATTTGTAATAAGTGAACTGAAAATTCCTCTGTAACTTTTTTGAATATGTGATAGTGAAGAGAGTTAATAATTGTACTACACATCGTAATGTGGTTTGTGGTAAGCCACTTGAAAAACTATTTTTTTGTAGTTGTTAGTAATCCACTTAAAAACTATCTCATTTTTGACTTTATAAAAAATCAAAATTCCTTTAGAAATAGTATATGCATATGGGTAGTCTTGAGTTCATTATGAGGATTAGTGAGTTTGAAAAAGTTTCGAGTCATTTTTTATAGTTTAGAATTCAAAGATATTAATAATTGTCAATTGTTAAGTTATTTTTTTGTCTAAAATGATATCATTTAGACTTAAAAGTCATAAGTCTTTTTTTACTATCAAAATCAAGAATGAGTTATGAGTTAAAAATCATCAAGTCAATAAATGAGTCATTTTTGTAAAGAGTCATTTTTTAAGAGACTATCAAAATTTTCAAATTCGAAATTTTCTCCTTGTAATGTGTTGTCCCCCAAAAATATCACTCATTTTTGGGACAACATTTGAACTATTTTGGTCTTACAGACCAAAATTGTCTCTTCCCTTTCTAAAATTTGTCTTGGGCATTCAAATTTCTCAATTTTCAAGCTTCTCAGGAATCTACGAACTCTGCAGGCTTGAATCTATAGACTCTGTAGGCCAAGTTCAATGGGCTTTACAGGTTGATTTCTACAGACTTGGTTTCTATGGACTCTACACGCAGGTTCATTTCTACAGGTTCAAAGGCTTCTGCAGGCGGGTTCAATCAAAAGAATCAGTTTCCAACACTTGGTCATTTTTGGGATTGGTTCAGCGCCTTGGTTCAATCAAAAATGTTCATCGGCAAGCATCAGTAGCAGGTTCAACGCATTTGGTTTAACAAGTTCAAAAGCTCTTAACACAACTGCGAAGTTCAATCAGTAAAAGTTCATCGCTTTGGTTTAATCAAATGGTTCGTCAGTTGGTTCAAAGGCTTCATTTGAACCATTGAACCAAAGCTTGGTTCAATGGTTGGTTCAATGCTTCAGTTTATTCCATTGGTTCATCGACTTGAACCATTTTTGGTTCAAAGCTTGGTTCATCGGCTCGGTTCAAATGAGCGATTCAACGCAAAAATTCAAAGAAGCCTCCCGAAGGACAAGTGCCCTTGCGGAGGGCACTTGGTCAACAAAAGTACCCTTCGGAAGGGTCATTTTCAAAGAAGATAGTTAAGGTAAATTCTTTCAAAATTTTGTTTAAGGCAGACAAAGGCATAATTCTTTCAGACTTTTGTCTGAAGGAATTCCTTCAGACAAAAAGTCTAAAAGAATTTGGAGAAGCTGTGGGCAGAAAGCCTGAAGAAATTTCCAAGGAGACAAATCAATTCTACAGACTTTTTATCCGTGGGAAGTAATTCCGTGGACTTTTTGTCCACAGGAAATTGTCCACGGACTCTTTGTCTATGGGAAAATGCCCACGGAGAAAGCCTAGGGAAAATACCCATGGAGAAATCCCGAGAAACAGTCCGTAGGAAATCCCACGAGAGACTTCTAAGTAAAAGGCCACCGAAGGACCCCAAAGGGTAGGTGCCCTTGCGGGGGACTCTCAGATGCCAACTTAAAGGACACTCCCCCAAAGCCAAAGGGCCACCTTCCCTTCGAGAGAAGGTGAACAAACAGACTGAGACAAAACCCTGACAGAATCCCGTAGATGTTGCCAAGTGTCATCTTTCGAGCCTCATTTCATTTTGTTTCTAAGAGATGCAGAAGTTGCCACGTGTCCTTTGTAAGTTAAGTGGAACACACCAAGTGGCATCATCCACATTAATCCAAATGAGTTCCACATAAGTTCTATAGTGTTTCTAAAATGCGACAGAAGCCGTCACGTGTCATCTTTTGCAGGACATTCAAAAGGCGTCCAAAGCTTCTACAAGTTCAACGAATGCTGCCACATGTCCTTCGTCAAAGTCACAGCGGATGTTGCCACGTGTCATCCATTGAGACACAGTATCAAAGTAGCAAAATCTGCCATGTGTCATCCTCCGCAAGATTCTAAAGAGGTAAGCGGAAGCTGCCACCTTTTTAGTTGTAACTCTGCGGAGAACGACAAGTGTTTGCACCTGCAATTTTGAGTTTCTAATAGGTTTCAAAGCCTCTATTAATAAACATTTCTCAAAGTCCCAAAGAAGTTGCCACGTGTCTTCACTTGTTTAGTAGCAAAATGTGCCATGCATCAATTGCTAAAGACCAACAGAAATTGACTAAGGAACAAAGCATCGAATTGAATCTAAGACCCAATTCAAATAACTAGAAAAGAAGGAATGATGAAGAATGATCAGATCGTCATGTGGACATTTAAAGCGTGACCTATTTCTCTGCATTAAGAAAAGCAAATGGGTAAATGCCCCTAAATTCTAGCTTGTCTCCTTAACAAATTTCAATGCAACATGATGTGTTACTATTCCTGAGTCCTTCTTGAAGAGGCTATATAAGGGACTCTCTTTTATTGTAAATATATCTTTTTTTGACAATCAAAATGAAACTCTACCCAAATTGAAAGGCATTTTTGAGACTTTGAGCTCAGTTTGTTGATCATATTTTGTTATTGGAATAAGAAAGCAAGTGATTTTTCAGACTTTGTGTTGTGATATCTTTGTTGTTGAGGAAACTGTTCTTATGTCTTTTTTCTTAATATATCTTCTGTTGCTTTAATTCAACAAGCAGAATTAGTGATAGTAGTCAAGAAGGTATCCTGAAGAGTTAATTGTGGAGAGACTTTGTGCCCCCATAATTGCCTTTAGTGTGTTTTCTTTTCATTCCTATGTAAAGGACCTTGGGATGACTTTGTGCCCTCATTGTCTTTCGTATCTTACTCTTGAGTAATTCAGGTGGAGACTTTGTGCTGCATCTCGATTTGTTGATTATTACATCTTTTGCTACATTTTGCTGTTACTACCTGGAGTATTCTTGTGGCTTGCTAAATATTACTTCTAAAAGAAGAGGAGTGATTTCTATCATTTTCCTTGAGTTTCTCCTTTGATCTGCATGCATCATCTCTAAAAAAAGAGAGATGGATGGTTTGTCCTACCCTTAAGTGTTATTTTTTGTTAATATATATATATATATATATATATATATATATATATATAGCATACCTATAGGGAACCTCCGCTTGATGAGAGGAGAGATCAGTCCCCTTCTGATGTGGTAAACATACACATTTAGATGACTAATCTTCCTACTTTGGTTGATCAGACCTATTTTGTTTATCAGTACGCTGATTGACAAAATATTCAACCAACAGTTTTTGGTGACTCTGTTGGGGATATAATATCCATTATCCATTTATAATCTATCCATTCACCTCCACACTAACTTGGAAAGAATGTACATTTTAAAGCCTCAAGCTTCAAACTGAAGCAATGTTAATTCTTTCCATTTTTGTTTCACAATTTGGCAGATTCAAGGTATACACGAAGCCAAAGGGCTAAAGGTATTGTTGACACTATATTCAAGTTGGTACAGTAAAGTGATTTTGATCTATTTCCTTCACCATCTCGTCTCCAACAAACCAAGAGCTTTCCTCCTATTAAAGTCAAATCTCCATTGCCAGACGAAGTATCTACTTCTACTGTTGATAAAGCTTTGCCTATAATTACCCCTCTGAGATTTGTTATCCCTCCTTTTCATAATCCTACAATGGTAGTTCAAGGCCCCTAGGGTAATGCTTTTGGTCCTCTCAATCTTACTCCACCTCTACATGAGCTTCCACGTAGTTCAAAGAAGAATTTCTCTAAATTCTATGGTGATGGGAAAGTTCATCCTGATGAACACATTGCAGCCTTCAGCATAGCTTGTGGAGTAATTAGAGTAGAACTTGAATATGTAGCAGTCAAGTTATTTGTAGAAACATTACAAGGTGCTGCTGTAGATTGATTTTATCATCTATAGGCTCGGTCAGTAACTGATTGGAATACCCTCAAAGCTAAGTTTGAAGCCAGATTCAAACCTGCAGAAGATGCACATGCACTTTTGGCTCAACTTACACAGATGAAAAAAGAGCCTCATGAGCCTATGAGAAATTTCATAGCTAAATTTGACAAATTGAGAAATAAAATTCTTGTAATTACTTGACCTACAGCTAAGAATCTCAAATGCTTCTTCATTAATTCTCAGTTACCTGAAGTATGTTTTCTCTTGAGACATGCTGGTCAAATAGATCTTCCTACAGCTCAACATTTGGCCACTGAGGTAGAAGATGATCTCATCTTAGCAGAGAAGATAAGAAGAGATCCAAATAGAAATAGAGATTCATCATCTTCTAAATATTCATCTACAAGCACCACAGATCCAATGGTGTAGAAATTAGCAAATGAGTTGCTTACTCTCAAAAAGCAAATGGCTCAAGGAATGTCTTCTGCTCCTTCATACAGAAGGACATTCTCAAATCAGTCATATCAGGGCAATGCTGCCAGGAATCAAGGGCAACAGAATCGTCTTCCTCCCCCACAAGGGAAACTTGCCCTAGAAGCTCCTCCAACCAATTCAGCAATGAGATATCTTGAAGCAGAATTAGAGTTCTCTTTCCAACCTGAATTGAATCAAGAAAATGACACTGATCTCCTTGAAGACAATCAAGAAGAATTAGCTGGTGACTCCCACATTGGTTTCCTGAATTATCAGGATGAACCTGAAAGAAAAAGAGAAGCTTTTGATGGATCATATGCAGTGTTTACCAGGTCTAAAAACTAATCAGTCTAGCAAGTTGATAAAGGAAAGACAGAAGAGCAACCGTAGCCAGCAGCCATAATTGCTAAGCATGAAACCATTCTACCTTTTCAGTCAAAGGATCTGGTAATCACCCAAAAGGCAAATACATCAATTTTGCCTTCCCCTTCTACTTTAAATTCACAAACCAGCCCACCTCCCATCCCTCCTAAAACTCAGAAAGTTGAAGTACCTTTCTCTGTACCTAGCTCAATTTAGCCATTTGGCATAATCGATCATGTCAAAAAGACAAAAATACAAATGTCTAAGTTTAAATATTTGTAGTCCAATTCTGATCAATTGAATAAGCGGGTCCAATATGTCAAGAACCAAACCGTCCCTGCAAGACAAAAGGCTAGAAAGGTAACTCCTAATTATCTAAAGAACACGCCTATTCCAAATAATCTGGTCATTACTCCCCCAGCTGCTCCTAGAAAAATAGAACCTTTCTATGTTTCCCTATTAATTAATGGCCACAAATTGAGTAATTGTATAATAGACTCAGGCGCATCTGACAATGTCATGCCTACTAAAGTAGCTGAGTCTCTTGGTCTCACACTAACCTAGACATTTGGGAGATGTTTCTCCATGGAGAACAAGTAAGTACCATTACTGGGGCAAATCAAAGATACCCAATTTCCATTTGCAGCCTTTCCAAATAAGAGAATCAAGATGACTATTTTGGTGGCTGACGTCCCAACATCTTATGGCATTTTGCTTAGATGAAATTTTTGCAAGGACGTGGGAGGAGAACTAAGCATGGATCTATCTGAGGCAAGGATCCCTGTACAAGGCATAATGAAGAGGTTGCTCCCTGAAAAGGAGGCAAAATATGCGGTCACCCAGACATCAGCCCCTGAAGCTCAAATTCTTTTTGAATCCGCAGGTATGGGTAACTACTTTCTATCTATAGATAAAGTGCATGAAACACCTGATATAATTCTTAAAAGTGTCAACTCAAAAATTAGTTCAACTAGAATAGTAAAAGAATTAGTAGGCTGCAATACAGATGAAGAAGAACCCTCCATCTCTGATGAAGGAAAGTCTAAAGAAAAATCAGTATCAGACGAAATATGGATTTTGAAATTTGATGGCAGCTGTTCCTCTACCGGTTCGAGAGCTGGGATTGTGTTGATATCTTCTTAAGGAGATATGTTTCCTTCAACTTACAAATTACAATTTAGCAACACTAACAATACAGTTGAATACGAATCTCTGCTGCTTGGAATGAAGGCTGCTCAAGAAAAAGGCATTAAGTTTCTTCATGCCAAAGGGGATGCTGAATTAGTGGTTTTTCAAGTAGGAAATCTTCACCAAACCAAGAATGAAAGATTACACCACTACCGCAACCTGGTTTGGGACCAAATTGAAAGCTTTGATGCTTTCAACATTTCTGCTATACCCAGAGAGTCTAATGACAGAGCTGATGCACTTACTATTTCAAGAACTCTCTTAGTTCTTCATTCAGATTTCAAAGAAGACAAGTATACTATTGAGCTAATCTATAGACCAAGTGTCCCTGACAATGCTGATCATTGGTAAGTATTCAATGATGATCCTCAAATCATTGCTTTCCTGGAATGAAAAGACAATTTTGAAGAACTACGTTTTAAAGGCAGTGATCCTCAGAAGTATGAATCAGCCTCTAAATCCAGTTCAGATATAAATAAAGAATTCTCACAGATGAAAGAAAACAAAATTCCCAAAGGCCTAGTTTTTCTTGAGAAGCTGTTTGACAAGCATGATAGATTCATCAAACAACAGCAAATAAATTCAAGTTTCTCTCAGGGATTTGATCAAGTAAATCTGACCACTAAATAAAATCCTAAGATGGTCAACATTGGTAACTATTGCACCCCTGAAGAAAGATTCAAGCTCACCACTTTACTCCATCAATATATGGATATCTTAGCATATTCTTATAAAGACCTAAAGTCTCTCAAACTTGATAAAATCTGCCATGATATTCCTCTCAAGGCTGACTCAATGCCCTATAAGCAAAAATCTAGACAGTATAATCCAAAAATATCAAGTACTATTCTGTCTAAGATACAAAAAATGTTAAATACTAGAATCATCTTTTCAATCCATCATTCCACATGGATTGCAAACATAGTGCCTGTAAGGAAGAAGAATGGTGAAATTCACATTTATGTAGATTTTAGGAATCTAAATCAAGCATCTTTGAAAGATAATTATTCTTTGCCAATTATGGATCAAGTACTTCAATTAGTGACAGGTTTAGAGATGTTATCAATGTTGGATGGCTTCTCAGGATATAATCAAGTTGAAGTTGGTGAAGCAGACCAACACAAGACTGCATTCACCACACCTTGGGGTACATTTACATATAGAAGAATGCCTTTTGGCTTGATAAATGTTGGTGCTACCTTTTAGAGAGCAATGGACCTGGCTTTCAAAAATGAGATAGGTAAATTCATAGTGGTATACCTTGATGACTTGACTATCTTTTCAAAGTGTTGATCTAATCATGTATGCCACTTATAATAAGCGTTGAAGCGCTATCGCCAGAATGGTATTTTTTTGAATCTTAAGAAGTCTATTTTTGGAGTAACAAAAGAAAAACTCCTTGGACACATTGTGTCTAAAGAAGGCATAAAGATTAACTCAGACAAAGTCAAGTCTATTCAAGAGCTTAATTTGCCTACAAGTAAGAATGTTATTCATTCTTTCTTCGAAAAGGTGAATTTTTTACAGAGATTCATCCCTGAATTTGCTGAAAAGACTAGACACATTGTGAACATGATGAAAGGGAAGACCATCTTCAGCTGGACTAAAGAAGGCAAGTCAGCACTTCAAGATATCAAGACTGCCATTGCTCATGCCCCTACCTTGGTTTGTCTAGATTACAATAAAGATTTCATCATATATAGCTATGCATCTGAACACACTTTCAATAATTCTTGTTCAATAGGATAAGTAAGGTATGGAATCTCCTATCTCTTTCATGAGTTGTCCTCTCAAAACCCATGAGATGAAGTATTCAAATGTAGAGAGGGATGCTTATGCGTTGATGAAAGTAGTCAAACATTTTCGCTTCTATATTCTGAATTCACACACTACTGCCTTAGTTCCTGACACTACAGTCAAGTATATATTAACTCAGCAAGAGTTTGGCATGAAAAGAGGTAATTAGATTGCAAAGATCCAAGAGTTTGATCTAGACATCAAGCTGACAAAGCTGGTCAGGGGTAAAGGCCTATGCCAATTAATTGCTGACAATAAGCCAAAAGACACACAGTGTGAAAAAATTGAAGTAGAAGAGACACCAACAGTCTTTTTTGTCTCCACTACCAATGAGTGGTATTCAGGTATCGCTCATTTCCTTACTTATGGTGAATGTCCTGCTCATTTGTCTTACAAATAAAGGAGGACTATCAAGTTAAAAGCTACCAATTTTATCCTTTGGGTTAATGGCTTGTACAAGAGAAGCATAGATAGAATATTCCTTCGTTGTGTAGACAAAGAGCAATAAAACTAGCTTTTGAAATCTTTTCTATTGAGTTATGGAGCTAAAAGCTTCACCAGATGAGCAAACGCAGAGGTTGTTGGACTACACAGTCACCAACATCAGTCAAGATAGACTGACATCAGTCAGGGATTGACCAGAGGCTGCCGACGTCAATTATGGATCGATCAACGTCGGTCATATGCAAACAGACAGGGACCAATGTCGGTCACCTGTGCGTTCTAGAAGTCTATTTTTGAGGGAGAATAGATTGTTTGCATGATAAGATTAATTGTTAGTGTTGAGTCCGCGTTTCTATTTTTGGCAGGACAGATTTGAATCTTTGATTAAGAGGTGTATCTAACGGTGGAGAATGCATAGCTCATGAATCCTAGTATTATATAATAGGGTTAGATCTTCATAGCTTGTAGACATGAGAAAAAGGGTAGACAATTCAAGGATTGAATTGGTTGTAATTATAAGAGAGAACTCTTGAGGGAAAGAGATCTATACATCTGAGAGGTGTGGAAGAAAAGAGATTTCTTCAATTGTATTTCCTTCTATAGAGTTTGATATAATTTTTCATTGTTTCTTGTATCTCTTATTCTTTACTGATTTTGATTTCTAGTTACTTATTACTTCTGATTTAATTCTGTGTTTAGTTGCTTATGCAAAAGTAATCAATTGTACTGTAAGATCCTAAAAAGTGGTATCAAAGCTTGGGTTCATTAACAAGTGGTATCAGATCGTGTTAGTGTTTGTTGATTACAGGTCACTCACAGGGATTTTTGATTGAGTGGGAGTAAAGCAATGGCAGAAGAAAGTAAGCTAAGAATGGAGAAATTTAACAGCAAAAATTATTAATTATGGAGGATGCAGATAGAAGATTATCTGTATCAAAAAGATCTATACTTACCGTTGGGTGGGGTTTCAAGAAAGCCCACAGATATGCAAGATGAAGAATGGAATGTTCTTGATAGAAAAGCTCTGGGATCTATAAGGTTGAGCCTGGCATCTTTTGTGATTTTCAACTTATCACAGGCAAAGACAATGGTAGAGTTAATGGATACTTTGGCAAATTTATATGAAAAGCCCTCAGCTTCGAATAAGGTATATCTTATGAAGCAATTATTTAATTTGCAAATGCAGGAAGGTGGATTGGTATCTAGTCAACTTAACGATTTCCATGCAATAGTAAATCAGTTAAATTCAGTCAGAATAGTTTTTGATGATGAAATTAAGGCTCTCTTAATCTTATGCTCTTTACCTGAAAGTTGGCATAGTTTGGTAATGGCAGTTAGTAATACTGCATCTGCTTCAAATTTCTTGAAAGTTAATGATGTTGTTAGTGTAATTTTGAATGAAAAAATTCGCAAGAAAAGCACAGAGGAAACATCAGGTAATGCTTTAAGTATTGAAAGCAAGGAAAGGTAAAAAGAGAAGGGCAAGCAAGGGAGATCAAGGTCAAAGTCAAAGATGAGAAGTAGATCCAAATCTAAAAATGCAAGAAAAATAACCTGCTGGAATTATGGAAAGATAGGGCATGCAAAGAAAGATTGTTGGTTGAAAGTTAAAGAAGAAAATCAACATGAAGGTAAAGAAGAAGCAAAAGTTGCAAGTATTGTTGCACAAGATGCTCTTATATTTTCTTTGGATAATAAAATAGAATCTTGGGTTTTAGATTCTGGTGCCTCTTTCCATGCAACCCCAAATAGAGAATTTTTC
Source organism: Torreya grandis (assembly GCA_037957365.1). Classification (NCBI taxonomy): domain Eukaryota; kingdom Viridiplantae; phylum Streptophyta; class Pinopsida; order Cupressales; family Taxaceae; genus Torreya; species Torreya grandis. The sequence continues at coordinate 1,074,706 of JARHVA010003280.1, read as the reverse complement.
AATGATTATGTCCATGGAGATTTTTGAATAGTTTATTTAGGGGATGATGAGCCTTGTAAAATTGTTGGCAAAGGAAAAGTGTAGCTGAAATTGTAGAATGGCAACACATGGGTGTTGAAGGATGTCATGCATGTACCCATCTTGAAGAGGAATATGATTTTTGCAAAAAAGTTGGGGGATGAGGGTTGCACAATAACTCTCACAGCTAAATCTTGGAAAGTTTCCAAGGGTGCACTTGTATTAGCCAGAGGTAAGAGAGTAGGTACTCTCTATCTATGTAATTATATTGCTAATTACTCTCCTTATGTTTTATCTACTTCAGATGTAGATGCAAAGTTGTGGCACTATAGGCTTGGTCACATGAGTGAGAAGGGAATGACTGTTTTTAAGTTAAAAGGTAAGATTTCAGATTTGAAAAGCATAGATCTAGATTTTTGTGAGCATTATATTTTTGGGAAACAAAAGAGAGTGAGGTTTCTCAAAACTGGGTCAACAAAGAAGAAGCACAAGTTAGAGCTTGTTCACACAGACGTGTGGGGACCAGCTCAGGTAGCTTCTATTAGAGGATCACAGTATTATGTTACTTTCATTGATGATGCTACAAGAAAAGTATGGGTTTATTGCATAAAGAATAAATCTGATATTTTTGACACATTTAAGAAATGGAAAGCTTTAGTTGAGAATGAAACAAGTTTGAGATTGAAGTGCCTTAGATCTAACAATGATGGTGAGTATTGCAGCTATAAATTCAATAGTTACTATTCTATGAATAGAATACGCAGGGAAAGGATGGTTCCAAGGACACCTCAGCAAAATGGATTTGTTGAAAGGATGAATAAAAAAATAATGGAGCATGCACTGAGTATGAGGTTGCATGTTGGTTTGCCCTTACAGTTTTGGGCAGAAGCTGTAGATACTACGGTTTACCTGATTAACAAATGACCTTCTACTACTCTGGATGGTGGAATTCTAGAAGAGGCTTGGACAGGTAAAAAGGTAGATCTTTCATTTCTCAGAGTTTTTGGTTTTGAAGCTTTTATGCACGTTGATAAAGAAAATAGAAAGAAGCTGGATGTTAAATCTATGCGGTGCACTTTCATTGGTTATGGCTCTAGAGATTTCGAATTCTGATTGTGGAATTTAGGAACTAAAAAAATTATTAGAAGCCGTGATGTTGTTTTCAATGAAAAGGTGATGTATAGTGATCAGCTCAAGAGGTTGAATAATTCTGAGTAGGGCAATGTTGATTTGGATGAGGTTATGATCCAAAATGAGCTCACGAGTAAGAATTTTCACACACAGAAAAACACAGGCACTGACGTCGATCACGCAAGAACCGACGTCAGTCATAAAAGAACTGATGTTAGTCAGACAATAATCGACGTTGGTCAGGAAAGAATCGACGTCGGTCAAGTGGAACTGACGTCGATCAGGTACAGACCAAGAGTTGGCTGAGATCGGTCACTGACAAGAAATTTGGGTGGACAGCAAGCTGTGAATAAGTCTCAAACACCCATAAGGAGGTCTGAAAGGGTAAGTAAACCTCTAATTCGTTATTTTCCTTCATTATACTACTTGTTACTCACTGATGGTGGAGAACCAAAAAGTTTTGATGAGGCAATGCAGGTAGAATCTAGGAAACAATGGGAGCATGGCATGAAAGAGAAAATTGATTCCTTGAAAGAGAACCAAACATGGGATTTGGTTGAGTTGCCAGTCGAAAAGAAAACACTGAAAAACAAATGGGTTTAGAGGTTAAAAGAAGGTGAGAATGGATAAATGAGATGTAAGGCCAGGCTGGTAGTAAAGGGATTTGCACAGAAACCAGATATTGATTTTGGTGAAATTTTTTCTCCTGTAGTAAAAATGACTTCTATTCGGACTGTATTGTCTTTAGTTGCTATTGAGGATTTACATCTTGAGCAGCTTGATGCTAAGACAGCATTTCTTCATGGAGATTTGGATGAAGAAATATATATGGATCAGTCAGAAGGTTTTGAGGTCAAAGGTAAGGAGAAACTTGTGTGCAGGTTGAAGAAAAGCTTATATGGTCTTAAGCAGGCTCCAAGACAATGGTAGTTGAGGTTTGACAGGTTTATGACAGAGCATGGCTTTAGCAGATGTCAATCTAACCATTGTGTTTATTTTAACAGATTAGATAATGGTAGATATATTATCCTATTACTGTATGTAGATGATATGTTTGTTGTAGGTTCACACATGCAGGATATTAATGAGCTTAAAGTAAAATTAGCTCACACATTTGCCATGAAGGATTTGGGAGCAGCAAAGAAAATCCTTGGCATGAGTATTAAGAGAGACAGGAAAAATCACAGTTTGATTTTATCTCAAGAGGATTATGTGAACAAGGTGTTGGAGAGGTTCAACATGCAAGATGCAAAACCGGTAAGTACACCTATGGCTGGACACTTCAAGTTGAGCAAAGAATAGTGTCCTAAATCACATGATGAGGTTGAGTACATGAGTAGAGTTCCATATGCTTCAGCAGTTGGAAGCTTGATGTATGTAATGGTATGTACTAGACCTAATATTGCCCAAGCAGTGGGAGTTGTCAGTAAGTTTATGGCCAATCCAGGAAAAAAAAACTAGAAAGCAGTTCAGTGGATTCTCAGATATCTAAGAGGGACCAGCAATAGGCATTTATGCTATAGAGGGTCAAACACTTCTCTACATGGGTATGTAGATTTAGATATGGCAGGTGACTTGGATGGCAGGAGAAGCACCACAAGATATGTGTTCACTATTGGTGGAATGGCAGTTAGCTAGATTTCAAAGTTGCAGAAGGTTGTTGCCTTGTCTACTACAGAGGCAAAATACATTGCAGTCACAGAGGCTAGCAAGAAATGATTTGGATGACTCGGTTCATGGAAGAGTTGGAAAAGGAGCAAGAGAGTTACATATTGTACAGTGATAGTCAAAGTGCAATTCATTTGGCAAAGAATTCAGCCTTTCATTCAAGAACCAAACATATACGGCTTAGGTACCACTTCATCAGACAGGTATTGGAGGATGGTGAGTTGAAGCTGGAAAAGATCCATACAGATAAGAACCCTGCTGATATGTTAACAAAGCCGGTAATAAAGGAGAAGTTGAATATTCATTCAACTTTTGTTGGTCTTCACAATTGAATTTGAAGATGAAGAACAAGCTAAAGGATGTTGTTGTATAGGTACAGGTGCAGTTGTTTATCTCCAAGTGGGAGATTGTTGAGTTATGGAGCTAAAAGCTTCACCAGATGAGCAAATGCAGAGGTTGTTGGACTACACAGTCACCGACATTGGTCAGGATAGATAGACATCAGTCAGAGATCGATCAGAGGCTGTCGATGTTGATTATGGATCAGCTGACGTCAGTCATATGCAGACAGACAGGGACCGACGTCGGTCACTTGTGCATTCTAGAAGTCTATTTTCGAGGGAGAACAAATTGTTTGTATGATAAGATTAATTGTTAGTGTGGAGTCTGCATTTCTATTTTCGGCAGGACAAATTTGAACCTTTGATTAAGAGGTGTATCTAATGGTGGAGAATGCATAGCTCATGAATCCTAGTATTATATAATAGGGTTAGATCTTCATAGCTTGTAGACATGAGAAAAAGGGTAGACAATTCAAGGATTGAATTGGTTGTAATTGTGAGAGAGAGAACTCTTGAGAGAAAGAGATATGTACATCTGAGAGGTGTGGAAGAAAAGAGATTTTTTCAATTGTATTTCTTTCTGGAAGAGTTTAATACAAGTTTTCATTGTTTTTGTATCTCTTATTCTTTGTTGATTTTGATTTCTAGTTACTTATTACTTCTGGTTTAATTTCGTGTTTAGTTGCTTATGCAAAAGTAATCAATTGTACTATAAGATCCTAAAATTTCCATAATCTGGCCTGTGGAGGACATTTTTTTGCTCCTATGATTGCTCACAAGATTCTGCAAGCCAGGTATTACTGGCCAACTCTTTTCCAAGATGCACATAAGTGGGTGAAAAAATGTGAACACTGTCAGCAATTTATTGGAAGACCCAAGTTAGTTGTTATGCCTCTCAAGCCAGTGATCATAGAAGAACCTTTTCAGTAATGGGGGATTGATTTTATTGGAACAATAAACCCATCTTCAAGTGTTGGACATGATTATGTCCTTTCAGCAACTGCTTATTTTACCAAGTGGGTAGAAGCAATCCTAACTAAGCATGCTACTTCAGAAGTTGTATGCAACTTCCTCAAAGAGAATATCATTTCCAAGTTTGGAGTTTCAATCAAAATTGTTACTGACAATGCAGCTTGTTTCACCTCTCAGGAGATTACACAATTCTGTTTCCATTATGGAATTATACTCTCACTCTTTTGATTATTTTCCACAAGGGAATGGACAAGCTGAATCCAGCAATAAGAACCTGGTAACTATCATCAAGAAGCTAGCAAATGACAATCAAAGGACATGGCACAAAGCATTGGTTGATGCTCTATGGGTAGACAGAGTCACACCAAAGAGGGCAATTGGTATGTCTCCTTTTCAACTTCTTTATGGTATCAATGCTGAGATACCAATCACCTTAGAATTGCTAGTCTTGAAATTGGCAAAGGCAATTGAAGATCAGACATATGAAAGCTCTCTTGATAAAAGAATCATGTGCCTGACTGAGCTGGAGGAACAGAGAACCATGGTGGTGGATAGAATTGCTACTCATCAAAGTCTGGTAAAGAAACTCTTTGACCAGAAGGCCAAAAATCATGATTTCCAAATTGGAGATCAAGTCCTGTTGTGGGACAAAAGGAACCAAAGGGGATGCATGGAAAGTTTGACTCCCTTTGGAGAGGCCCATTTATAATTCATTAGCACATTGGTGAAAACAGCTTTCTGCTAAAATATCAAGATGGCACACTCTTTTCTCTGCCTCACAATGGGCAACATCTGAAACACTTCAACTCTTGAAGTATCAAATCATTGCATCTATATATATGTATATTTGTACAGTTTTTAATTCTATTTTGTTTTGTTTGTTTTCTTTTTTGATGCCTTTCATTTCTGGGTATCATGACTCTGTAGCCCAATGGTACACATGAAGACATTGGAGATTCTAGATTCTACTCCCTTCAATTCTTTTTGCAATTGACAAAAGTTCCCCAACTGGAGCCAGTTGTTGTCCCCCAAAAATATCACTCATTTTTGGGACAACATTTGAACTATTTTGGTCTTATAAACCAAAATTGTCTCTTCCCTTTCTAAGATTTGTCCTGGGCATTCAAATTTCTCATTTTTTAAGCTTCTCAAGAATCTACAAACTCTACAGGCTTGAATCTACGAACTCTACAAGCCAAGTTCAATGGACTTTACAGGGTGATTTCTATGAACTTGGTTTTTACGAACTCTGCATGCAGGTTCATTTCTAAAGGTTCAAAGGCTTCTGCAGGTGGGTTCAATCAAAAGAATCAGTTTCCAACACTTGGTCCTTTTCAGGATTGGTTCAGTGCCTTGGTTCAATCAAAAATGTTCATCGACAAGCATCAGCAACAGGTTCAACACATTTGGTTCAACAGGTTCAAAAGCTCTCAACACAACTGTGAAGTTCAATCGGCAAAAGCTCATCACTTTGGTTCAATCAAATGGTTCGTCAGTTGGTTCAAAGGCTTCGTTTGAACTGTTGAACCAAAGCTTAGTTCAACAGTTGGTTCAATGCTTCGGTTCATTCAATTGGTTCATCGGCTTGAACCATCAGCTTGAACCATTTTTGGTTCAAAGCTTGGTTCATCAACTCGGTTCAAAGGAGTGGTTCAATGCAAAAATTCAAAGAAGCCTCTCGAAGGACAAATGCCCTTGCAGAGGGCACTTGGTCAACAAACGTACCCTTCGAAAGGGTCATTTTCAAAGAAGACAGTTAAGGTAAATTCGTTCAAAATTTTATTTAAGGTAGACAAAGGCATAATTCTTTTAGATTTTTGTCTGAAGGAATTCCTTCAGACAAAAAGTTTGAAAGAATTTAGAGACGCTGCGAGTAGAAAGCCTGAAGAAATTTCCAAGGAGACAAATCAATTATGCAGATTTTTTATCTGCGGGAAGTAATTTCATAAACTTTTTGTCCACGAGAAATTGTCTACAAACTTTTTGTCTACGGGAAAATGCCTGTGGAGAAAGCCCGAGGAAAATACCCGTGGAGAAAGCCTGAGAAACAGTCCGCAAGAAAGCCCGCGAGAGACTTCTAAGTAAAAGGCCGTTGAAGGACCCCGAAGGGCAGGTACCCTTGCAGGGGACTCTCAGCTGCCAACTTAAAGGACACTCCCCCAAAGCTGAAGGGTCACCTTCCCTTTGGGAGAAGGCAAACAAACGGACCGAGACAAAAGCCCGACATAATCCCATAGATGCTTCCACGTGTCATCTTCTGAGCCTCATTTCATTTTGTTTCTAAGAGCCGCGGAAGCTGCCATGTGTCCTTTGTAAGTTAAGTGGAACACACCAAGTGGCATCGTCTGCATGAAACCGAATGAGTTTCGCATAAGTTCAGTAGTGTTTCTAAAATGCAATGGAAGCTGTCACGTGTCATCTTTCATAGGACATTCAAAAGGTGTCCAAAGCTTCTACAAGTTCAATAGATGTTGCCACATGTCCTTCGTCAAAGTCACAATAGATGTTGCCACGTGTCATCCATTGAGACACAGTATCAAAGCAGCAAAAGCTGCCACGTGTCATCCTCCGCAGGATTCTCAAGAGGCAAGCGGAAGCTACCACCTTTTCAGTTGTAACTCCATGGAGAACGACAAGTGTTTACACCCACAATTCTAAGTTTCTAATAGGTTTCAAAGCCTCTATTAATAAACATTTCTCAGAGTCCCACAGAATTTACCGCATGTCTTCACCTGTTTAGCAGCGGAATGTGCCACGCATTAATTGCTAAAGACTAGTAGAAATTGACTAAGGAACAGAGCATCGAATTGAATCTAAGACCCAATTCAAATAACCAAAAAAGAAGGAATGATGAAGAAGGATCAAATCGCTAGGTGGACATTGAAAGTGTGACATATTTCTCTGCATTGAGAAAAGCAAATGGGTAAATGCCCCTAAATTCTAGCTTGTCTCCTTAACAAATTTCAATGCAACATGATGTGTTACTATTCTCAAGTCCTTCTTGAAGAGGCTATATAAGGGACTCTCTTTTATTGTAAATATATCTCTTTTTGACAATCAAAATGAAACTCTGCCCAAATTGAAAGGCATTTCTGAGACTTTGAGCTCAGTTTGTTGATCATATTTTGTTATTGGAATAAGAAACAAAGTGATTTTTCAGACTTTGTGCTGTGATATCTTTGTTGTTGAGGAAACTATTCTTATGTTTTTTTTTCCTTAATATATCTTTTGTTCCTTTAATTCAACAAGCAGAATTAGTGATAGCAGTCAGGAAGGTGTCCTGAAGAGTTAACTGTGGAGAGACTTTGTGCCCCCATAATTGCCTTTAGTGTGTTTTCTTTTCATTCCTGTGTAAAGGACCTTGAGACGACTTTGTGCCCTCATTGTCCTTCGTATCTTACTCTTGAGTAATTCAGGTGGAGACTTTGTGTTGCATCTCAATTTGCTGGTTATTACATCTTTTGCTACATTTTGTTGTTACTACCTGGAGTATTCTTGTGGCTTACTGAATAGTACTTCTGAAAGAAGAGGAGTGTTTTCTATCATTTTCCTTGAGTTTCTCCTTTGATCTGCACACATCATCTCTGAAGAAAGAGAGATGGATGGTTTATCCTACCCTTGAGTATTATTTTATGTTAATATATATATATATGTGTGTGTGTGTGTGTGTATATATATACATATATGTATATATACATATATGTATATATACATATATATATATATATATATATATATATATATATATATGTATATATATATATATATATGTATATATATACATATATAGATATATATATATATATGGAACCTCCCCTTGATGAGAGGAGAGATCAGTCCCCTTCTGATGTGGTAAACCTACACATTTAGACGACTAATCTTCCTACTTTGGTTGATCAGACCTATTTTGTTTATCAGTACGTTGATCGACAAAATATTCAGCCAACATAATGGATGCATTTTCAGGGGACCCCAACATCCAAGTCGAAAAAATTATGTCAACCTTGAGGGTGGATCTTGTCATAAAAAATAACATGCAAAATATAAGCTTCAAAACTTTATCAACTGAGTAAGCAACAAACTTATTGGAGGTCAAAGACAACGGAGGTAGGAGGTTTCAGAGCCTCTCGTTAGTCACTAGTGACAGGACTATCTCTGTTTTAGTGACGCTTTTTATTTCAATGGTGTATTTTATTTCAGTTGTGTGTGAATAAGAAGAAACGATGTATATCTATTCACATTTATAATAAATGAACTGAAAATTCCTCTATAACTTTTTTGAATATGTGATAGTGAAGAGAGCTAATAATTATAGTGCACATTGTGATGTGGTTTGTGGTAAGCCACTTGCAAAACCATTTTTTTTTAGTTGTTGGTATTGAAATCTATCACATTTTGGTTGTTGGTAAGTCAGAGGTAAAATCATCAATAGGATTTGTGATTGCCCTATGAAAATTTCCAAATCATGAGTACAAGTGTAGATATAGGATTGATATTTTTCCATGTTCACATTAAGGAGGTGTATACTAGGGATTAATAATGTTCACAAAATAGTGAATGTTAAAGTGTTCACATTATTAATAGTCATTAATAACGTAAATATTGTTAGTTAAACAATATTACGTAAATAATTTTGTATGATATATTAATATTGTGAATAACAACAATATTATACATAGTGGTTTTATATAATTAATCAGTTAATGTGTAAGAGATTGTAGGGTCTCACTATCTGGTATATAGTATATAACTTTGTAATATCTCATTTATAATTAATTGAAGAGTTGAATATAATGATTAATAATTATTTTATTATTCTCTGGTGTTATATGTTGTTCTCTGCTGTACAAACTCTGATTTGTACCCATATATATCCCATTGAATTGCTTTAATCTTGTTTCTTATTTAGAAATAAATGAAAACCATTAAAAAAAAAAATAAGCCCGCAAACGAAATTACCAAGTATATTGGGAAAATAATTAGAAACCGCGTTGTAAGCAAAATGTAATTATCCATAGGAAACGTTAACGGGGAGGTTTATCATTTCGAACCCCTTTTTGGCAAAAATATAACAAACAGCTTCAAATTTATACAAAGCGCCGCGCCTGTTTGCAGAAAGAGAATGAAGGATTCATCCTTCAACAAGAAAGTGCAAATTTACAATGGAGTAGAAGCAGCATGTATAAGGTGCAATTCTTTGAATTTGCCACCCTTGTTATTCTCTACAACCGAACAGTTGCCGCCATTAATGCTCTTAAATCTGCCCTTGCCAAGATGGTGTTCACACAATAAATACCCTACAAGAGTTCTCTGTGAACACCGCCACCCCCTTCCGTTCCTCCTCCTGCACTGAGAACCTGCGTACAGATTGTTCGCCTGTTGTTTGTCATCCGTTTTCGGATTATCGTTTCTGATGGTCTCCTCGCTGCCAATTTTGGCCGCACCTGTCCGTTCTTCATAAGAACGCCGATCAGATCAGTTGAAAAATCAATTTAAATAGATTTGGATTAATGTTTTGTCTTTTTTTAATGTTCAGGTCTCTCCATTAGCAATAATAACCATAAAGATTAATATATCTCCTGTTCAGTGGGCAACCTGAAGTGAAAATACATATATTCTATCAGATAAGTACCTTTGCTTCCGAGGAGTCCAAATTTATTCTCTTGATTGCTCCTGCCAACAACAAGTACACGAGTATCTATCACAGGTTTACAAAGCCCAAATGTCGTATGGCTTAAATTCCGACTCCGGGCAATACACAGATGGTAGGTTGAAAAATCAATTTGCTTGCAATGACTGTGATGAACAAATTCAAAGAAGTGTTGTGGAAAACTACCTTATTTTCCCTTTCTGTCTGGATTTGGCTTTCTCGCCTTCACCACTTACCTGCGAAAAAACAAGAAAACCCCAAAACTTTGAGTGCTCGAGCCGTCTGGTTGATGTGAGGAGGGAACAAGGTTTTACAGGGTTATATGGAGGGAGCAAATTTTTCGTGTGGATAGGCAGCATTCATGAAATTGCTATCAAAATACAACATATTATTTAGAGAGATTTGTATTTTAGTGGACTATATAAATAGTCATCATTTTTACTAACAATTTTTTTAATTCTTCTAACATTTTAAAATAATTTAAAATATAAAAAATTAACATCTATAAATATAAAAGAATATAATTCATTATATTTTTTAAATAAATTAAATTAAAAATTTTAAAAATTTAAAAATATTATTTAAATTATTTTATATTTTTATAATAAATAAAATGATTATAAACATAATATGAAAAGTCTATTCAAATTTTATTTAAAATATTTCATGCATTCTATGAATGTATATAAAATGAATGATTCTGAAAACTATAAATCTGTTTTCAAATTTTATTTAAATTATTTTTTATATTCTATAAATATATATGAAATAATTATGAAAATAAGTCTATTCAAATTGCTTTTAATTATTTCATAAATGTAAATGAAATTATGTTGAAGACTATGAATAAGGATGTGGCAGTGCGTGTTACATATAAATAATTAAATTCATTAATATTTATAGTAACATAAAAATTAAGGAAAATATAAGTTAGGTTTAAAATATTTTTTTAAAAATTTATTTAAATTATTTTTCAAATTCTATATTTAAAATAATTCTCAAGTGTTTAAAATGATTCTGAAGATGATATGTAATGCATGAAAACTTTAAATTCTGGATTTAAATTTTAGATTTTTAACATTTAATATAAAATGTATAGAAATTTTTATAAAAAATTTAAATAAATTTACAGATTTTTAACAGTCAAAATGAAATGTATGAAAATTTTCAGAAACTTTCAAAATCTTTAATTATCAATCTAAAATGTATGAAAACTTTCACATGACTTTTAACAGTAACTGAAATGTATGGAAACTCTCAAAAAATTTAAGTCAAGTCAATATGAATATAAAATGTATGAAAACTTTTACATGATTTTTAATAATAAATGAAATGTATGGAAACTTTCAAATAATCAGAATGAAATGTAAGGAAACTCTCAAACAGTCAGTATGAAATATATGAAAACTTTCACATAATTTTTAGCAGTAAGATAACTCTCAAAAAAAAAATTAATAGTCAATATGAAATGTATAAAAACTCTCAAACAATCAAAATGAAATGTATAAAAACTTTCACATGATTTTTAATAATAAAAGATTTTAAAAATCCCAAAAAAAAATTTAATGATCAATTTGAAATGTAGCTAAACTCTTAAACAGTCAGTATAAAATGTATGAAAACTCACACAAACTTTCAACATCTTTAACTGTCACTTTCACTTAATCTTTAACAGTATATAAAATATAAGAAAAGTCTCAAGATTTTTTTGACAGTCAATATGAAATGTATGGAAACTCAAAAATAAAAATGTTTGGTAGATTTAAACTTTTCGACGTCCTTTTTACTAAGTGAAATGTTTTAACAACCCCTTTACATGAGCTGATGATGATAATAATAATAATAATAATAATAATAATAATAATAATAATAATAATAATAATAATAATAATAATAATAATAATAATAATTGTCGGTGACATTTTTATTTGGAATAAATTTACAGATTTTTAACAGTCAAAATGAAATGTATGAAAATTCTTAGAAACTTTCAAAATCTTTAACTCTCAATATAAGATGTATGGAAACTTTCACATGATTTTTAACAGTAAATAAAATGTATGAAAATTCTCAAGATTTTAAAAAAAAAAATGAATATAAAATGTATGAAAGCATTTACATGATTTTTAGTAGTAAATGAAATGTATGGAAACTCTCAAACAGTCAGTATGAAATGTATGAGAACTCTCAAACAATCAGTATGAAATGTATGAAAACTCTCAAACAGTTAATATGAAATGTATGGAAACTCTCACAAACTTTTAAGATCTTTAATCAGTAAATATAAAATATATGTAAACTTTCACATAATTTTTAATAGCATATGAAATATATGACAAATTTCAAGATTTGTTTTAACGATCAATATGGAATGTATGGAAACTGTTAAATATTCAGTATGAAATGTATGGAAACTTTCACATGATTTTTAATAATATATAAAAGATTAAAAAAATCTTAAGCCTTTCTTTTAACAATCAATATGAAATGTACAAAAACTCTAAAACAGTCAATATAAAATCTATAAAAACTCTCACAAGCTTTCAAAATTTTAAGTGTCACTTTCACATAATCTTTAATAATATATAAAATGTAAAGAAACTCTCAAGATTTTTTGACAGTCAATCAAAATGTATGAAAACTCCTACCAAAAAGAATGTTTGGTAGACTTAAACCTTTAGACCTCCAGTTTACAAGTGAAATGCTTTAACAACTTCTCTACATGCGCTAATAATAATAATAAAAAAAAAGAATTGGCAGGCGACACTGTTATTTGGACTAAAATAGAAAATAAGAACAACTTGCTCGCTGCTTGAGCTCTTTCTAAATAAATTGTACGAAATGACTTCCATTGAATTTTGACTGTCAAAAGTTTCAAAATGATGTCCAGTATGTTTTAAGCTTTGCGTTCTTTGTGTTATGCGACTCTTAATCATGACTCTTTCCACTCTTTTTTAATTAGTGATGTATAATTTGTTTTATTAAAAGATTGCACCTTCAACTCCTTTTTAATTAGTGATGTATAATTTGTTTTATTAAAAGATTGCGCTTTCTATTTTAAACCCTAAAAAAATAGGATATTGTACAATGAAGCCGCCTACCTGTATCTGGAGAGTCATTAGAAAACCCGGAATCCAAGATACAGAGATGGCTGTTTCAAGATCTGAAGCTCACCTGGAGGTGATCCTCGCTTTGTGAGTCGCATACGAGCAATGCATCCTTCAGCTTGAGCTCGGGGCGCGTGTGAATCCGAGGAAATCCAGGGCCCAGGGTAGGTGCATCTGATACTCCAACAAGGCCGGCCTGCGCCTTTGCCTGCACGTCCATGATAGCTGCCAGCAGTGGAAGAAGAAATTCTTTTCCCGTGGCCTCTTTATTGTGGAAATCGTCTGTGGTTTTAGGAACTCGTTTACCTTTCTCTTCTGTAGTGGAGGACACTCCATCAATACAACGCTTACGGATCCTCATCAATTCTGCTGATGCTGCTCTGCGAGATACAGTGCGCCCAATCTTCTTCCCTTTTTCTCCACATACAGGCAAGGGGGTCGCGTTCGCACGTGTACACTGGGGACCGTTGGTCACCGGGTAACCCAGGGAAGTTTACGGGCCACTCAAGGGGCGGCACCCGTTACCCTTTTGTTTAAAACGCCTTTTTGCCTAGTCAACACATTTCTCACCACACATCATCATTATCGAATTGCACTGGATTGAGATGAATATAATGTTTAAACGGTGAAAAGAGGCATCTGCATTCCCCAACCAAAAAACAAAACCCACCAACCTCACCATCATTTTTCTTTATTTTTAAAGCAAAAAAGAGAGGACGCTTGGCCATGCATAGGTGCAAACTACGGGGAAAACCATTAATTTTATTCTTCTTTACATGGATGCAGTGTAGTTAATGTAAGAAAGTCGTAATGTGTGAGATGGAAGTAGGACTTAAATTTGATGGTCATTTGATTTGATTGTATTTATATTTTTTCGTTTGTAGATTTTTTTGAAAATGTATAGGTGAAATTTTGAACACACAAATATATATACATACTTATTTATTTATATTGTGTTTCATTTTTAATTATAAGTTATATTAGTATATTATTTTACTTATTTTATGATTAATATTAAAATTATGAATATTTGTATTATGTTAAATAGGATAATAACTATACAAATCTCAGTAGGAAAGAAGTAGATTGATATTGTACTTACTAAATTCAGAGAAGAGATGTTATTACTGCATGTATCACAGTCATTGAAAATGTTTTGTTTGTTATGTATTTACTTAGATAAGGAAACATGATATCAAATCTTGCACAGATGTCATCGACGAAGCTCAGATCCCCATAGTGACTAGTATTGTCTAGGCTCTACCACTATTATCCCAATTGACTATGTCAATCCGTACCACCTCATATTGCTATGCCTGCAATTGTAGATGACTTTTGTATGTATGCTTGTGTTTTGTCCTATGCACTAAACCATATCTTTCTTTTCATTCCTTTGAAAACCTAATAGTACTTTCACTACAAGACGAACCTTGAGAAAAGGGTTAGTGTAGACACTCTAATTTCATCACTCTTATGTCTAATTTACAATTAGAATGAATTTCTACAACAATGTGTAAATCAAGTCAGAAATCATTGAAACACCTAAATTTACCCATGCATTTGACACACATATTTGGAAATGCATTGGGGCATCCCTAATTACGAAATGCATCGTACTTAATCATCAGCTACACTTAATTCATTTCGAATCAAATTACAACAATACAAGGGACAATTTGGATTAATTAGGTCGAATAGTTATTTGACTTTTAAAAGTCACATCACTTTGTATTAAGTTAATTAACCTAATATTTCTATAATGAAAAATTTCATAACTTTTAAAATTTTCTATTTTCAAAATTTATTAATTGAATTATTCATCCATTCACATGACAAGTGGATAAAAATATATGGAATCATGACATCATCATGATATCATATGGAAAGTTGTCAAGCATTAGTGTAAATGCAAGAAAATATCAAAAAATGCAAACCCATGTCTAAGTAATGCAAATTTAAACCCCAAATATTAATGGCATTAACTTTTCAATTTGGAATAAATTCTGACCATACATATTTATCTCCATCCAATAATCAAAATTAACCTGAAAAGCGTAAAATATAAGGCTCATTTGACATTATAGACAAATTTTTATGGTGCAAACTTGCTCTACAAAAATCAAACAAAAGCTTCAAACTTTCTTCCATCTTTCACCCAAATTACAAGTAGTCGAGGGGAGATGTTGTCTACATGAATTCGTGACATTAACAAAAGATCTCATGCACTACAATCCAGGAACAAACAAATCTATATCTAGCTTAGAATGTGACATCCATGTGGAAGGTATAATCATGTTTGGTTTGTCTTCTATTTGTTAGTTTATTATTTCTTAGACCATGCCCAATCTGAGGACCACACCTAGGATGTTGTGTTGCTTATTATATTCATGTTTGATTTTATGACTAAAAGTCATCAAAGGTGATGACAGATCCCTTTGGTAAGTGCAAAAACCATTCTAAGACTAGTCCACCCAAACTGCATGGAAATAAGTGAATTAAATAGGTATAGTTGTAGGCTACTTCCTAACGTGTGACAAAGAATTCTATTAGGTGCACTCTAGGATCACCTCTTCTTTTGTATTTGTAAAATTTTGGTGCCTCAAAATGAGATAGGAAATGTACTTGAATAAATATCATGTCAAATGGGTATAGACATGTTCCATCAAATTTGTACTTTTTGCCCTAATTTCTTACTTGGACCCCTAGAACAATACCCTTTATCACTTGAAATTATTAGAGAGTGAGAACATTATGGGATGGAAGAAGCATATTTTAGTAAATGTTCAGATGGGAATTGGCTTGATTAGGATAGATAGGTGGATTAGGATTAAAATAGGTTGGAATGGATACCCATTGGGCTAAACTACTAAGGTTATTAACCCTATAACCAAGATTATATTGTTGACAGGGTACATGTTTTTAAGCATTGGGAGGTGGAATAGAAAAATGATGTTGTGTTGGAGGAACTTATTATCGATATAGAGGAATTTAATATTGAAAAGTGGGAATCTTTCATAAAATAACTTGTTATTAGAAAGTGGGGATTTATTGTTGATTAGAAGGGATGGATTGTGGATTAATCACAACTTATTGAAGTGGAAGATTTTCAACTTGATGTTGTAAATTGGTCCTGATCTATTTTAAGGGAGGATTTTTGGTAAGTTGTTGTGGATTGGAAGAGGTATGATGGGAGCTAGAGGGAAGTTGTTAGGGGTTCAAAGGAACGTATTTCAAACTAGAAGTAAGGTGTTGGGAATTATTGGCAAATTGTTATTGCAAATTAGAGGAAAGGACTTGTTGGGAAATAGGAGTAAGTTCTTGAGAGTTCAAAATAACTTGTTGTGAACTAGAAGTAAGTGGTTTGGAACTAGAAGATGTTTGTTGTGGGCTAGGAAGGACTTGGTGCAGATTAAGAAACACTTGTGGTGGTTTAATAGTATCTTATACCAATGAATCCACAAGATGGGTTGATTTAGTATATATGAATGGACTTGCACTTGATGACAGATTGATCAATGAATCTTTTTGTTGTTTCTCAATGGTCATATTTTACTCCGTAGGTGGGGGATTAATTCAAAGAGGTAGTAGCTAGGGTGGCAACCAAAGAGGCTAGAAACTAACTAGTCTATTGTAGTTGTGCAATAATAAGTTGGCTATTATGGGCTAGGTCTAAAAGTTTCCCTTTCCTTTATTTGACAATTTATAAATTTGACTAGAAGTTTGAAAAAGGGCATGTTCATGAGTGGAAGTTGACTCTGGAAGTATTTCATTTATTCAAACGTGGCTACACACTTCTTATTCTGGGTGGAATATCCTTGTATACAGGTTGATGTACCTCCTATTCTTGTTTTTTGTTTTGGAAAGACCCAAATGGATCATAAAACTATTCTCCCTCAAAATCAATGTTATACATAGCCCCATTTATTGTATATATAGACACGCTTGGATTAATGATCTTTGTATTGGACTCAATATGAAATGTTTGAAGTGATTAAATGTCAATGCATGAAATGCTTTGCTTTAACAATTCAAAATGAATTTTCAGATTGGAGAAACAAGAAATGTTTTTTTAATTCAAATCATATCTTGATAAATATTTGAAATATTTCTTGGTCAAGGTAGAAAGCCCAATGTAAACTTGTCAAAGTAAAATATCAAAATAGAATAATATTTGGTTTAAATCATTTTCCAAAAGTTGAAGTGAAATGTTTAAAGGGTCAAGGATAATTTTTGAATGTCCCTTGACCAAATGTGATCTTAAAATATTGAAAAACTTTTTTGACAAATTTGACTTCCAAAGTGGACTTGATGACAAAGTTGACTTTAGTTGACTTTGTTTTACTTTTGAAATTTGACTTTTTTTACTTGTGGATTAAAATTAGAGTCTTTAGTTCAAAATGAACTTGATTTGGAGTTGAATGAGAATTGAATTCTATTTCAAACAAACCTGATTTAGATTTACATTGAAATGGACAATGTAATGGTACAATGGGGATAAAGTATCATACTGAATGGGTAGTGTAATGCTTAGTATGGAATAAATATGACCTAAAATTGGGCCGATTAATGCCTTATTACGTGATTTTAAATTAACAATGTTTGGATTTAGGATATTTATAACTTGTTTGATGTGCAAGATGAGTCAAAAAAAATGAGGACAAGACAATAAACAATAAATAATAAATAATACACATTAAAAATAAGCCCTATATTTAGTGGAAGAATGGGTGTGTAATGCAACTGCAACCCATATAACTACTTCATTTGAAGTGGTGATAGATTAGTTTCACCTAACCCTCACTTCAAGTAATACATTGTGAAATCCTGGGGAAGATAGGTTTATCGTGCATTACAATTTGTTTACAACCAAATATCTAAAGCTAAATTTTGACATGGATTTTATAAATGGTCCTTAATATACTTTATAGTATGTGGGGATTAAAATCCATTGAATAAGAAAAAATAATAATAAATTCACAAAAATGTCTAGCCCGTCCATGACCACTTCAGTTGTAAAGGTCTTAGTGAAGTGATACCAAATATTCAAACTCTAAGTGTGAGTTTTGATAGCACAGCATTAGGGATAAACCCTTTGTTGTCATGAAACCCTTTATAGGGAATTTTTTATGCTCTTAATGATAACTACCTTAAATTTATATCCCTCATCAGATATACAAGTTTGGTACGTACATTGAGAGATGAGACCCTAGGAACTACACCTTAAAAATTCGTAAGAAGGAGATGAAATACGCCTTGTGTAGTCAACAAATAATAAAATAAGATAACAATAATCTATGTATTTTTTTTTACCCAGATTCCCTCAAGGGGGCAAGGGGAGAGAATATGCATGATAGATTATAAGCTAGCAATCAAAGTAAACATGCAAGTAATGCAAGGACATAAGTAAGTTTTTTAGAACACCAAATGCAAGTGTTGGTTATTTTTAAGTGCACTAAAATAAAGTGTTCAAAAGGTGTTTATTTTCATAGAAATCACCTCTTTATCAAACAAACCTAAAATAAAAAAGTTAAGATTTTCAAGTTTGGTCTTTGCCAAATGTGGGAAGTTGAAAATTTATTTGTTTAGCTCATAGGAAAAATACATAGTGTAATCCCATTGTTTAGATAGGTGATCGCACTGTTACGTAGACAAATAAATAATAAATAGTAAATTGGTGATTGCATCGATTAGTAGGGTGGATAAATGTAAGGAAATTGCTTACATGATTCATTAAAATAGAATTATATATCACATAATTAAGATCAGAATGAACAAATCCATAACAATTCTTGAAAGCACATAATACTTGAATATTATGACTGAGCCACTTTGAAGGGGAAACCTCCATAACAATGCAATAAGAACAGAATTCATAATATGATGATAAAATACTAACCACTATCTCTTATATATACTCTACTTAGCCGAGGTTATTCTATAGGCTGACCATACTAAGAATATAGAGAAATGTAATAAGATAATATGAAGGTATGTAATCCACATATTAACCATACATATCCCTAGATGCATTATAAGTTAAGGTTATGACATGCCCATCCCCTTCAAAATAATGTTGTCCTCAACATTGAATCAAACTAAGATGTTGTTGTAGGAATGCTTGATCCTCCCATGTTGCATCTTCAAAATGCAGGTTCTTGCATTTTATCAAATACTCTTTAATGACTCTAGTCCATAGTTGCTTAGTGTGTGTGTGAAGGATCTATTCAGGCTCTTGAATGACTCAACCTTCTTCATCCAATTCAATTAAATCAATTTGAGTGGAAACTCTATGTCCAATTACCTTCTTTAGGAAAGATACATGGAATATTGGATGTATATGAGTGGATGGAGGTAATTCTAGCTTGTAATCCACACTACCAATTTTTTTCAAGATCTTGTAAGGGCCATAATACTCAGGTGACAACTTGTTATCCTTATTGTGTTGCTTTAGAGACATATACTTATATGGATTCAAACACACAAAGATTCAATCACCTATGACAAAATGTTGCTCACTACAGTTTTGATCTACTTATTGCTTCATTCTATTTTGTACCATTGATAAATTCTATCAAAAATTGACTATCACTTCCTATTGATGGTGAATGTTTTCCTCAAAAACTCAAACCTTAGGATGCACTATCAAAGATGTAGTGATGGATGGGTGTGATAACCAGACAATGCCACAAAGGGAGACATATTGGAATAAGTGTGAAAATAAGTTTTAAACCACCATTCAACAAGTGGAATCCAATGAACTCATTTATCCTATTTGTTAGCAACAAAAAAATGAAGATACCCTTTTAGATATTTGTTGACTACCTCTGTTTGTCCATCAAATTGAGGATGATAGATAAGATATGAGCCAAATAGATGCCCAAACATGCAAATTGTTTAGTCCAAATTTTATTAGTAAAAATAGGATCTTGAGCTCACTTACAATGATCTTTATAGTACCATGCAATTTCTAAACTATATTGAGAAAAGTAGAACTAATGTATTGGCAACAAATGGTTGTGATAAGGAACAAAAATGAGCATACTTGGTTATTCAATCCACAACTACCATGATAACATTTTTATGGTTATATCATGGTAACCTCATAATAAATCCATGAAAACCTCCTCCCAACACTGATTAGGGATGGATAAAGGCTACAAAAGACCAGGGGTCTCAATGGTTTCACCTTTATTTTGATGGCATACCATGCATTTAGCTACATATTTCTAGACATCCCCCTTGAGTCCTTTCCAAAATAAATCCTTCTTAATTCTATGATATGTTTTCAAAAATCTATAATGACCTACAAGTGGAGAGGCATGAAGTTCTTGAAGAATTTTATGATTACGGAGAGAATGCTTACAAAGGTATAATCTATCTTTATACCATAATGTTTTCCCCTTCTAAGTAAATTTTTATATTTGTCAGAACCTTGCTGGATATTTTTAATCAAATCTTTGGTAGTGATTTCATTCATCCATTTAGATCTTGCTTCCTCTAGCCAATCTACCTGACACATGTTCATGGTGCATAACAATGCCTCAACTGATTCATCCCATCAAGAGAGGGCATCTGCCACCACATTCTCTTTTCCTTTATTATACACTATTTAAAAATCATATCCTAACATTTTAGTCACCCATTTATGTTGTTTTTTAGATGACAATCACTACTCTAAAAAATATTTGAGGCTATCATAATCAGTTTTTACCTAAAAGTGATGACCCATCAGATAAGGTCTACATTGTTTCAATACATGAATAATAGCCATCATCTATTTATCATATATAGGTTTGAACCTATTTTTTACCTTTAGTTGGTCACTTTCAAATGCCATTGGTATACCTTCTTGCATAATTATAACCCCCATGTCATATCCTAATGTGTCACACTCCAAAACAAAAGTTTTTAAAAAATCAGGAGTAGCCAAAATTGGAGTTATGCATATAACCATTTTCAATTGTTCAAATGGATTGGTAGCTGAATTGGTCCACTGGAAGGAGTATTTATTCAACAAATAGGTGATTGGGGCTACAATTATACCATAATTTTTTTATAAACTATGATAGTAACCCGTTAACCCCAAAAATCCTCGAAGGTTTTTGAGGGTTGTGGGAACCTACCACTCCATCATCACTTGGATTTTTATAGGATCAACTTTCGCTCCTTCATGTGAATAATATGACCCAAGTAATCCACCCCTTGGACACCAAAATTACATTTGAAAGGTTTGTCATAAATATTATGTTGTTTCAAAACTAAAAGTACATGTTTCACATACTTCAAATGGTCCTCCCTATTTTTGTTGTAGATGAGGATATCATCAAAAAACACTAATATAAACTTTCTCAAAAATGGTCTAAAAATGATATTCATCAAACTTTGAAATGTAGATGGTGCATTTATGAGGCCAAAAGGCATGACCATAAATTCATAATGGCCTTCATGAGTTATAAAATTTGTTTTACGTATGTCCTTATTATGGATACAAATTTGATGACACCTAGAGCAAAGGTATAACTTAGTAAAATAAATAGCACCATGCAATTCATCTAGATAAATTATCAATTATTGGAATAGGAAACTTATCTTTGATAGTGTACTTGTTGAGTTATCTAAGTCTAGGTACATCCTATAACTGTCATCCTTCTTCTACACCATAACCACTAGAGAGGAATATACACTCTAACCATGTTGGATGATCCCTACCTCCAACATCTATTGTACCATATTTTAATTTTCACTCTTATAGGCATAGGTATAACCTAGAGTTTGATGTTGGGTGTACTTCTTGGAATGACCCCAATGACGTGAACATGTACATGACTAGGAGGAAGTCCTTTTGACATGTCACCAAAAATAATAGAATGTTCATCTAACACCCTTTAAAAATTAGGATGTGTAGACACCTTAGTTGGTTGAACCTCTATTAAAAATAATCATGCCACAAATCCCTCTATACCTTTTCTGAGAATCTTCATCATTTGATAGGAACTAACAAGTTGTGGTGATTTATCTCATAATCCACATAGTTCAAAGGTCATAACTTATAAATGGAACCTCATGAATAATTCATAGAAATTATTCTCAATAGTGCCCAAAGTTGTGATCTACTACACTCCCAAAACAATGTTAGCTCCTCCCATGGGAATATAAAACATATGAGAATCTAGAAAGTAGTCTCCCATAGTAAGCTTAATGCTATGACATTTTATAGAATAGTTGACTATACCACCATTTGCAATCATGACCTAAAAATATGGAGTTGGGTAAATGAAATAGTTCAAATGAGTAGTCAACTTACTTACTGTTTGTGAAGTTATGTGTACTCCCAAACTCAATTAACACAGTCACCTTATGTTTCTTTAAGAAACCCACCACCTTATGATTTTAATAAGTACTAATGTCTAAAAGTCCATGATAGGAAATAATAGGTTTAGAATATTTAGATTCATCCTCAAGTTCTTTCAAACTAGCCCCTGAAGCCTCATTATCTTATTCCTCCTCATTATCACCTTCAATGTAAAATAACTTCTTTTTATCACATCAATGTCCTTTGCTCTATTTGTTATCACATCCAAAACACAAACCTTTTACACATTTTATTCAACTTATTAATGTGTCAATCTGGTAAGATGTGTAAATGATGGTGTTGGGAAGGTGTGTTCATGCACTATAGTGAAAGGTAATCATTTGATCAACTCTTTATCCTTAGCTATACATGCCCTTGGTATGGTTTTAGATACATTACTGGGATGAAACATGTGAACCTCCAATTTCATGCTATCTTTGAGGCCACCCAAAAAAGGTTAGTAATATTTTCATCAGTGATGTCTGTTGGGTGAATATTTTGTCAACTAGCTAACTGGTGAGAAAAATAGGTCTCTTCAACCATAGCATAGGGAGATTGGTCATCCAAAGTTGCAGGTTTACCACATCCAAAGGGGACAAATCTCTCCTCTCATCAAGGGGAGGTTCCCTATAGGTATAAAGGTGCTATATACTATATATATAAGCTAAAAATAACACTCAGGGGTAGGATATACCATCCATCTCTCTTCTTTAAAAGATGATGTTCACAAAAAAAGGAGAAAATCTTGGTAAAAACATTTAAGGCACTTCTCTTCTTTCAAAAGTGTTCTTGCAAGAAACAGCAGGAGTTCTTTTAGGTAGGATAAGTAATTGGTAACAAAGTACAGAGTAACCAGCAATCTAAGACGTAGCACAAAGTCTCCACCTTGATTGCCCAAGAGTGAGATACGAAGAACAATGGGGGCACAAAGTCATCCCAAGGTCCTTTACACATAAACAAGAAATAAACACACACTGAAGACAACTATGACAGCACAAAGTCTAAAAGTAGCTAGCTTCAGGACACCTTCCTTATCACTTCCACTAGCTCTGCTTGTTAAATTGCATAAACAAGATTACATTTAGGAAATAGACATAAGAACAATCTCCAAGAATGATACAAGCTATAATAGCACAAAGTTTGAAAGTAACTTGCTTTCTGATTCAAACAAAGAAATATGATAAACAATTTGAGCTCAAAGTCTCAGTGATGCCTTTCAATTTGGGCAGAGTTTTGCTTCTGGTAACAGGAAGATCTCTTTCAAATGATACAAAATGTTACATTATATAGAGGCCTAAGGGAAGCTTGGCACTTTGTCCCATGGAATGACCCATGCTATGCATTAATGCCTTGGATGCATTTTTGGTTCTGTCAGGGAGGGCCATGCTGGAGCAGGGTGGCTATCTTAATTATGGCATGTTGATTCATCTCCAGTGTCTACTCCCAAGCCTAAATCACTCATTTCATTACCTACTATCCATGCAACTATCTACTTCACCTTTACTCCAAAGGGGACAAATAGGCTGCACTTTCAATGCTTGCAGGTCTCAAATACCTACCTAGCAAACTGCTCCACCTACTGGGAATAACTCTCGCTGAGATTTCCCTCTTTGTTTCTTCTTCCTTTGGCCCTAGCCTTAGGGTCTTTGAATGAATTTAGGTCCATGTTTTAAGCCTGCAAAGATCAACAGACACTTCATTGCATCAAATCTAACATTTGTAGGTCTTTCCTCTATTGAAGGTTAACAGCTAGCCAGTCATCCTAAATTTGACGTTAACGGGCCTGTCATTCTTCTTAGCAACTCCTTTGTGTCTTTCTTGCTTGCTATGGTTGCTTTCCACTATGACATAGGTGAGGACATGTGGCAGCATCCACGGATTTGAAATAAGCTTATTGGAATAAGCTTTGAAACTTGTTAGAGGCTGGAAGCGCAGATGTAGACACTTGGCAGCTTCTGCTACACTGGGATGGGACACATGGTGAGTTCCACTACTTTGAAATAGGAGACTAGAAGCATGGATGCAAACACTTGGTAACTTCCACTACACTTTGAGGC
This sequence comes from Torreya grandis, assembly GCA_037957365.1. Taxonomy (NCBI): domain Eukaryota; kingdom Viridiplantae; phylum Streptophyta; class Pinopsida; order Cupressales; family Taxaceae; genus Torreya; species Torreya grandis. Next base: position 1,050,410 of record JARHVA010003280.1, on the reverse strand, counting down.
TTGATCCTTTCTGAAGGGAACTTGCCCTTCAGGGTCTGAAAAAAGTCCATTTATAAGTGTCGAGTGTCCCCCCACAAGGGTACTTACCCTTCAGGATCATCTGGGTAGCCTTCAAGCTTTAATTTCTTCAGTTAGGCTATTGTCTCTTTGTTTCCTTTAGACAAAATTTTTGAAGAAATTCCTTCGAATAATTTGTTCAAAGGAAACCTTTCCTTGGCTCTGTGTCTCTACATTTGAGAGTGCTCCGTCTTTGACATGTGGCACCTTTCGCTGCTTTTAATAAGTGACACATGGCATCTTCTACCAGAACAGGTGAGGACACGTGGAAACATCTACCTAATTCATAGGAGCTCTTAGAAACCTTTGAGAGTCTCAAAGGAGATGGCATGTGGTAGCTTCCGCTAAACTCTAGAAACACTTACAAAAATTATCAAGACTCATTTTTGGTACACGCAGATGATGGCACTTGTCAGCTTTCATTGATCCTTACCAGGGACATGTGGTATCTTTCACTGCATCATATTGAAACCTTCCACCATTGACACTTGACACTTTCCACTCTCAAGATTTTGTAACACCATAGAAACATTTGGGGCTCATTTGGGTTCTTATGAATGATGACACTTGTTGCATTCTATTTGTTTTAGTCATTCACCTAGGACCCACCACGGTCCTTGCTCAATACATTGAAATGAAAGGAAAGGACTATGGATCTTAACACTTGAAGGCTTCTGACAAACTTAAAAAGGGACACATGGTAGTATTTACTACTTTTAGAAACAAAGTATAATGTGTCTTGGCAGACGACACTTGGTAGCTTCTGCTCGTCCTTTTCTTTTATGCGCTCCTTGGTTGAACCATTCGTTGAACCATCTATTTGATGCTTCTTTCCTTGACTAAGGCCACCTTTGAACCTTTGAACCTGTGAACTCATTGAACCTTGAAGCGGTTCAAGGTTCAATGGTTCAATTAGTTCATTCTTTTTATTTGGCTAAGTCCTTTTGATCCTTTTTGACCAGACGTGTTGAACCATTTGGTTGTTGAACCTATTTAACCATTGAACCCGTTGAACCTTTGAACCAAAGTGGTTCACTGGTTTAACAATTCAATGGTTCAAACCTTCTTCTCTTTGATAAGTGTTTTGAAGTCGTTGAACCTAGAAGCAGTTGAACTTTGAACCTTTGACAAATGCACTTAGCTCTTGCTAATGACATTAAACCTTTGAACCCATTAAACTCATTGAACCAAAATGGTTCAACAGTTCAATGGTTTAATGGTCCAATGGTTCAATCCTTGCTTAGATGATTGTCGATGGATATTTTTGATTGAACCAAGGTGTTGAACCAATCCTAAAAATGACTAAGTGTTGGAAACTAGTTCTTTTGATTGAACTCGCTTGTAGAAGCCTTTGAACTTGTAGAATCTGCTAATCTCTTTACTGAAAAAAGCTTGAAAAATGAGGAATTTGAAAGCTCAGAACAAATTTCATGAAGGGAAGAGATTATTTTTGGCTGTGCAGGACCAAAATAGTCATATGTTGTACCAAAAATGAGAAGTCATTTTTTGGGGACAATAGCTGGCTCCAGTTGGGGAACTACCTTCAGTTGGAAACTTGAAACATAGCCGAGGGGAGTAGAAACTAGAATCTCCAGTGCCTTGAAGTATTCCATTGGGCTATGGATTTGTGCTACCCAAAAAGAAAGGCTCTAGAAAATGAAAATGAATAGAATAAAATAGAAACAAAAGGCTATACAAATATACATATGTACAGGGGAACTCATCTGATACTTCAAGAGTTGAAGTGCTTTAGATGTTGCCCATTATGAGGTAGAGAAAAGAGAGTGCCATCTTGATACTTCAACAATAAACTATTTTCACCATTGACCTGATGAATAGTAAAAGGGCCCCTCCACAGGGAATCAAACTTTCCATGCATCCCCTTTGGTTCTCTTCTCTTGTCCCACAGCAGGACTTGGTCTCCAATCTAGAAATCATGGTTCTTTGCTTTTTGGTCAAAGAGCTTCTTCACCAAACCTTGATGGGTGGAAATTTGGTCCACCACTATAGTTTTTTTCTCTTCTAGCTTAGTCAGGCACATGATCCTCTTATCAAGGGTGCTTTCATACATTTGATCTTCAATTGCCTTAGCCAATTTCAATGCCGGTAATTCCAAGGTGATTGGTATTTCAGCATTGAGTCATAAAGCAGTTGGAAAGGAGACATACCAATTGCCCTCTTTGGCATAATTCTGTCTACCCATAGAGCATCAACCAATGCTTTATGCCACATCCTTTGGTTTTCATCCACCAGCTTCTTGATGATAGTCACCAAGTTCTTATTGCTTGATTTAGCCTGTCCATTCCCTTGTGGAAAATAATCAGAAGAGTGGGAGAGTGTAATTCTATAGTAGAAATAGAATTGAGTAATCTCTTGGGAAGTGAAATAAGCTGCATTGTCAGTGACAATCTTGGTTGGGACCCCAAACCTAGAAATGATATTATCTTTAAGGAAATTGCATACTACTTTTGAAGTAACATGTTTGGTTGGAATGACTTCCACCCATTTGGTGAAGTAATCTGTTACTGTGAGGACATAATTATGTCCAGCACTTGAAGATGGGTTTATAGCTCCAATAAAATAAATTCCCCATTGCTGGAATGGCTCCTCCATGACCACTGGTTTGAGAGGCAGGGCAACTAACTTGGGTCTTTTGACAAACTGCTGGCATAGTTCACATTCCCTAACCCACTTTTATGCATTTTGAAAGAGAGTTGGCCAATATTACTTGGCTTGCAGGATCTTATGGGCAGTCAAAGGGGCAAAAAAAGGTCCTCCATAGGCCAAATTATGGAAGGACTTCATAAGTTGGCTTTGTTGCTCCTTGTCCACACAGCGAAGGAACATTCCATCAAGGCTTCTCTTGTATAGGCCGTTGTCTCAGAGGACAAAATTAGTAGCTTTCAGCTTGATCATTCTCCTTTCTTTATAAGATAAGTGAGCAGGACACTCACCATAAGTAAGAAAATGAGCAATACCTAAATACCACTCATTTGTGGTGGAGACAAAGAGGACTGTTGATGTGTCTCCCACCTCTGATTCTTCATGCTCTGTTCCTCCCAGCTTGTTATCAGTGATTAGTTGGCATAGTCCCTTCCCATGCACCAGCTTTGTTGGCTTGATGACTTGATCAAACTCCTAGATCTTAGCAACCCAATTGCCTCTTTTCATCCCAAACTCCTACTAAGTCAGTATGGATTTGACTGTGGTATTTGGAACCAGGGTAGTAACTCGTGAATTCAAGATGTAGAAATGGAAATGCTTTACTACCTTCACCACTACATAAGCATGCTTCTCCATGTTTGAGTACTTCAGTTCATGAGCTTTGAGAGGATAGCTCATGAAGGAAATGGGAGATTCTAGACCTTCTTTATTTTGTTGAACCAGAATTGCTAAGAGCGTGTGTTTCGAAGCATAATTGTAAATGGTGAACTCTTTGTTATAGTCTAGATAAACTAGAATTGGGGCATGGGCAATGGCAGTCTTGATATCCTCAAATGCTAACTTGCCTTCTTTAGTCCAGCTGAAGGTGGCCTTTCCCTTCATCATGTTTACAATGTGCCTAGTCTTCTCAGTAAACTCAGGAATGAACCTCCATAAGAAATTCACCTTTCCAAAGAAAGAGTGAACAATAGTCTTACTTGTGGGCAAGGTAAGCTCTTGGATAGACTTGACTCTATCTGAGTCAATCTTTATGCCTCCTTTGGACACAATGTGTCTAAGAAGTTTCCCCTCTGTTACTCTAAAAATTGACTTCTTGGGGTTTAAGGAAATGCCATTCTGGCGGTAGCATTCTAGCACTTGTTGCAAATGGCGCACATGATCTAGTCAATGCTTAGAAAAGATAGTCAAGTCATCAAGATAAACTATGATGAACTTACCCATCTCATCCTTGAAGGCAAGGTCCATTGCTCTTTGGAAGGTGGCACCAGCATTTATCAATCCAAAAGGCATCCTTCTATATGCAAATGTGCCCCAAGGTGTGGTGAAAGCAGTCTTATGCTGGTCTACCTCACCAACTTCAACCTGATTATATCCTGAGAAGCTATCTAGCATTGATAACATCTTCAAACTTGTCACTATCTGAAGCACTTGATCCATGATTGGCAAAGGATAGTTATCTTTCAAGGATGACTGATTCAAATTTCTAAAATCCACACAAAGGCAAATTTCACCATTCTTCTTCCTTAGAGGCACTATGTGGAATGATGGATTGGGAAGATTATCCTGGCATTTAGTATCTTTTGTATCTCAGATAAAATAGTACCTAATATTTTTGGATTATAATGCCTCGACTTTTGCCTGTAAGGTGTTGAATCAACCTTGAGAGGAATGTCATGTTGAATTTCATCAAGCCGGAGTGACTTCAGGTCGTCATAAGAGTACGTTAGGAAGTCCATGTATTGGTTGAGCAAAGCGGTAAACTTGAACTTCTCCTCAGGAGTATAGCATTTTCCAATGTTCACCATCTTGGGGTCTTCCTTGGTTCCCAGATTTACTTGATCAAACTCCTGGGAGGAGCTTGAATCCGTTTGCTACTATTTGATGAATCTATCATGCTTATCAAACATCTTTTCAAGGAAAACCAAGCCTTTAGGAATCTTATTCCCTTTAAGTTGCATGAACTCCTTATCTGTGCTTAAACTTGATTCAGGGGTCGATTTAGGCTTTTGAGGTTCACTACCTTGAAAATACAATTGTTCAAAGCTATCCTTTTGCTCCAAGAAGGCAATGATTTGATTGTCATTGTTGAACACTTGCCAATGACTGGCATTATTAGGCACACTTGGTCAAAAGACCAGCTCAATGGTGTATCTGTCTCTTCTAAAGTCTGGGTGAGGGACCAAGAGAGTAGCTGAAATAGCTAGTGCATCAGCCCGATCATTGAATTCTCTGGGAACTACAAAGATACTAAAAGCATTAAAATTTTCAATTTGGTCCCAGACTAGATTACAGTAGTGGCACAATCTTTCATTCTTGGTTTGATACAGGTTCCTTACCTGAAAAACCACCAATTCAGCATCTCCTTTAGCATGAAAGAGTTTGATGCCTTTGTCCCTAATGGCTTTCAATCTAAGCAACAGAGATTCATACTCAATTATATTATTAGTGTTGCTAAACTACAACTTGTAGGATGAAGGAAAAGTTTCTCCTTGAGGAGATATCAGCACAACTCCAGCTCCTGAACCAATGGAGGAGCAACTGCCATCAAATTTAAGAATACATACCTCATTTGATACTGATTTTCCTTTGGATTCTTCTTCATTCAGAGGAGGAGATTCTTCCACGCGTGCATTGTGCTCTGCCTATTCTTCTCCTATTTCATCTGAATGCATTTCCAGGTTGTCATTGGTAGGGGCTTTATCAGATGCCTCATAAATTTCATTTGTGGATAGAAATTAGTTACCCATGCCTGAAGACTCAAACAAAATTTGAGCTTCAGGTGCTGAGGTCTGGGTAACCATGTATTTCACTTTCTTCTCAGGGAGCAACCTCTTCATAACACCTTTGACTAGAATCCTCACCTCTAATAGATCCATGCTCAATTCATCACCAACATCCCTGCAAAAATTCCACCTAAGAACGATGCCATATGATGTTGGGACATCAACTACCAAGACAGTCATCTTGATTCTTTTGTCTAGGAATACTGCAAACACAAATTGGGTGTCTTTAATTTGTCCCAGCAGAGGTACTTGCTTTTTCTCCATGGAGAAGCATCTACCAAATGTCTTGGTCAATGTGAGGTCAAGGGATTTAGCCACTTTAGCAAGCATGACATTGTTTGAAGCTCCAGAATCAATGATGTAATTATTCAGCTGAAACCATTTATCAGTGATGAGTCATAAAAGGGTTCAGTCCTACCAAGAGTAGCAGGAGGGGTGATGACAAGATTGTTCTATGTGGGTGCATTCCTAGGGGGATCATGTGTCACTTTGAGAATTTCTTTTTTAATAAGAATGTTCTATTTTTTAACACATTGAACTAGTTTATCTAATTACTCAAGATGGGACTATAGAAATTCAAATTTAGACATTTGAATTTTGGTTTTCTTTGCATGGTCAATGATATCAAATGTTAGAAATGGACTAGGTACAGAGGATGGGAGTTCATTCTTTTGAGTTTTGAGAGGGGGAGAACTGGATTGTGAATTTGAAGTTGAAGGTGCAAAAATGTTTGGGGTACTTACCTTTCTAGCAGTCATCGGGTCCTTTGGTTAGAAGGGCAGAGTGGTTACACACTTAGCAATTAAAACTACTGGTTGAGGTTGCCCCTTTGTCTTCTCTTTGTCAACTAGTTGAGTTGGTTGATTCTTGGATTGGGTGAATACAGCATATGACCCCTCAGTTGTATTGCCTTCACCCCTGGGTTCATCTTGATAATTTAAGAAACCAATATTGGAGTCGCCAGCTAATTCTTCTTCTTCCTTAGTGAAGAGATTAGCATCATCTTCAGGATTCAACTCAGGCTGGAATGAGAAATATGATTCAACTTCAAGATATCCAACTACTGAGTTAGTTGGAGGTGCTTCAATGGCAAGGTTATTCTTCTAAGGGGGAGGAAGATGGTTGGTTTGCACTTGGTTCCTAGCAACATGGCCCTGGTAGGACTGATTAGGGAATGTCCTCCTTGGTACATCTCTGTATGAAGGAGCAGATGACATCCCTTATGCCATTTGTTTTCTAAGGGCCAAAAATTCATTTGATAGCTTCTGCACCATAAGATCAGTGGTGGCTGAAGGGGAGTATTCAGAGGAAGAAGAAGACTTACCTCTGTGTGGATCTCTCCTTATCTTTCATGCCAAGATAAGGTCATCTTTAACTTCGGTAGACAAATCTTGAGTAGCCTTGAGGTCTATGTGGCTAGCTCTTCTTAGCAAAAAACTCACTTCAGGTAATTATGAGTTGATGAAGAAGCATTTGAGGTTTTCAGGGGTCGGCTGAGCAATAGCAGGAATTTGGTTCCTCGGCTTATCAAACTTTGCTATGAAATCCCTCATAGGCTCATGAGGTTCCTTCTTCATTTGTGTGAGCTGGGCCAACAAGGCATGTGCATCTTTTGCAGGCTTGAATTTGGCTTCAAATTTGGCTTTGAGTGTGTCTCAATCAGTTATTGATCTAGCTTGCAGATGGTAGAACAAGTCTATAGTAGTACCTTGTAGCATTTCCATGAAAAGCCTAACTACCACATCCTCAAATTCCATGCCTATCATGCCACAGCCTATGCTAAAGGCTACAACATGTTCATCAGGATGAACTTTTCCATCCCCAAAGAATTTGGGGAGATTATTTTTTGAGCTACATAGAAGTTCATGTAGGGGTGAAGTCAAATTTAGTGGGCCAAAAGAGTTACCCCAGGGGCCTCAAACTACCATGATTGGATTATTGAAAGCAGGGATAACAAATCTGGGTGGAATTTGGATAGGCAAGGCTCTACTAATAGTTGGAAAAGTAGCTCTACCTTGTGTTGGTGTCCTGGTACAGGTAGGAGGGACACTCTTGGATCGTTGAAGTTGAGGTTGGGGAGAAAGTAAGTCAAAATTTTCTTGTTGTGCCAACTCAAAGACAGGGTCAACAACACCTTGAGCTCTATAGCTTCTAGTATAGCATGGAGTTACCAAATTATAAATCAAAAATGGAAAAGGACTGCTCTTACTTCAATTTAAAGCTTGAGGCTTCAAACTACTTGTCCTTCCCCAGTAGAGTCACCAAAAACTATTGGGTGAATATATTGTCAACCATCTTGTTGGTTGAATATTTTGTCAATCAGCGTACTGATAAACAAAATAGGTTTGATCAGCCAAACTAAGAAGATTGGTCATCCAAATGTGTAGGTTTACCACATCAAAAGGGGACTGATCTCTCCTCTCATCAAGGGGAGGTTCCCTATGGATATGATATATATATATATATATATAGAAAATAATACTCAAGGGCAGGACAAACAATCCATCTCTCTTTTTTTAGAGATGATGCATGTGGATCAAAGGAGAAATCTCAAGGGAAATGAAAAAAATCACTCCTCTTCTTTTAGAAGAACTATTCATCAAACCACAAGAATACTCCTGCTAGTAAATGCAAAGCGTAACCAAGGACGTATTAACTAGAAAATTGAGATGAAGCACAAAGTTTCACTTGAATTGCTCAAGAGTGAGATACGAAGGACAATGAGGGCACAAAGTCGTCCCAAGGTCCTTTACATAGAAACAAAAAGAAAACACACTAAAGGCAATGATGGGGGCACAAAGTCTCTCCAAAGTTGACTTCATGACACCTTCCTGACTACTTTCACTAATTCTACTTGTTGAATTAAAGGAATAGAAAATATATTAAGGAAAAAGACATAAGAACAGTTTCCCCAATAACAAAGATATCACAGCACAAAGTTTGAAAAGTCACTTGATTTCTTATTCCAATAACAAAATATGATCAACAATCTAAGCTCAAAGTCTCAGTAATGCCTTTCAATTTGGGCAGAGTTTCGTTTCTAATTGTCAAAAAGAGATAGATCCATTTACAATAAAAGAGAGTCCCTTATATAGCCTCTTCAAGAAGGACTCAAAAATAGTAACAAATCATGTTGCATTGAAATTTGTTAAGAAGATAGGCTAGAATTTAGGGGCATCTACCGATTTGCTTTTCTCAATGCAAAGAAACAAGTCACACTATTGAAAGTTTACATCTTTCAATGTCCACCTGGCGATCTGATCCTTCTTCATCATTCCTCCTCTTTTGGTTAATTGAATCGGGTCCTTGATTCAATTTGATACTCTGTTCCTTAGTCACTTCCTACTGATCTTGGCCTTAAAGCCTTTGAATGCATTCAGGTCCATAGATTTCAAATTACAACGATCAATGGCTATTTCATTGTCATAACTTTAATGTCTGTGGGCACGTCACTTTCCTAAGCAATTCCTTCAATTTTGTCATTTGAGCTTTCTCGAAGGGGACCTACCCTTTGGGCCTTAAGAAATGATCCACTTTGGGTTGGGAAGATCCCCACGCAAGGGTATCTACCCTTCAGGCAGTCTTCGAATGGCCTTCAGGCTTCTTTATTTTAGTGGGTCGCTAAGTCATTTGTTTTGCATCCTCTTGAAGGGAAGGTGCCCCTTCAGCTTCAGGGAAGTGTCCTTCAATTTGGTAGCCGAGAGTCCCCTACAAGGGCACCTACCCTTCGGGGTCCTTCAGCGGCCTTTCGGCATCCTTCAGAGCTTTCCTGCAAAAATTTGTTGAGGACATTTTCCCCGGGCTTTTTTCACAGGCATTTTCCCTGGGCTTTTTCTGTGGGCATTTTCCCCAGGCTTTTTTTGCAGGCATTTTCTCACAGACAAAAATTCCATAGAAATTTTCCCGTGGACAAAAGTCCATGGAAATTTTCCAATTGCTTTATCTTTTGAAATTCCTTCAGGCTTTCCTCTCGTAGCTTCTTTCTTGAATTCCTTCAGACTTTTTGTCTAAAGGAATTCCTTCGAACAAAAGTCCAAAAGAATTGTCCCTTAGTCTTTTTCAACTACCTTAAACAAAAATCTGAAGGAATTTACCTTTATAGCTTCCTTGAAAATGACCTTTTCAAAGGGTGATTTTGTTAACCAAGTGCCCTCTGCAAGGGAACTTGTCCTTTGGGAGGCTCTTTTGAACTTTTGCATTGAACCGCTCCTTTGAACCAAGCTTTAAACCAAGCCGACGAACCCTTTGATTGAACCAAAAGATGTTGAACTGCTTGATAAACTGGTTGAATGAACCAAAGCATTGAACCACTCCTTTGAACCAAGGCAATGAACCAAGCCAATGAACCAACTGAGTGAATCGAAGCTGATGAACAAAGCCAATGAACCAAAGCATTGAACCAACTGAATTGAACCAACCGTTGAACCAAGCTTTGGTTTAACAGCTCAATGGTTAATTCCCTTTGATTTGGCTAAGTCCATTTGATCCTCATTGAACCAAACATGTTGAACCTATTGAATCTTGAACCTGTTGAACCTTTGAACCAATTGGTTCAATGGATCAATGGTTCAAGCCTCAAAAACTTGTTAAACCTTGATTGAACCTGCTTATAGAAACCTTTGAACCTATTGAACCATTAGTCCATTGAACCTGTGGAACTCTTGCTGCTAATGTTAAACCTTGATGTTGAACTCTTTTAGTTGAACCTAGTCATTGAACCATCTTTGAAAATGCCTAAGTGTTGAGAGCTTGCTTCTTTCTTACAGAGTCCATAGAAATCAAGTTGTGAAGCTCGTTGAACTTGGCCTACAGAGTCTATAGATTTCTCTTCCTGTAGAGTCCATATATTTAAGCCTATAGAGTCCGTAGATTTTTGAGAAGCTTGAAAAATGAGGAATTTGAATGCCTAGGACAAATTTTGAAAAGGGAAGAGACAATTTTGGTCTGTAGGACCAAAATAGTTCAAATGTTGTCCCAAAAATGAGTGATATTTTTGGGGGACAATAGCTGGCTCCAATTGGGGAACTTCTATCAATTGTAAAAAAGAATTGAAGGGAGTAGAATCTAGAATCTCCAGTGTCTTTATGCGTACCATTGGACTACAGAGTCATGTTACCCAAAAATGGAAGGCATCAAAAATGAAAACAAACAAAACAAAATTAAATTAAAAACTATACAAATATACATATATACAGATGCAATAATCTGATACTTCAAGAGTTGAAGTGTTTCAGATGTTGCTTCCTAAGAGGCAGTGAAAATAGTGTGCCATCTTGGTAAACTAGCAGGAAACCATTTTGCCCCCAAAAATGATGACAGGCGAATGGAGCTCTCCACCAAAAAACCAATTTTTTGCGTCTTCCTCTTGGCCTTTTCTTCTTCTTGCTCCATGGCAAGACGTGGTCTTCAAACTGAAAACCATAACTCATTGCTCTCCCTGTGAAGTGTTCCTTTTGATAACGTTGGAATACAGTAGTATGGTCCACCACCATAGCTTATTGTTCTACTAGTTCAGTCTAGCACATGATTGGATTGTTAGCATCACACCCCTGATAAACCATCAGCTCAGTACCCCCTTTGGTGTAAAGGAGTTTGATCTCTTCATCTTGAGCAGTCTTCAATCTGAGCAACAGAGATTTGCATCTAGCTGTGTTGTTGGTGTTGTTGAATTGCAAATTGTATGAAGGAAGAATATATCCTTGAGAAGATATCAACACAATCCCTACTCCATCATTGGTGGAAGAATTGTTGCTATTAGATTCTAGGATCTAAGCATCACTAGAAGCTGATCTTCTATCATATTTCTCTTCATGGGATATGGAAGATCTTTCTTCATTTGTATTTTGCCTTACTAATTATTCTGATGCCTTGTTTGGATCAAATCTTGGATTGCCAGATACAATATTTTCATCAGCTGAGACATGAGCATCCTCTGTGGTCAAGAAGTAATTACCCCTACCTAAAGGTTCAAATAAAATTTGAGTTGCAGGGGCCGACGTTTGGGTAACCACAATTTTTGCCTCAGACAAGTCCATACTTGGTTCTCCACCAATGTTTAATTGCTAAGGATTGGCTTGCAGGGATTCAAACTCAATCATCTAAATTTTGGATTTTTTGACATGATCAATCATGTCAAATGATTGGAATGGACTTGGAAGAGAGGATGGGAGTTCATCCTTTTGGTTTTTGGGAGGAGGACTGGCTTGCAAAGTTGAAGTAGAAGGTGCAGAGATGTCGATGTACTTACTTCTTTGGCAATCACTGGGTCTTTTGACTAAAAAAAGAGGGGTTCTTTGCTTAGCAATTGGAATTGTAGGCTGAGTTCATTCCTCTGTTCTTTCTTTATCAACTTGCTAGGCTGACTGATTCTCAGACTAGGTGAATATTGCGTATGATCCTTCGACTAATTCACCTTTACTTCTAGGTTCATCCTAGAAATTTAGGAAACCAATGTGGGAGTCACCATCTGATTCTTCTAGATCTTCCCTAAAGAGATCAGCTCCATTTTCTTGCTCAAACTTAGGTTGGAAATAGGAAACATGTTCTATTTATAGATATCTAACTATCGAGTTTGTTGGAGGTGCTTCAAGGGCAAAGTTCCTCTATGGGGGAGGAAGACAATTTTGCTGCCCTTCACTTCTGGCAATGTTGCCTTGATAAGGCTGATTAAGGAATGTCTTCCTTGGTATATCTTTATATAGAGGAGTAGAAGACATACCTTGTGCCATTTGCCTTTTCAAGACTAGCAGTTCATTTGCCAGCTTTTGTACCATTGGGTCAGTGGTGACTGTGGGTCAGTATTCAAAAGATGAAGAGGATTTGCCTCTGTTTGGATCTCTCCTTATATTCCCTACTAAGATGAGATCATCTTCTACCTCAGTGGCCAAAATTTGAGCTGCAGCAAGATCTATATGACCAACTCGTCTTAACAAAAAAATAACTTCAAGCAGTTGTGAATTGATGAAGAAGCATTTGAGGTTCTGAGGTGTTGGCTGGGCAATCATGGGAATCTTGTGCCTCAGCTTGTTGAACTTGGCAATAAAATTCCTCATAGGCTCATGATGCTCTTTTTTATCTGAGTGAGTTGGGCTAGCAAGGCATGTGCATCTTCTACAGACTTAAACCTTGCTTTGAACTTGGCTTTGAGTGTATCCCAGTTAATCCTTGATTTGTCTTGAAAATGGTAGAATTAGTCTGTAGTAGCACCTTGTAGTGTCTCCACAAAAATCCTGATTGCCACGTCTTTGAATTCCACCCTTACCACACCACAAGCTATGCTAAAGGCTGCAATGTGTTCATCAGGGTGAACTATCCCATCACCGAAAAATTTGGGAAAATTCTTTCTTGAACTACGTGGGAGTTCATGCAGAGGTGGAGTCAAGTTGAGTGGGCCAAAAGAGTTACCCTAGGGGCCTTGAACTGCCATGATTTAATTAAGAAAAATAGAGATAACCAATTTGGATGGAGTGGCTAGATTATAGAACAAAAATATAAAAGGATTGGCTCAGCTTCAGCTTGAGGCTTGAGGCTTCAAAATGCACACTCTTTCCTAGCAGCTTTGGTTTTGTAGACCAGATAAAATAATGAAGGAAAATGGTAAGGTTATAATGAATAATGGGTAAGATATGAAACGGAGTTGCCAGAGTTTGTAATGGATAAGGGTTATAATGATAATGGGTTATATCCCTAGCGGAGTCACCATAAACTATTGGTTAAATATTTTGTCAATCAGCATATTGATAAATAAAATAGGTTTGATCAGCCAAAGTAGGAAGATTGGTCATCCAAATGTGTAGGTTTACCACATCAAAAGGGGACTAATCTCTCCTCTCATCAAGGGGAGGTTCCCTATATATATATATATATAGAAAAAAATACTCAAGGGTAGGACAAACCATCCATCTCTCTTTTTTTAGAGATGATGCGTGCAAATCAAAGGAAAAATCTCAAGGGAAATGATAGAGAGCACTCCTCTTCTTTCAAAAGAACTATTCAGCAAACCACAAGAATACTCTTGGTAATAAATGCAAAGCGTAACCAAGGACGTAGTAACTAGCAAATTGAGATGTAGCACAAAGTCTTCACCTGAATTGCTCAAGAGTGAGATACGAAGGACAATGAGGGCATAAATTCATCCCAAGGTCTTTTACATAGAAACAAAAAAAAACATACTGAAGGCAATTATGGGGGCACAAAGTCTCTCCACAGTTGACTTTAGGACACTTTCCTAACTTATTTCACTAATTCTACTTATTGAAGTAAAGGAACAGAAAATATATTAAGGAAAAAGACATAAGAACAGTTTCCCCAACAACAAAGATATCATAGCACAAAGTCTGAAAAGTCACTTGATTTCTTAATCCAATAACAAAATATGATCAACAATATGAGCTCAAAGTCTCAGTAATGCCTTTCAATTTGGGTAGATTTTCATTTCTGATTATCAAAAAGAGATAGATCCATTTACAATAAAAGAGAGTCCCTTATGTAGCCTCTTCAAGAATGACTCAGGAATAGTAACAAATCATGTTGCATTGAAATTTGTTAAGAAGATAAGCTAGAATTTAGGGGCATCTACCCATTTTCTTTTCTCAATGTAGAGAAACAAGTCACGCTATTGAAATTTTACATCTTTCAATGTCCACTTGGCAATCTGATCCTTCTTCATCATTCCTCCATTTCTAGTTAATTGAATCGGGTCCTTGATTCAATTTGATACTCTATTCCTTAGTCGCTTCCTACTGATCTTGGCCTTAAATCCTTTAAATGCATTTGGGTTCATAGATTTCAATTTACAAGGATCAATGGCTATTTCATTGTCGTAACTTTGACATCTGTGGGCACATCACTTTCCTCGGCAATTCCTTCAATTTTTTCATGAGCTTTCTCAGAGGGGACCTGCCTTTTGAGCCTTAAGAAATGATCTACTTTGGGTTGGGAAGAGCCCCATGTAAGGGTATCTGCCCTTTGGGTGGTCTTTGGATGGCCTTCGGGCTTCTTTATTCCGGTGGGTCGCTAAGTCATTTGTTTTGCATCCTCTCGAAGGGAAGGTGACCCTTCAGCTTCAGGGAAGTGTCCTTCAATTTGGCAACAAGAGTCCCCCACAAGGGCACCTACCCTTCAGGGTCCTTCGGCATCCTTCAGAGCTTTCTCGTGGACTTTTTCTCAGGACATTTTCCTTGGGATTTTTCTATAGGCATTTTCCCCTGGCTTTTTTCGTAGGCATTTTCCCACAGACAAAAATTTTACAAAAATTTTCTGATTGCATTATCTTTTGAAATTCCTTCAGGCTTTCCTCCCATAGCTTCTTTATTGAATTCCTTCATACTTTTTGTCTGAAGGAATTCCTTTGGACAAAAGTTCAAAAGAATTGTGCCTTAGTCTTTTTTCGACTGCCTTAAACAAAATTTTGAAAGAATCTACCTTTGCAGCTTCCTTGAAAATGACCCTTCCTAAGGGTGCTTTTGTCGACCAAGTGCCCTCCACAAGGGGACTTGTCCTTCGGGAGGCTCTTTTGAACTTTTACATTGAACCACTCTTTTGAACCAAGCCGACGAACCCTTTGATTGAACCAAAAGATGTTGAACTGCTTGATGAACTGATTGAATGAACCAAAGCATTGAACCACTCCTTTGAACCAAGGTGATGAACCAAGCCAATGAACCAATTGAGTGAACTGAAGCCGATGAACCAAAGCATTGAACCAACTGAATTAAACCAAGCTTTGGTTTAATGGTTCAATGGTTCATTCCCTTTGATTTGGCTAAGTCCTTTTGATCCTCATTGAACCAAACGTGTTGAACCTGTTGAACCTTGAACCCATTAAACCTTTGAACCAAAGTGGTTCAATGGTTTGAGCCTCAGAAACTTGTTGAACCTTGATTGAACCTACTTATAGAAACCTTTGAACCTGTTGAACCATTAGTCCATTGAACCTATGGAACTCTTGTTGCTGATGTTGAACCTTGATGTTGAACTCTTTTAGTTGAACTTGGTCGTTGAACCATCTTTGAAAACACCTAAGTGTTGAGAGCTTGCTTCTTTCCTGCAGAGTCCATATAAATCAAGCTATGAAGCTCATTGAACTTGGCCTACAGAGTCCATATATTTTTTTTTCCTATAGAGTCCATAGACTTCTCTTCCTAAAGAGTCCATAGATTCAAGCCTACAGAGTTCATAGATTTCTGAGAAGCTTGAAAAATGAGGAATTTGAATGCCCAGGACAAATTTCGAAAAGGGAAGAGACAATTTTGGTCTGTAGGACCAAAATAGTTCAAATGTTGTCCCAAAAATGAGTGATATTTTTGGGGGATAACACAGCTAACTAGTGAGCAAAATAGGTCTCTTCAACCATAGCATAGGGAGATTGGTTTCCAAAGTTGCAGGTTTACCACATCCAAAGGGGACAAATCTCTCCTCTCATCAAGGGGAGGTTCCCTATAGGTATAAAGGCACTATATATTATATAAATAAGCTAAAAATAACACTCAGGGGTAAGATATACCATCCATGTCTCTTCTTTTAGAGATGATGTTCACAAACAAAGGAGAAAATCTTGGTGAAAACACTAAAGGCACTTCTCTTCTTTCAAAAATGTTCTTTCAGGAAACAGTAGGAGTTCTTTTAGGTAGGATAAGTAACTGGTAACCGAGTATAGAGTAACCAACAATCTAAGACGTAGCACAAAGTCTCCACCTTGACTACCCAAGAGTGAGATATGAAGAACAATGGGGGCACAAAGTCATCCCAATGTCCTTTACACAGAAATGGAAAATAAACACACACTAAAGACAACTATGACAACACAAAGTCTAAAAGTAGCTAGCTTCAGGACACCTTCCTTATCACTTCCTCTAGCTCTACTTGTTAAATTGCATAAACAAGAATACATTTAGGAAATAGACATAAGAACAATCTCTTAGAATGATACAAGCTATAACAACACAAAGTCTGAAAGTAACTTACTTTCTGATTCAAACAAAGAAATATGATAAATAATTTGAGCTCAAAGTCTCAATGATTCCTTTTTATTTGGGCAAAGTTTTTCTTCTGGTAACGGGAAGATCTCTTTCAAATGATACAATAGGCTACATTAAATAGAGGCCTAAGGGAAGCTTGGCACTTTGTCCCATAGAGTGACCCATGCTACGCATTAATGCCTTGGATGCATTTTTGGTTCTGTCAAGGAGGGCCATGCTAGAATAGGGTGGTTGGCTTAACTATGGCATGTTGATTCATCTCCAGTGTCTACTCCTAAGCTTGAATCACTCATTTCATTACCTACTATCCATGCAACTATCTACTCCACTTTTACTCCAAAGGGGACAAATAGGTTGTGCTTTCAATGCTTGCAAGCCCTAAATACCTACCTGGCAAACTGTTCCACCTATTGGTTATAACTCCCAATGAGATTTCCCTCTTTGTTTCTTCTTCCTTTGGCCCTGGCCTTAGGGTCTTTGAATGCATTTAGGTCTACATTTTAAGCCTACAAATATCAATAGACACTTCATTACAACAAATTTGATGTTCACGAGTCTTTCCTCTATTGAAGGTTAACGGCTAGCCAATCATCCTAAATTTGATGTTGGTAGGCCTATCATTCTTCTTAGCAACTCCTTTATGTCTTTCTTGCTTGCTATGGCTGCTTTCTACTGTGATGTAGGCAAGGATACATGGCGGCATCCGTGGCTTTGAAATAAGCTTATTGGAATGAGCTTTGAAACTTGTTAGAGGTTAGAAGTGCAGATGCAAACACTTGGCAGCTTCCACTATACTGGGATGGGACACGTGGTGAGTTCCACTACTTTGAAATAGTTAGAGACTGGAAGTGCATATGCGAACACTTGGCAACTTTTGTTGCACTTTGAGGCTTGACCCTTCTTGAAGGGAACTTGCCCTTTGTGGTCTTGAAAAAGGTCCATTTTTAAGTGTCAAGTGTCCCCACGCAAGGGTACCTACCCTTCGAGATCGTCCAGGTGGCCTTTAGGCTTTAATTTCTTCGGTTAGGCTATCGTCTCTTTATTTCCTTCAGACAAAATGTTTGAAGAAATTCCTTCAGATAATTTGTCTGAAGGAAACCTTTCCTTGGCTCTGTGTCTCTGCATTTGAGAGTGCTCCATTTTTGACACATGGTGCCTTCCACTGCTTTTAACAAGTGACATGTGGCATCTTCCATCAAAACAGGTGAGAACACATGGAAGCATCCACCTAATTCATAGGAGCTCTTAGAAACCTTTAAGAGTCTCATGGGAGATGACATGTGGTAGCTTCCACCAAACTCTAGAAACACTTATAAAAATAGTTAGGACTCATTTCTGGTACATGCAAATGATGACACTTGTCAGATTTCATCAATCCTTACTAGGGACACATGCCATCTTTTGCTGCATCATATTGAAACCTTCTACCATTAACACTTGGTGCTTTCCACTCTCAGGCTTTTGTAACACCATAGGAATTTGGGGCTCATTTGGGCTCTTACGGACGATGACACTTGTTGCATTCCATTTGTTATAGTCATTCACCTGGGACCCACCACAGTCCTTGCTCAATACAATGAAACAAAAAGAAGGGACTACAGATCTTGACACTTGGAGGCTTCTAATAAACTTTAAAAGGGACACATGGCAGTATCTACCACTTTTAGAAATAAAGTATAATTTGTCTCAGTAGATGACACTTGGTAGCTTCTACTCATCCTTTTCTTTTACGTGCTCCTTGGTTGAACCATCTATTTACTACTTCTTTTCTTGACTAAGGCCACCTTTTAACCTTTGAACCTATGAACTCATTGAACCTTGAAGTGATTCAAGGTTCAACGGTTCAATCGGTTCATTCTTTTTATTCAGCTAAGTCCTTTTGATCCTTTTTGAACTAGACGTGTTGAACCATTTGGTTGTTGAACCTGTTGAATCATTTAACCCATTGAACCTTTGAACTAAAGTGGTTTAATGGTTGAACAGTTCAATGGTTCAAGCCTTCTTCTCTTTGATAAGTGTTTTGAAGTTGTTGAACTTGGAAGCGGTTAAACTTTGAACCTTTGACAAATGCACTTAGCTCTTGCTGATGACATTAAACCTTTGAACCCATTGAACCCATTAAACCAAAATGGTTCAAGGTTTAACGGTTTAATGGTTCAATGGTCCAATTTTTCAATCCTTGCTTAGATGCTTGTCGATGGACATTTTTGATTGAACCAAGGTGCTAAACCAATCCTGAAAATGACTAAGTGTTGGAAACTAGTTCTTTTGATTGAACTCGCCTATAGAAGCCTTTGAACCTGTAGAACCTACTAATCCTTTTACTAAAAAAAGCATGAAAAATGAGGAATTTGAATGCTCAAAACAAATTTTGAAAAGGGAAGAGATTATTTTTGGCTGTGCTAGACCAAAATAGTCATATGTTTTTGATTAATTAAGGTGGCAAACCAGGGGCCAAACCCTATACAGTCAAAAAAGATAGGAAGGTTGGCAAACAAAAGATGCTAGCACCAAACCAATGACATAGCCAAGAAACAAAGTCAAAAGCAAAACAAAACACTAGAAAGACTAGAGTCAGGAAGGACAAAACTACATAACTATATAATTAACAAGATCCTTAAGATTCTCATTGTCTACTTTGTCAGCATTCCCTGGATTACCCATCGCTTCCAACATAGTCATATTCAGCAGAATGTTATTTCAAAGGCCTTTGGTGAAGACCTTTTCTAGCTTTTAAATGTAGACCTTCAAGGCCCCAATATCTATTTTCCAATCATTCTCATTATCCAAACCCTCAACAGCTTCTTCTACATGCATCTTCTCCTATTATCAGTAGTTCCCCTAGAATCAGCACCCTGCTCTTTAGTGACCTCAAAAACCTGAGAAGCCTCTTTCCCACTAGTGTCCTCTAAAATTTCTTGAATTTTCAGCTCTTCATACCCCAATTACCACCTTGAGCTTCGAACAAGTAACAAGCCCTTAGTTTCATTTGCACTGAATGCAGATGTGAAGGCTCATTTTACCAAATGGCCCGCCATGGTGACGTCTACTTTCATGCTTGAAAATAATTCCCCCTTGGTTTTTATGATGTGACTGTCACACCTCCATCTCATGATACAAGGAATTAATCATGACAATCAAGGAAGTACTAAGGTTATCATTTTCCATGATCCACAATGACCTTCTCCACATGGACCGCCTTCAAAAGCTATCTTCATCATCAATGTGCATCATTCATGCTCTGTCATCTCCTTCTAAATGATCTCTCTGATGTTTGGGGGTATATGAGCCCCTTGTCACCATACCCTCCATCTTGGGTATATGAGCCCCTTGTCATTGTAGTTGTAAAAGAAACTGGATGTCCATAATGATGTCTTTTAAATGGATACCAATGTTAGATGCTTTATTAACGACATCTATGACCAACGTAGAATCTCCCTAAATATTCAAATTTCTAATTCCTAGGGATATAGCTAACTTTAATCCCCAATGTAAAGCCATAGCTTTAGCATAGTTATTGCTCTAGCAACTCATGCCACCAACATAGACAGCAGACATCCCTCCTTTTTCATTTCTTATTATTCCTCCTCCACTTGCTTTACCACTCAACTTGGATGCCCTATCAAAATTGAGTTTCATCCAATTGGGTTTAGGTGGTATCCATTTAGTATGAAGTCTCTGAAGAATTTTGGAATTATCATGCCCAGGGATAAGGTTTAAAACCTTCCATTTGGTAGCAATTTTACTTTCAAATTTAGATAGGGGTTTCTCTGCAACACTAATATGAGCTATTGTAACACTTTCCAAGATGGTCCTAGCAAAGGAGTTAAACACCTGAGCAACATTTCTAGCAGTGTCCCTGAAAATTTTATGATTTTGCTCTTTCCATAAAGTCCAACTCAAGCATGGCAGAGCTTGCTTCCATAATTCCATAATCCAGGGATGTGTGAAGGTTGAGTTCTAGCTGAGAATTACTTCTTTAAGGTCAAAATTGTAAACCCATTCAATGCCAAAGTTGTTAAGTATTGTGCCCCATAAATCCCAAGTAAACTCACAGTGTATGAATAGGTGTGAAACTGATTCCTCTCTAGGATCACACAAAAAACATCTATTAACCAAAGTAAACCCCCTCTTTTGAAGGTTGTCCTGAGTAAGGATTTTATTATGGGTAGCAACCCACCAAAACAAGTTAATATTTGGAATGAGTTTATGATTCCAAACCTATTTCCATACCTCCTTATTCTAGACTTTAGGTGTAAGCAGATGATAGGTAGATTTGACAGAGAATGATCCATTCTTATCTGGCCACTAGTATTGTTCATCCTCCTGAGGGAAGAGCAAGATTTTGATCTCCTGAACACATTGCTAGATCTCCCAAATTCTTGGGATAAGCTCAGGCCTGTGCACACAACAATCCAAAAGGTTTTTCTAGCTCCTTATCCCATTGTTATTTTCCATATAATCACTAACTCTATCACCAAAGAACTGAGTATCCAGGTCTATAATTTCTCCATAGTTTCCTTGGGAGATGAGAGGCTTGTCCCTTAACCAATTATCCTTCCAGAATTTAATCTACTAGCCATTTCTAAGCTTCCACCTAATTCCCTGTTTGAGAAGACTTCTACTTTTTAGCATTTTATTCCATATCACAGACCCCTGGGGTAATCCCGCCTATTGAAGAAAGTTGGAATCATCAATGCTATGCATGTATTTGGCATACATTATTTCCCCCCACTCACTGTTGTTGTGAATCAGATTCTAACTAACTTTTGAGAGGAGGGCTTTATTCATTTTCCTGATGGATCTTATATTAAGTCCACCATGAGATTTTGGGAGACACACTTTTTCCCATCTGACTAAAGACATTCTCTATTTGTCTTCCACTCCCATCCATAAAAATTTCCTTTGGATCTGTTCTAGCTTTTCAGCAAAATATGTAAAAATTTTAAAAAGAGACATGAAGTAAGTAAGAATACCTTGCAAGGATGCCCAAAGAAGTTACAGCTTACCCGCACTACTGAGTAGTTTCCCCTTCCACCCAAGAAGTTTCCTTTGTGTGCATTCCACAATACCATTCCAAAAACTTGAAGATACCTCTTTGACCAAGAGTGGGAGACCTAGGTAGGTAGTTGGTAGGCTAGCCTCAGCACATTCTAAGATATCAATGATTATATGTCTAAGTTCATTGGGAGTGTTGAAGAAGTACACATTGCTTTTTTGGAAATTTATTCTTTGTCCCGAGTCTCTAGCATAATCATTAAGTATATTCTTCCATCTTATAGCTTCGATCACTGATGAGATGCCAAATAAGATGGTATCATCCACAAACTATTGTATAACCATAGGATGAAGGGAAGAGGCAGGTTTGATGCCTACTAACTTTTTTGAAACTATATCAACTTGTATGTATCTTCCTAGTGCCTCAGCCATAATGATGAATAGGTACAGGGAGAGAGGGTCTCCCTGACAAATTCCTCTCAAGGAGGAGAAAAACCCTCTAGGAACACCATTAACCAGCACTGAGAATTTAGCAGAAGAGACCGCATTCCATAATAAGCAAGATAATTTATCATTAAACCCAAATTTTCTAATCACTTGGAATAGAAAAGTCCATGAGACTCTATCATAAGCTTTGGATATATCAAGCTTGAGGGCCATCCCAGGGATTCTACTCTTATCCATGGAGTGGATAGTCTCATGTGTGGTGATCATAGCATCAAAAATCTATCTCCCTGAGATGAAACCTTTTTGAGTAGGAGAAATAATTTTGTCAAGCAAGGGTTGAATTCTCAAAACCAGCAGTTTAGTACATATCTTATACACAGTGTTGCATAAGCTAATGAGTCTAAAATCAGCAAGGTGTAAAGGTTGATATTTTTTAGGAACAAGTACAATGAAGGTATTATTGACTTGTTTCAAAAGTTTTCTAGATATGAAAAAATCATGAACTATAGCCGTGAGGTCCGCTCCAAAAATCTCCCAATATTCCTGAAAGAATATAAGAGGAAAGCCATCAGGACCTGGGGCTTTAAAAGTGCCCATGGAGAATTAAAAATGTACTTCTTCATTAGATACAGGCTTTAACATTTCTAGATTGTCTTCTTATGTTATCAAATAGGGGATTTTATCAATGAATTGACTCATAGATCTATCAATTCTATCATTATTGTTTTCTTCCATAAGCAAATTCTAAAATAACACCCTGGCTTGCTCCCCTATTTCATTATCCTCAGTAATAATGTCTCCATTATCTAGGACAAGCTTAGTTATTGAGTTGGCTTTTCTATGTTTCATAGCTGAGAAATGAAAAAAAGTAGTGTTCCTATCACCCTCTTTAAGCCATTGAACACAGGATTTTTGTTTCCAAAAAACCTCTTCCCTTTCCATTAGATTCTTCCATTCTGAAGACAGACTGTTCTCTTCTTCTAAGGTGCCCTCAGATTCATCCCCTTGATCAATTAGTTGCTTAATAGCCTTGAGTTTTCCCATTATATTTTTCTTCTGCTGGAAAACCTACCCAAAATTGTATCTATTCTAGCCATAAACTTCTTGTTTAATGTGCTGGAGTTTCTTGACTATTCTAAACATGGGAGTACCTTAAATGGGAATATTCCACCATTGAGCTTCCATTTGTCTAAAACCTTTGTGTTTAATCCACATAGCTTCAAAACAGAATGGAGGAGGTCCGTGATGTCCCTAATCTCTCCAATTGAGGATAATCGGGCAATGGTCAGACATGGTTCTAGGTAGAGCCTATGCCTACATATTCTGATAATCATTCCAGTTGCTTGATATCATAAATCTATCTAATTTAACTTGAATCATTTTATCTCCTCTTCTTCTATTGGTCCAAGTAAAATTTTGGTTCTATAGCTCTATGTCCAATAATCACCAATCATTAATAAATTCAGCAAAGTCGAACATGTTGTCCGAGTAATCAATAATTCCACCCTATTTTTAAGAAGGGTATAAAGGTGTGTTAAAATCTCTAGATAACATCTATTTATAATTTTGAGGATTATTCCTGTAGCTACTCAGATCTATCCATAATTTATATCTCAAAGCTCTGTTATTCGGTGCATAAACATTTACCAACGTCCAGTTCAAGGAATTCATGGAAAAATTGGTAATCAAAAAGTGCTTATTATGGGCCATAACCAATCCTTGGATTTTAGCACTATTCCACATAGTGACAATCCCTCCTGAAGCCCCTTCAGCAGGACTAATACAAAAAGTTGCCTTAGGCTATATATAGTTAGCAATTTTTGCAAAATTCTCCTCTTTCATCTTGACTTCTTGGAGTAATAGAATATCTAGTTTATTATCTAAAATGTAGTTTTTAACCTCAAACTACTTTGAGGGACTATTAAAGCCCCTCAAATTCCATGATAATATTCTCATTTAGAGAGTTTGGAGGGTTGGGACTCCAGTGTTTTCTATTTTCCACTGGCAATCTCCCTAGCAATCTCTCTTTGTCTTGTTTCCCTTAGGGTCGGCCTCCCTTGTTTGGGCTCAATACCAACATCTGCATATTTTTTACCTTTTCAAATCTTTTTCTTTAAGGTAAACCATTCTTCCTATTCATTCCTATCATCTTGTCCTACTACCCCTATTGCCAAGTAGTTTCCTACCTGGCCTCCATCTTCCAGATCACAAAAAAAGTCTATATTTGACTGTGGATCTGGTACTCATTGAGTGTGACTTTCAAGTGTTACTTCTTCCTATCCAATCCTTGAAATTGTATCATCTTCATTGACTTCCTTTAGCAAAAGGTCCCCTCCTACCCCTTCCTTAAACATATTAGTCTATTTTTCTAAAGTGTAGACTGTGTTAAATGTGGCCTTGTGACTGTCGTTAGATACTATATTCTCCTTTAGGACCTCTTTTCCCTCACTACTGATGATATCATCCTTTCTCTTCTCCTCCTCTCCTTTTCCTGTAGCCTTCTGACTATCATCTAATCTTATATTTTCCTTTGGGACAACTTCACCTTCACTGCTAGGGGTAGCCTCCTTTCCCTTCCCCTCCCCTCCTCTCCTTTTCCTGTATTGTTAGGAATTTCCACATTATTCTCTATTTCCTGCTTGTTGTTCACTTGCTCCTCCTCTACACTCTAGGAATCCTCTTTCATCCCCCTTTGCTTCACTTTGCATTGTGTCATTAGATGTCCCTTCCTCTTACATATTTGATAGAAAGTGGTAGCATTCTCATAAGTAATTGGTTGAGTCCATGTTCCATATTTAGAGTTTAGCTCAATGGACGTAGGGAGAGTCTTATTTATTTCAACATTAAAATAGAGTCTAGCATACACACATCTAGACTTAGTTCTGGTTATATGATCTGAGGTGACATATTGACCAATAGAATTGCCTATAGCTATGAAGATTTTTTCATCCTAGAATTCCAAAGGGAATCCTATTAATCTTACCCAAGCAGGTGTTATCTTATTGAGGTCTGAGTTAGGATCAAATCTTGGTTTCCACGAGCATAAGGCTAGAGAATGTGGTCTAAACAGCTAGGGACCTCCAGCAAGGGTAGCGATCATGTCATCCCTATTTATAAATCTAAAAAGGAATAGACCTCTAGCCATGGTTGTGATTGAAACACTACCTTTGACTTTCCACCTAGACATAATTCATCTTCTAAGCATTTTAGTATTAGGACAGAAAGAAAAAAAATTACCAACTAGTGTAAGGTCCATGGATGCCACTATTTCCTCCACCAAATCATCTGGGATACTCAACGACTTGCCCTCCAGGAGAACAAGGAGGCTCGACATGCCTTTTGATGGACACGTCTTTTCACCTATGAGTGCCTTCTTCCATCCATTAGATAGACTATCCCCTAATAGATTCTTGGATAGATCCCCAAAGGTACTGCTACCCGTAGTGACCTCCATTAGATCTGTGGTCCCACCTGTCCCACTTAGGGGGCCCAACCAGGAAGGAAAAACTAGTTTCAAATATTGTCCACACGCTTCACTCCTCTGCTCCTCCTCTTCTAAATAGTTGATACATGATGGAGTAAAATGTTGCTTGGCTATAGGGGCAAGAGTAATCTTGATATCCCATAAGGAAGAATCATGCCCTTTCAAAAATAGTCATATGTTGTCCCAAAAATGAGAAGTCATTTTTTGGGGACAATAATGTCTACCACACATAAGGATAGATTCTAAAATTGATGTATGTAACTTTTACCATCCTAGTTTGGCATAACTTGGCTAGTTGGCTGAAGTATTTTTCTAAGACATTGTTGCGATAGTGGAGATGTGTTTCTTTACAAAATACATAAGGGTAACTAAGATACCCTTATTTTATTTTGAGCACACAACCAGTGATACCAAATAAACTTCTCAAGTTATAGATATAGAGAGGCAATGACCACCTTTTATGAATAGGGAGTCTGATTTAGATCAAATAATTTTTTAATTTGAGTAATACATGTGAGTGGATCATTACCATCAAATTTTTCTAAGACATTGTTGTGATAGTGGAGATGTATCTCTTTAGAAAATACATACTAGGTAACTAAGATACCCTTATTTTTATTTTGAGCACATAACTAGTGATACCAAATAAACTACTCAAGTTATAAATATAAAGATGCCATGACCACATTTTATGAATAGGGAGTCTAATGTAGATCAAATAATTTTTCAATTTGAGTAATCCATGTGAGTGGATCATTACCATCAAATTTGTGTAGGTCCACTTTTGGTAACAATGGCTTCACACTATGGTTGGTAATGTGATTATTTGGAGGAAAAGAACCAAACTAAAGTGGAGGGTTATTTTGCAGTTGCTAAGTTGAAAAGTTGGCCAATTACCTAATGATTTGTTGTAATTGATCCTAGAAGCTATTCAAGTCCCCTCTCAGCCCTTTAAGGTCTCCTTTAACTACATCAATATCAGATTTCTGCACCATGCCCTGCAACTCTGACTTAAATTGCTAAATAGATTCTAAAATACTCAAATTATAAATTTTTGACTCATTGTCATCTTTGTGAAGAGTTTTAGGCATTTCTTTCCCTTTTCTAGGAACATGAGTGTTAGGCCCTACCATGCACAAACCCTAGGAGGGCCATGACCTAAAAAATATATATTGACATATGATACCATTTTGATCACTTTAAAAGACAAATCTAATGGTTGCTAATGTGCATGGCCTAAAAAAGTGTACTATTATAATATAATATTGTAATCATCTCTACCAACACTGCTAATTTGCATAAGGTAAAAAAATTACCATAAAAAATGTTTTTTTATAAAAAAACCTCATGAATGAAATTGTAGTAAGTGGAAAGAGTGAAAGACCCTCAACATTTTGAATTTCAATTTGAGTGGGGAAACCATAACACCAATACAAAAATGGATGGGAGTGGAAGGAGAAGAAGGAGCGAAAGAAGGATTATTCAAATAGGACATGGGCGGGAAGGAAAGTAAGGGGAAGGAGGAGATGAAAATAACCCAAATCTAGGTAGACTGGGGGTTATCCATGCCATTAATGACATCCCTTGAAAGTTTGAATAGCCCATTGGGTGGGAGAGATTCACAGCAGAAGATTGGTGGGTGATAAATAATGGAGTAGAAGATTCTAGATATATTCTTATAGAAAACACCCAAGTGGAATATTCACTGAGGCTAAATGACAAATCTACAAAATGGACTGGCAAAAAGTTCATGAAAGAAAGGTGGTTCTATTCCAGTGGTGGGAGGAGGTTATTTTAAATAGAATGCAGGCAAGATGTTTGTCAGGGGGAAGGAAGAGATGAATATGACCCAAATCTAGGAGAACTAGAGGTTTTCTACCTCATTAGCATCATCCCTTGAAAGATTGAATGCCCTATTGGGTGGAAAAGAATTAGATCTAAAGATAGGTGGAAGGAATTTTATAGGTGTGATCTAGCAAAGAAAACTAGAGAAAAATTTTTGGTTGTTCATAGATATCGATTATTTTTTCAAGATCCCTGACATAGGCAAGAAGTGAATCTACTTGGGTTTTTTTTGACAAAGTCTTGAAGGTTGCAAGGCTCGTCACTATAGTATATATAAAGGTATTAAAACTACTAGTGGGTATAAAAGATTTAGGTTTAATGGATAATGAGGAAGATAGAAGAATCCTCACAAAGTTTTATGGAGTCTAATATGAGAGTGTTGAGCCATTTTCATGGGTGGTGGTCTCTTTGAGTGATTAATATGGCCACTTGATACACATAGGGTCTATGAAGGATTGGTAAAAATCTTAATGAAGACCAGACTTGCAAGGGATTGTTTTCAATATCATTCAATTTTGATCATGGTGGATAGAGGAAACCAAATAAAAACTTGCCTTACTAGAGTGGATGATAGAGGATTCCACCCTTGCCTCTTCTGGGTTATGGGGTTTGCCCAAGAATTCAATAATATTGCTCATACTTAGATATAAAATCTTGTGGTATTTTAAACTATGACCAGACTATTAAGGATGATATGGTTAGGTCCTTGTTATTATTTAGCTATTAATGGATTTAGTGGTAGGAAAATCTCACTTATTGTGTGTCAGATGTGCAAAGGTTATGTAAAAGCCCCAGGTGGTATAAGATCTTCTGCTCCTGGTGGACTCTTTTTTATGCATTTTAAGTCTCAAGGAAGTCCTATTCAAGGGATTTATATTTTCAAATCTCATTACTTTGTAACATCCTTGTTTGTACTAAGGTTGTGGGAACCTTTAAAACCCTCGTATTATGGTTATAAGATTCTTAAAACCCTCTTATTGTCTGTTTCATTCAGGTTGTGGGATCATCCAAGCCATTTTACTATGTTTTTTATGGTTGTCAGAGCCCTAAAAACTTATAGATGTGTCTTATGCAGAGGATGTGAAAAAAATATGCTAAATATCAAATCTATGAAGGACAGTACTCAATTTTAGATGGTTTTGATTAGGGTGGATATAAGAAACCCAACCAAAACTTGTTGTATTAGAGTGGATGATATATGAATCCACCTTGTTGGTTTTAGTGGGAGGAAAATTCCACTTGTTGTGTCTCAACTACATAAAGGTTCTGTAAAAGTCCCAATATAAGACCTTCTGCTCTAGGCAAACTCTTGTTATGTATTTTAGGTCTCTAAGAATTCCTATTGAAGGGTGTCAACTCTTTAAATTTCATTGATTTGTAACATCCTTGATTATGCTAAGTTTTTGGGAACCTAAAACCCTTGCGTTATGGTTGATGGAGCCTTAAAACCCTCTTGTTGTTTATTTCACCAAGGTTATGAGAGCCTCCAAACCCTCTTGGTACTTTTTATAATTGTGGGAACCTTAAAAACTTATAGTTGTGCTTTGTAAAGGTTTTGAGAGCCTTCAAACCCTATTGGTTCTTGGTATGGTTGTGGGAGCCTTAAAACCCTATAGTTGTGCTTTGTAAAAGTTGGGGAAGCCTCCAAACCCTCTTGGTTATGGGTCCATTTATAAAAACCCTCTCTTTGGTTATGGGCCCAATAATCAAAACCCTCACTTTTTCAATTAATAGCTCCAACCTCAAAAAGAATTTATTTGATCAAATAAAAAAATTGTAGTGATGAAAAAATTCAATTCCTCCCAGATCACAAGTTATATTTTTTTGTCCTTCTAGTGTTTAGGATGTCAGATTCAAAAAAAATACATCGTAGAAACTTACCCAAATCAAAGTTATAATCCCACTTGTAATGAAATTACTTAGATGATTCACAATAATAGAATTATATATCATATAATTAAGAGTAGAACAAATAGATCCACAACAATAATTACCAAAAGAAAATAATACTTGAATATCATGACTACACCACTTTAAGGGATCAACATCGACAATAATGAAATAATAATAGAATTCAAAATATGATGATAAAAACTAACCACTACATCCTATATATACTCTACTTATCCAAGATTATTCCATAGGCTGACCATACTAAGAAAATAGAGAAATGCAACAAGATAATATGAAGGTGTCTAAGCCATAAGTTAGCCACACATATCCCTAGACACACTATAGGTTAAGGGCATAGAAATATCACTTATATATGGGTTAAAACCTTCATTAAGCAAGGATTTCCTACCATTTTTAAAATTGACAAAAGAAGAAAACATAGATTGTTACCTTAGTGATCTCATCATTTAGTAGGTCAATTTCACTAATATGTAGTGTGATATCACCAATTTATAAGGTGTTCTCACCATTAGGGTTTTATATCTCATATTTTATAGCTTAAATGCAATTGAGAGCATTCTTTTTTATACATAAATTTTTCTTACTAATATGCAAAGTGATCCCTTTATTTTCCTAAAAAACACCGAGAGATAGAAAACAACAAAAAAGTGATATCATTGTTACATAGGTTGATACCACTAATCATGAGGAGAGAATCCATAGATATGCAAAGCGTTATCACTTAAATGCAAAAAAAATTAAAAAATGTGATTTTTAGGAACAAATAATTGAAATTAAGCTAAAAAATGAACTAATTTTGAAATTAGAAGATGGTGGAATGTTCTCAAGAGAATTATGGGTGTGTCTAGTCGCACTAGGCATGCCAAATTTAAATACATGAGTACAAAGGAGGTTATTTATTATTAGTCATGAAATAAAAAATGAAAATAATAAGAAAGAAAAAACCCTAGGCATGGTCCTCAGATTGGGCAAGGTTTAAGAAGTAACAAACTAGAAAATAGAAGACAAACCAAAGATAATTATACCTTCCACATGGATGTCAACTTCTAAGCTGAACATAGATGTGTTTGTGCCTAAATTATAGTGCATGAGATATTTTAAAGTCACAACTTCATGTGGACAATATCTCCCCTTGAATAATTATTGTTAAATTTTCTAGTCACCCTTGTCTTGCATCAAGTATTCTAAGTGTTATCTAGGACTTTTGATTGGTCATCTCTTTAAGCTTAATATCCATCATGTCACTAGATCAAGTTAAGGTCTTTTGACATTATTTTATAATGTTTTAATTAATATTTAAGGTCTTAAATTTTATTTGTAATGTTTTAAGGTATATTAGCATGTTTTAATATTTCATATAATGATAATCTTGGTCAAATTTTCCTTTTTAACTTCCTTTTTGCCAATTAATGCATTCCTTCATCTGAAGCCCATGTAGGTTTGAAGAAGTCAAGCCAAGTATTAAAAGTTTATATTGTTTGAACACAATGTGAGGATAATAGAGAATCTTATGGATTCATTCAAGATTTTAATACTTCCATACACATATTCTTCACCATCTTAAACCTCCATGATAGGTTTCAACGTGCATGACAAAACCTACTAGTAGATTTTGAAGGAAAAAAGTAAAAAAGTTAGGTTTGCACAACATTTACAAGTTATTCAAAGGATTTACAAGATTTTTAATGCCTTACATCATTGGGTAATGCATCCTCAAATGTTTTACAACCTCTATGAACTTCCTCATGCTTCTTCAAGCAAGAGATTGTAACACAAGGTCAGAAAACCCTTTAAAAGAGCATGGAGGTCATGGGAAAAGGTTATGTTTTGATGTTTTTATGGTTGATGGAACACAAAAATGGATTAGAAGTTAAATAGGGTTTTTATAGGTCCAAAGGAATCAATAATAAAGTTTTGAAAGCTTATAAAACTCAATATGTAAAAAAAATTATCTACGAGCACGTTTGCTACCATGAAAACCTTGGTGGTACAAAAGGGGTCATAACTTGAGTTATAACAGTTAAAAATTATTGAAATTCGGATTTAAGGTCTATTTTTATGTTTCAAAAAAAATTGATGTGATTTTAGGTATGTACCATACCTAAAGAGAGAGAAAATACAAAAGTACAAATCTATACTTTTACACAAAAAGCTTGTCCATGAACCCTTAAACCTTCATATCTTGAAAAATACTTCACAAAAGATCAACAACTTGGAGGTTTGATGCATGAGGATGTATATTTTAATGTCTAATTAATTTCATGTTGATTGGATCAGTATATCTCAATGAATTTTCAAAATACAGTTTTGTAGTCAAGGGAAAGTGCTAATTTGAGGGCTAAAGAGACATAATGAACAAATCTCATCATTGATGAAGGTTCTCATGGACTTAATCAAGTGTATTCACCTAATTTTAGACCTATAAATATATAATGAAGACCTTAAAACCATAATAAAGGCTTGGAATGGTTAAGAAGAATGTATGATAATGCAAGGTGTAGGTCTTTCATGAAGGATACAAAGCTACAAAACATAGCTATATGGTTTTAAATGATGAGAAGAGGAAGTTATCAAGTCTCTATATCCTCCATTAAAATCATATTAAATATTATCATCAAGGATTATGAATCAAATTTGAGACAAACATGCAAGCTCCTAGGCCTCTCTAATAGGCTCTAAGATTGATTTCAAACACTTCAATTCTATCATATCTCAAGCATGAGAGGTACGTTGAATAGGCCCCAAGCATCAACTCAATCCATTCATAACTATATTGGAGATCAAGGGTCATTAAGAGAATTATGGAGACCTAAAGTGTTTGAAAACTGATCTCAGAAAGTGTAACCTCCTCTAGTAGTGGGAATTTATGAAAAACTTGTGAAAGAAAGAGTGGCAAGTGGGAGGGCTCTTCAAAGCAATAAGACAAGTCTTTTCCAAGAGTGGAGAAGAATTAAATAAACCATTGACCAAATCCATCATGTATGAGGAGCCCCATAAATGGCATACTTTGTGTATCCCTTTGCCTACATATAACCTTCCATTTTGTCATGATTTTGACTAATCCCCTATATATCTTTGTTATAATAGCCATAATACATGAATAAAATTATATAACTTTATATCTTTGGGTAATTGGATTCTTGTCTTGTAAATTAGAGTATAAATATTTATCTTTTTTTTTGTGGTTTCTTTCTCTCTAAATGTGTTAAGGAGGTTTTTGAGCAATATGTATATTCCTTTAAATAGCTGACTATACATCCTGTAGTAAAAGGAATCTATGACATAACATCCTATAGCCAATTAGCCATAGACATCAAAAATAAATTCCAAATGGATAACTATTTTATAAATGGATCTAGAAGAAGTTTTAACAACCATGTATGGATAAAGTCGATGGAACCAAGGTAAGGAGATTCGACTAGACTCAAACTGACCAAACAAACCATACTTGTCTTGTAGCTAAACAATCTATTTAGGGAATGTAAACTGTTAAATAAATGTAACCACCTCTATTATATATTCAATAATAAAGTTATTAGATTCAGTCAATCAGTAGTGAGAAATTAATTAAGAAAAATTATTTTTCAAGAGAACATCAATATTGTAATTTTGATAGCAATCTTTAATTGCTACATGTCGTAAAAGAAAATTTTTGTGTTAGAAGAAAGTTTGTGTTAAGAGAAAGATCAGAGTTTAATCCTTAATTAGGAAGGACCCCTTTGGATGTCTTGATATAAAGATTTGCCTCATTATTTAGATAAATATTTTGTTTACTATTGTATTGGCACGTTAATTTATATATGTTTACTATTTTTTATTCTAATTGATGTGATCTAATTAAGGAAGCTTCCAAAATAAAAATTCATATGTTGTTGTTTCATCTCTTTCAAGTTTGTTTCTTTCATGAAATTTATTCCTTTACTATAATTCTTAGACGATGATTGGCATAAAAATCAAATTAAGAAACCAAGTGTACACATACTGTGGAGTTATCCTATCAAACCTTTTACCCTTGGGTTTGAAAATTAATGAAGTATAAGTTCCAAGTTGTTAATAACTACCCTTGCTCATGAGAGTTCAAGTGAATTCTGTTGAAGGGTGAATCTATTGCTTGTCATTTTGGCATCATTGTCGGGGAGGGTGACACACACTTATGTTTCCAATCTTGATGGTGCCTTTCATTTTTTTACATGCTTTCTATTTCACTCACTTTATAAGTTTAGAATTTTATTTATTTATATATTAAAATTTGTTTCTTGCAAAGTTGAGCATTATAAAAATCTAAAAAGAACCCCCACCACACTAACCCTATGCAGGTTAGAGGAAGAAAATATTAAAAATAAAAAGGCAATGATTTCTATGAAATGAAAATGAGATCAACAAGGAAGGTTCATAAAAAATAAAATAGTTGTTTTAGGAACAATAAAACCTCTTATAGCTGAAGGAGGGAATGAATAAAATAGTGAGGATAAGATTGGGTACACACCAAAAAAATGAAGATTCTTGGATGAGTTGGCAGTAAAATTAAGAGAAAGAGATGGTACTTCTAAAATAGACCATCTAAAAGATCCCATCTTACCACCCCACACTCGATAATCTATCTTTTAGGCCCATCCTCTATCACCCAAACTACTTACCAAGACAACATTTAAAACCTTTTTAGCTCCTAATAAACCTACCATACCTCTATAACAGTGGTTGACAATGGTTGATATGGAGGATCAGGAAGCTGACAATGTTGCTAATGAATCATCAACCTTCACATTCCCTATTCATACCCCTAAAGCTAAGGAACATATGAAAAACATCCCTCACTTAGCCCTCCCTAATTTCAGGGGGAAGCCAAATGAGGATCCAAACACATTTTTGTTTGAATTTGATGTTCTATGTAGAAGCTACGAATATAATAGGGATGCTTAGAAGCTTAAGTTATTTCCTAAAAAATTGAAGGATGTAGCTCTAAGATGGTTCATAGGACTCAAAATATATGCTATCTCCACATGGGCTGAAATGAAGAATAAATTTATGGGCAAATACCAAGATTATTGCACTAGAAGGAATTTTATAAGAGTTGATATCATGATATTATAATAGGAAGAGGATGAATCTTTAGAGGATTATCTAAAATTATTTATGTTTCATATTCAAAAATACAAGTAGACTATAATGGATAAAGAATCCATTAAACTCATATTCTTAAAAAGAGTAAGAGAAGATTGCTTAGAATCACTTGACTTAATGTGTGGAGGAGATGCATCAGATTTGTCATTTGATGATCTCCACCCATTATGCAAAAATTACTCAAGATCTATGTTGCACAAAACTTGTAGTATCAAGGTACTTCCCGAAACCACTAATGTGATCTCTAAAAATGAGGTAAGAAATATACTATAGGATATGAAGCAAGACATTATAAGCCACATGGCCACCCAGTTGGATACATTGCATATGAGGCAAAAACAAGAAGAAATGGAGTAAGCCATGATAGTCTATTGTCCAAAATGTAAGAATAAAAAAGTTGATAGTAAATGTCATTCTATTAAAGCCAAAGTATCTAACATAACTAAGTAAATTCCTAAGACTGTAGAGCTACATGTAATAGGAGGTGATGAATAACTCATATATTCTACGTATCCCAACATAGACAATGGTCACTTGGATCATAATTTTCAAGTATGCCATCAAATTCTTATTTTTTTGGATCTCAATTTTCCAATACTCCTAATTTTAGCTCAAGTTCTTAGGCAAACATCCCTTGGTCACAAAACCAATCATAAAAATTTCCCCATATCTGATATTGGATATCTCTCAATTGGATGCAATATCAAAATCAATCCTAGCAGTCTCAACCAACCTTGGCCATACCCCTCCAATCCTTCCCAGTATCCATGGATAAATGATTGGAACCCCAGATCTTACCAAAAAAAATTAAAACTACCACAACAATAACAACAACAAGCTTTTATGCCAAATAATCAAGCACCTGCCAGACCAATGCAGCTTCCTACCCAATCGGTACACAATCCTACCAATAAGTTGGTTTAACCAACATAATCCATAGAAATAATGCAATATCCAACATATAACTTAGATATGAATGACCTATAGCTTCACTTAGGATGAGTTCTTCTACAACCCACATCACCTATGATCACAAAACATATTGGACAACCTCTACATGCTCATACTAATCCACTTCCATCCACCACCTCTCCTAAGTCAAAAGAACCTAAAAAATAGAAGGAACTTGATCATCCTCCATTTCCTAAGAGGTTGAGTATCTAATGACCTGATCCAGAGCCAGAATTTTACTTTTTAGACTAATTGAAAAATATATGTGTCAATATTCCACTCTTTCAAGCTATAAAATATGTCCTAATATACACTAGAGTTATTAGAGAGCTATGCTTAAATAAATCAAAAAGGAAGAAGGATCCCAAGACAATACATGTCCTTGGTCAACTTGCAGATATTATGTTAGGCAACATAGTAGAACCCAAATACTCTACTACTAGTAGTTTGGTTTTCAATGCTCATATCCATGGCCAACCCATCCCTAATACATTGATAAATTTGGGACTAACCATTAACGTTATGACCATGGAAACCGTGCACAAATTGGGACTCACAACTCTATGGCCAATGGCTACTATCTTGAAAATGGTTGATAGGTTAACTATTAAACTAGAGGGAACTATATAAGACCTCATCATTACCATTTATTCATGATAATATCTATAAGACTTTATCATCCTATAGCCAAAGAGAAATTTAGGATGTTACCCTATGATTTTAGGCTGACCTTGGTTGGATACTATTAATGCTTACATTGGTTGTAGGTCTAGTAAAATGCTCCTTTCTAATGGTAATGACACCAATAAATTATTTCTCTACCCTCCATCCCAACCTTCCCATGATAATTAATCACCTTGGGTGGATGAGCTTGATGACGTAGTCTCTCAGTAGACATTATGCATAATTAACCTTAGTCTTCCTTTACAAGAGCAAGAGGAGGATACTGTCCCTTCCAATATCTTTTAGAACACCTATAGTAGAGATCTTGTAGCCATATATACTTTGAAATTTGTACCTTATCCTCTTTAAAAGAACTTTATTGAGATTAGCCCAACTGATGTTGTAAGAAACATCAAAACATTCCACCAATTGCTTCCTCATCAATGCATCTATTCTCCTTTATTGTCTAATATTGAGATAATGATTTATTTATCTAATCAAGTGGAATCTCTACCAAGCAACCCCTAAATATCAATAAATTCCTGACACCTCAGTAAGAAAACCAATTGCTTACAGTGCTTTAACAATAAAAAACCACATTTGCATGGGATTATCATGATATGAGAGGGATTCCTCCAGATTTATGCATGCACCATATCTACATCAAGGAGGAATGTAAACCTATTCACCAACCTTGGAGATAAATGAATCCTACAATTAAAGACATTATTAAAATTGAGTTACAAAAACTCTTGGATGTAATATTTGTCTACCCCATTTTTGATCTAGGTGGATCCATGTATCATTCTATTTTTGAAAGTCTTCAAATTCTAGACAAATCATTTTCACATCATAGAATTCATTGAGAGCTTTCTATCACTTCTTCCAGAACAAAAAATGAAGTCCAGATGCTCAAGATATAGCTAGTTGAAGAAATCTTGTGACAGGCAAAAAAAAAGGGGTGTTGAAAGTGACGTGGCACTATTTAATATGCCAAGTGGACCAATATCCATTTGACACATGGAAAAATGATTCAGTGCAAGAAAAAATTGGTTTGGTGTTTGTTATTCACATGTTATTTGAGAAATTATATTTAAATTTCAAACTTTTATCACTTTGAAGTATGGCACCAAAGGCCAACATGCACCAGCTGCCACGTCACCCCAAAAATCATGCAATGACCAAGTCTAATAGTGGCCCAATCTAGCACCTAAGTCTTGGAATTTGAAAAGGGGATTGACTTATTTATTTTAAGAATTGAAAACCATTATACCCAACACATGTGGGATAAATAAAAGTCAAATGCGCCCAAGGAGGAAGATCGACAGTTCCCAAGTGCCTAAAAAGGAGGCTGGTGGTTTTAAACCCTTCACCTTTAGCGCAAAAGGATTAGGCTTTGACCACTTGAGCTACGGAGGTCAAAGTGTTATAAGAGGGAAAAAATTCTACTTGAAGAAGAACAAGAAGCCGACTGTATAAAGAGATTTAAGAAGGTTAGAGTCTTATTA
Organism: Torreya grandis; assembly: GCA_037957365.1. Classification (NCBI taxonomy): domain Eukaryota; kingdom Viridiplantae; phylum Streptophyta; class Pinopsida; order Cupressales; family Taxaceae; genus Torreya; species Torreya grandis. The sequence goes on along the minus strand of JARHVA010003280.1, from coordinate 1,012,996 downwards.
TTGCTTTGTACAGCCTTGGGCCATTATTTTTAGGTCTGAGAGATATAATTATAGGCAAGCAGAGATCAGAGAAGGTGAATTGAATACTTGTATTGATTTTGGAAGCCATTTGTTGCACAAAATTAATGAGAATGGTCCTCACTTCGAACGGACCTAGAGACGTAGGCTATTGAAGCCGAACTTTGTTATCAATTTGTTGGTGAATTATTTTAATTTTCTCTGATTATTATCTAATTTTGATATTATTTAAATTATTATTTAAATTTGTTTATACAAAATCAAACAAAAAAATTAAGAAATTGAAGGATCTCTTAAACATGAAAAAGTGTTTTTTTGGATGTACTACACCTATATTTTCAATTTACAGATCAATTTTTTATAGTTAGTGGGTATCCCCCTTAGTGATTGTGCCTAAAAAAGGAGGGAAATGGTGTATTTTCATAGACTATATATAATTAAATGTAGCTTCTAGGAAGGATCATTTTCCCTTTCCATTTATTGACTAACTGCTTGATACATTAGTAGGGAAGAAGTACTTATCCTTCTTTAACAGATTTAGTGGTTATAACCAAATAAGGATAGCACTTGAGGATAAAGATAAAACCACTTTCACTTATCCTTGGAACATATGCATATGTAGTACTATCATTTGGACTTTACAATGCCCCAACCACCTTTCAAAGGGCTGTTTTGAGCATATTCTTTGATCTTTCCCATGACTATGTAGAAATCTACATGGATGACTTCGCCACTATGGGCAGACATTTGAAGAAGCTCTTTCTAGCATTCAAAAAGCCTTATAGCACTATTAAGATCACCAACTATTCTTAAGCCATGAGAAGTGTTATAAGGCAATGACTAAAGGAATTATTATAGGACATCATATTTCACCTACAGGGATCAAGGTAGACATAGCCAAAATTAGTATCATTAAAGACTTACCTACACCAAAGAATCAAAAGGATGTAATAAGCTTTCTAGGACATACTAGTTGTCAATCATCTTTTCAACAAATTAAGCACCTTCTCATAATAACCCCTATTTTGAGGGGATCAAATTGGAATAAACCTTTTCATATCCACACAGATGCCTCTGAAACCACCTTAGGGGTTTTCCTTTGCAATAAAGATGAGTATTTGATCTATGATATCTATTTCACAAGTAAGAATATTCAAGGGGTTGAGCTCAACTACACTATAATAGATAAATAATTTCTTGCAGTAGTGTATGTTATTAACAAATTTAGGCACTACATTATAGGCTACCAAGCATAAATCTAAATAGATCATACAATAATCAAGTATTTAATGATCAAACCTACTGCATCATGTAGGATAATTATATGGTTGATTTTCCTACAAGAATTTGACATTACCATTATGGATAGACTAGGTAAGGATAATGCAGTTACCAACTTTTTATCTTGGATAAAAAATGATGAACAAAGTCCTATTGTTAATGATTCATTTCCTAATGAACACCTGCTTACACTAACCATTTAATCTCCTTGGTTTGAATACATTTCTAACTATCTTGTTGTAGGGTTATTACCCTAACACTTTTCACTAAAGGATCTAATTCAAAAGAGTAGACACTATTCATGGATTTTAGTACATCTCTTTGTCATTGGTCCAAATTTAGTTATGTGTAGGTGCATTTGATAGGATGAGGCCTATGACATTCTCTAAACATGCCATGATGAGCCCTATGGGAGTCATTTTATTGCAAAGAGGACTACTATGAAGATACTTACTATAGGATACTACTGGCCTTCCTTGCATAAGGATGCTATGATGTATACTCGCCAATGTGATCAATGTCAGCATATGGGGAAACCCACATGCTCTGATGAAATGACATTGTAGCCACAACTAGTTCTTAAACCTTTTGACAATGATTTTTTAGGCCCCATAGATCCTAAATCTAACAACAAAGAATATATACTAGTATGTATTAATTATGTCATAAAATGGGTTGAGGTCAAGACCTTAACACATGTATGAGATGAAAGAGTGCCTAATTTTTTATATGAAGAGATATTTTCCCATTTTGGAGCTCCAAGAGATCTAATCACATATCAAGTACCATAGTTTACATCAAATCTCACAATTGCCTTTGTGAAATAGTATGAAATCAGGCACAAGAAATCCACTCCTTATCACCCATAGTCAAATGGCCAAGTAGAAGTCATAAACATAGAGATGGAGAATATCCTTTCTAAGACTATCAACATGCATAGGAAAGATTGGTCCTCTCATCTTCTAAAAATAGTATGGGATTATAAGATCACCTAGAAAACCACTACTAGGTTCACTCTTTATGAACTAGCTTATGGTAAGAAGCCTATTCTATCCATTGAATTTAAACACAAAACATTGAGGATAACACTTGACTTGGGATTAGATCTATCCCAAGCTTAGCAAGACTAGATCATGTAGCTAAATTCATTAGATGAACTTAGGAAAGAAGCACTTCATCACACTAAATTTATACAGAGACCTTGAATTGTTTGGCATGATAGAAATATCAAAACTAAAAGTTTCCAAATTGGTGATTGGGCACTACTCTTTGATTCTAAATACAACTATCATAAGGGTAAGATTTAGATCGGATGGTTTGGGCCTTATGAAATTGATCAATTCTTTTATAATGGTGTTGTGAAGCTCATCACCATTGACCTTGTTTAGTTTTGGATACTTGTTAATGGCCATAGGCTCAAGCTGTACATGAAGCCCTTTTCCAAGGAGAATCTCACTCGCCAACTTCTTGAGGATCAACATCCATCCCTCTCATGAAAAAGATCAACATATTCCTACTGAATAAGGGTATTTATGTAAACCCTTCTCTAACATTTTTTCATGAATAATAGGTTCCTATAGCCATGTACAAGTCATGCACAATGGCTTGGTATTGGCTAAATAAAATTCTAACTCTTGGATTACTTCAATCCTAGTTGAGTCAGGACTAGAAAATGTGTTACAAAAATCATAAAATTTAGCAATAAAAACCTTCAAGAATTTTTTATGGTTATTGGTTTGAAAACTAGTTTATTAGCTAACCAACATCCACCAAAAAAAATCATTAAACATCCAAAATCATCTCTAGTATTAAAATTTTGCATTTCCATATTTTGCTTGCAAATTCATTCTCCAAGATCGGAAATCACTTATTATTTTAGGATGAATTATTGTCCCTACAAGATGCACTCATGTTACTACAAGATGCATTTTGTTTTTTTAGGGTCATTTCAGGTACTACATGTTGTGTTTTTCCTTCTAACAATAGTTGATGGATTCTTCCAACGTATTTCACATCTGCCAATGACTTCCATGCAAAAATTACTAAATATGTCAATGAGAAAAGGAATGTAACATTCCTTACTTCCTTCATGTAGCATTAACATGTTTTCATTCATCCTTACATGGATCCTAATAAACACTCCAATAATTATCTTAAATCACTTCAAAACATCCTTACCACTCATACATTCATAAAGGAGGTAATCAAAAGCTAATCGATAATTATTTTTACTCATTGCATTTCATGGTTTAATTATTCTTTGGTTATAGTTATTTAATTATATAATTATCCCATTCATTATTACTTTGATCCCATTCCAAAGTAATCTTTTAACCTACTTACCGATATGATTGTTATCCCCTTTCACCACCAAATTCATCTCCCATCCATACGAATGGTCCCTTCAAATATATCACCTATATGTCCCTTGTGGATAAGTGACCATATTAAGTTGGGGGAGGGGGGATTCTTTAAATATATCTAGACATTTCCTTTCCAAAACTCAAGTTAATAATTCCAAGACTCCTCTTTTTGAAGCCACAACCATTACCTCCATTTTATATCTCTACTACAGAATGCCAACTATTCAGCAAAACTTCATCCTGAAGCCTTGGGAGGAGATTTGATCAAGCATGAACCCACTAAGCTTGTTCCTCTAATAGAAGAACCAAACACCATGACCTTGTATCAAAATTTAGGATGGTTCACATACTTTGAAAGGTAAATGCCTTCAATTATTAAATTACAAAGAAATTTATTAGATCATTATACAATAATTTGACAATAGTTAGAGATATGGAGAACAAATTAAATGAGACAATAATTAGTGGGGCAATTAGATTACCCTAAATAAGATAATTTTGAAAATAAAAATTTGATACAGATGTAGAAAGTCAAATATTTTATAGAGGAAATTGTTAGAGTTAAAATCACTGAGAGGGGGGTGAATCAGTGATGTCAGATAATCCAATTCAATTACCAACTCTTAAACATTCAGCAAGTACAATCATGATGCATACAATATAACCATTACACTAAACAAAAAAGATATAACAAGATCAAGCACATAACACATGATATATGTGGGAAACCCTCTTGGGTGATAAAACCCATTGAACCCTACAAGATGGACTACAATTATATAAAGACAAGATTCAACATTTAGACTAGCACCAACTAATCAAAGAACATCCATCCCTTAATTTAGTGAGACACCCATCCCATAAGGAGGAACCAACCCCATAGGAAACCAAGCACCAACCCCATCTACCTTGATCTTATCTACACCTTTGATCTGATGTCTTCTACACCTGATGATGGACTTATCTTACTTACTCTCTTTCCCCTTTACACTCTCACAAACTTGCACACACAAGAAATGCATCCAAAACACCCTTTTAGATCACTCCTCACTTATTAGCACATACATAATAAAAAAACCTACAAAAACTATATAAAAACATCAGAAAAATGATGTATATTTCATGCACATAATCCTTAACCTTCTCTACTCTTCAATCCATCCACTAAACACACTCACTCAATCAGCCTCTACGACTTACTTGCTCAATCTACCTCTTCTAGTCTCATTAAGTCCAACAACCTATGTGTTCACCTTCACCACCTTGATCAAAAATCATGAATAATATTATTCACTCTCTATTTGTCATTAATTACATGTACCTTCTCTTTCAAATGTTCTCTCCTTTGTTTGGCTCCACACTTTGTCAACTCTACTCCAAATAGGCTAATTATGCCTAGTATTTATACCATATACTCATCTAACCCATCTTGGTCAGCCAATATTTTCACCATACTTGTTATACATTTTAAATTGGAATCCACACATGTTACATTGGTGAAACACTCCACTCCATAGGTTAGCCATAGTCTTTAAGACTCAAATCCTTTATTAGGCCTTAATGAGACCTAAAACAATTAGGCCTTTACATCACATGTTACTCTTGCAACCTCTTGGACCACCTTAAACTTCCACAAATGCTTATAAAATATCAACCCTATCTCTAATATGTCATTTATCACTCCCTCATGGGTCCATGCCACCTGGAACACCAACTCAACACTTGAACCTACCAATCAGGGCTTCTCGCACTTTAGGCCATCAAACATAGAAAACACAGTCTCAAAATTTTGAAGTAATAACTCTAATATTTCACATAGTTATATGATTAGATAACATGAGTGAAACCTTTATGACCTCTAAAACACCTCCATGTTCTTTATACATTCCAACACAAGATCTAAGCACTCAAATCAACTCTCTTAAAATGACCACTCAGACTGGTCATATACAATCAAAATATAGTCAAGATATTTTAACTCTACATATATGATCAGGGAAATATCATGACATAAAATAATTTATCATAATCCTTATATAATTATATAACATCTCCATACTCACTTTCTTTTTTAGTTTTACTTAGAACACCTTCAACTCACTCCTGCAACATGGTCACTCAATCTGCCAGTGCATTCAACATAGTCTAATTCTAAGTAATTATTCACACTAAATATGGATTATTAAAACTTTAAAAATCCATAAATATGGTAATCATGGAGTCTAAAACACTCTCCAATAGTTATTTCATATTGAAACATCAAAATACCATCAAGAACTCTTTAATTATCCTTCTTGGGTCACTTGCAGAACATGGTCAAACACATAGTCAACTTTAGATCTCAATATATTTGAATATATAGATATTAAAACCTTAAAATATGATTCTACGTATTAAATTGAATTCCTTTACAAATTTTATTTTTACATCATCTTCAAATTCATTCTAGATCAAAAGATATAAGCAAAATACTTAGCACTAGTTTTTCCTTTATTAATTTCAAATACCAACGGTCACTGGTAAATGCAAATATGGCAGACGTGTCTTCATCTAGTGCTCCTTAAAATATATATCATTACTATCGATTGATATACTTTTTATCCTCCTAAATTTAACTAACATTCTCACCATTTTCCACTTATCTGAACTTCTATGATTAAGACACTTGGCACCCTCACGTGCCTTTTGAGCACCCTACTCCATTTAGTTAACGCGCTTATGCCACTTGGTAGCCTCATGTGCCTTTTGATAATTATATTGACTTATTGACTTAATAAACACCATTTATTTTATATCCTCATTTCTAATATCAAGCCACTTGGAAGCTCTGTATGCCCTCTATGTACCCTGCAATCCATCTCCAATGAACTTCTGCCACTTGGCATCTCCACATGCCTTCTAAACATCCTTTGACATATTAATTTAATGCATACCATTGGATCATTATATGATATTATAACATTCTCCATTGGATCCTTATTTTTTCATATTAATTTTTCTCTATATATTTTCATTTCCTAATTAAATGCTCACCGTAGATCTTCAATATCACAAATTTGGCTAAGTATGGGAACCACTGCAATCTACCTAAAAGGCCAACTTTGCACTATTATAAATTTTTCTACACTCAATTTCTAGACCTAAAATTTAAACCACATGATCACCTATCATATGGGAATCCATCCATGTATCAAACTGATCTTGAAACCTTCACACATGTGAAATATAATGTCATCAAACTACTTATTCAACCTTGTCTACCAAGATGGCTACTTGAACCTAAACACTCACATGACTATTTTGATGAATTCATTTCACTTAAATAATCAATATAAGAACTCATATCACCCCATAGGGTTTTTTAAACATGAAAATAACATCAATAACATCCATCAATTGCTTATCTAAGTCAAACACTGAAGAACTATGCAAGAACACTAAGGCACATTAAAGCACACTTTGTCATTATCATTCTAGTACACATGACACCTCATCAACATCCTTGGTCACCTTGGAGACATCCTAGACAAACATATAACAATATACCCCTTTGTTATTGATTTCAAATACCAATACAAAGCTTATGCTCAGACTATGTCTCTCTCTTCAAGCACTTTCTCCCCCTTTGACACAATGATAAAGTGGGATCAACTCCTAATCCTACGGACCTAAAAATACTTCAAAGACAAATAATAGGAAATTAACACCTCTGATAGATGATAAAAACTCCCCTTAAAATTGTGCATACCTCATTTTACCTTGAGCTTCTCAAACATGCTCCATGACTACACTCTTCTTTGATCATACATAGCTTCTATGAAGACAAAACATACATGAACATTAGAAACTACATGAACTTACCTTGAAAACATTAAGAGGGACTCCCCCTAATTCACACGATTTTAGGAACCCTTTGATCACCTTGGTATTTTGGATAAAATGACCAAAAAGTCCACTACTTCATACTAGTCTTACTTAGAGGCCTTGTAGCCCTACCTAGACCTTGCAGATCCCATAGCTTTCTATGTATGAAATTACATGACTTGAAATTTCATATCTTGAGAATTATCATATTCCCCCTCATTCATGCCAATAATAAACACTCAGCTCTTCTTCTGCAACATACTTTCTTCATAAACATACTAGCTAATTAACCCTTCATTTGCATAAATCCACCTCCATGGAACCAACCATGCACTTTAAAAATACTATGAAAGACTTTTTGAGCACCCATTTGTCCATTTCAATTTATTAAGAAACCTCAAATATCAAATAATAAGGCAAACCATTTTTTCCAACATGAGCAAAAATACTAGGTTTACAAGAGGAACTCGATCAACACACCACTTTATGGTCAACTCCCATCTTTGAAACTTTTATCATACTTAGAGGTCATCAATACACACTTATGGACCAAATTTTAATCTCAAAATAATTTGGTAACCCATACTTCCTATACCATGGTTTTTTGACCTGCATACCCTTAAGCACAAACTAAGAAACCCGAGAGCAAACAAAATTCTCTAATTACACATAAAAGACCTTCAAAATTGAAATCACTTGGAACACACTTGAATGAGGTCAACACACCTTTATATCTGAATAACACACCTTGACAACTTACAATTCTTTAAATGACACTTGGAAATATCCATACCCAGCCTATAAACCTTACACATATAGCAGTCAACATGCCAAAACACCAGAAACTAATAATGACAACATTCTGAGATCACCAAGCCACCTCATCCACTTTGATAAACCAAACTCAAATAATTTCAACTCTCTTTTGTCAATAAAATTCTACTACACAGTCCTCTGATCCTAAGACCTATCCATTTACAAAACTCTTTTTTTGTTTATACATGAGTATTTAATACATTATCAAATCACCTAACTTGGTTTGATCAAGTCATCATATCAACATTCTTGATTTCACATCTATAGAAAACTTATTCATATATCCACCATGAATGGAACAACTCACATATGCTCCCCCTCACATCATGCACAACTCTTTAAGACTCTCAAACTATCTAAGTTAGCTCCCCCTAACTCCATGACATGCATAATTTGTCATCTATACAACTTTGAGACCTTCTTCATGACAATACATTCTCTTCATACTCCATATCAACATGGTCTTCAGTCTTTCTATGTAATAGAATATCTTGATAACTCATCATCCTTGATTTCACACCTTTGGTTGAGTTACTCCATGTGAGTTGATGAAGCATACCAAACAAAACAAGCTTATTGAACTGAAGCATCTCACAAATGCTCCCCCTTAGATCATGACCACATATACAACCATGATCTTCTCCTTAACACATCTTGTTTATAATAAACATGTTAAAACATCATACCACACTCAAGACACCTGAGTTATCTATCCCTAAATCCATACCAATCTTTAAACTTTTAGCACCCACAAGTCCTCTCTCAAGAGTCACCATACTACTAATCAAAACAATAAGAACAAACACAATGTAGATTGACTCACCTAAAACCAAGATCCCAAGTAATTTCAAGGCACTACACTAGATCAAGCTACCTCAAGAGACCAACTATGGATGAAATCTAATTGCATACATACCTTTCTTCTACTATAACTCATCTTCACAATCTTAACCCTCAAAGACCTCTCGCGTTACATCAAGGACTACTTCTTACATATCATAACATGAATCTTTATGTACTAAATCAACACAAAGGAACACACAATCATAATTTGATTTTCATACCTCAAATTGATATAGCAACTCACCTTCATGGATTTATTATCATGCAACACCATCCAATATCCAATAAGCATCCACCATGTTTCCTCTTTCTATAAAGTGTCTCCTTAAAGCCTAGAGAGAGACACCCCTTTGACATAGTGAGACTAAAAGTCCCAAAACTTAAGAGACTCCCATATCTCCATACTCCCATTTGAATTTTAGTCTTACCTCATCATCAAATTGACTTTAAATGGATCCTTGCTTCAAACTTGTTAATAAATGTAGACAACAGAAGCTCTTGACTTTCCTTCATGTTTATCATGGAAAACAAACCATTTTTGGTCTCAAACTAATCTCTTCTAATAGACTTATGTCTCCATAACCATATGTGACCAATTCCTTTCACACTAGGAGCTCCATACACCTTATTTTATTTGAAAACTCATTCAACTTATTCTTGTAATATCTAGCAATGTGACCAAATCTATGATGTTTAAAATAAACAAGATCATTCATACCTTTTTCTTAATGATGATTGTGATCTTCCTTTGACTAATTAATTCTTCTTATATAGTCCTTTACTCTATGACCAACAAGATGACAAACAAAATAATGGACCATAATAGATTTGGCATACCTTGAAGCATTTAACTATTTGATTGGCTTTTTCATTTTTATCTTGACTTGGTCTGTCTTGTTGATTTTCATGCTACCAACCTCTTTGTCTTGTCCTGATTTATTTTGATCTTATTCAAGCTTTCCTATTTTGACTATGACCTTTTCATGCTTATCCTTTAGGGAAACAAAATTAGTCTTCAATTGAACACATTCATCTTCTTTGGCTCTCATGCTTGAACTTATAGCCTCTAATTAAATTATAAGATCTTTTATGGTCTCCTTATCCTCATTATATTCTTTAACCATTTCATCTTTCAATCTACATGCTTCCTCTTCCATAGACTTTATCAATTCTTGATTCTCTTTTTCCTTCCTCATGGACTTGCCTGACAAACTCCTTTTAAGAGACCTGGCTTATGCTTCAAGACCTTTGATCATATTCCTCATTTTATTATTCTTCTTCTTTTACTTCTTTAGTTCACCAAGTGCACCCATGAGCTTAACTTCTAGATCAACTTCTTCTTTCTCGTTGTCATAGAATGCTTCTTCTTCATCCATGATGTTCTTTTATTTTGAATAACTTTCCTTTTTACCAATATTGTACCTTAGATCACCTTCAAGTGGTTAATATTGAAATTAAGGTGATGTTATAATATGAATGTTTATAGGTACAATAACTAAGAGAAGGGGGGTAAATTAGTGATGCCAAATAATCCAATTCAATTACCAACTCTTAAACATTCCGCACATACCATCAGGATGCATACAATACAACCATTGCACTGAATAAGAAAGATATATCAAGATCAAGCACATAATGCATGATATATTTGGGAAACTCTATTGGGGAATAAAACTCAATGAAACCTATAATATGGACTACAGTCTTATAAAGATAAGATTCAACATTTAGGCTAGCACCAACTGATCAAGGAACACTAAATCCTTAATTTAGTGAGACACCCATCCTAAAAGGAGGAACCAATACCCTATGCCACCAAGCACCAACCCCAACTACCTTGATCTAATATTCACCTCTAATCTGATGTATTTTACACCTGATGATTGGCTTCTCTTACTTTTTCTCTTTCCCCTTTATACTCTTACAAACTTACACACACAAACAATGCATCTGAAACACCCTTTTGGATCACTCTTCACTTCTTAGCACATACACAATAAAAAAACCTAAAATAACTTTATCACAACATTATAAACATGACCTATAGGTCATACACACAATATTCAACCTACTCTGCTCTTTAATCCATCCACTAATCACACTCACTCAATTAGCCTTTAGGGCTTACTCGCTCAATCTGCCTCTTCTAGGCTCATTAGGTCCAATGACCTATGTGTTCACCTTCATCACCTTGATCAGATAATCATGAATGATCCTTTGCACTTTATATTAGTCCTTAATGACATGTACCTTCTCTTTAAAATGTTCTCTCCTTTGCTTGGCTCCACACTTTTTCAACTCTACTCCAAATAGGCTAATTATGCCTAGTATTTATATCATACACTCATCTAACCCATCTTTGTCAGCCAATATTATTACCATATTTTTTATGCATTTTAAATATGCCTCCACACATGTTACATGGGTGAAAAAATCCACTCCATAGGTCATCTATAGTCCTTAAGACTCAAATCCTCCATTAGGCCTTAATGAGACCCAAAACAATTAGGCCTTCACATTACATGTTACTCTTGCAACCTCTTGGACCACCTTCAACTTTCACCAATTTTTATAAAATATCAAAAATATCTCCAATATACCATTTCTCACTCCCTAATAATTCCTTGCCATCTATAACACCAAGTCAACACTTGAACCTACCAATTAGGTCTCCTTGCATTTAGACCTTCAAACATAAAAAACATAGTCTCAAACTTCTGAAGCATCAACTCAAATATTTCACATTTTCATATGATTAGATAACATGGATGAAACATTAAGGACCTATACAACACTTACATGTTCCTTAGACATTCTAACATAGGCTTTAAGCACTCAAATCAACTCTCTCAAAATGACCACTCAGACTAGTCATATACAGTCAAAATATAGTCAAGCTATTTTGACTCTCAATATGTGATAAAGAGCATATCATGAAATCAAATAATTTATAATAAGTTTTAAATACTTATATAACATATCCATAATAATTGTCTTCTTAAATTCTACTCATAACACCTTCAACTCACTCCTACAACATGGTCACTTAATTTTCTAGTACATTCAACAAACACAGTCAACTTCTAAGCAAGTTTTCACACTGATAATGGATTTTTCAAACCTAAAAAATACATAAATATGGTAATAATTTAGTATAAAGCACTCTAAAATATTTATTTAATCTTTAAATAATAAAATACCATCAATAAATCTTCAATTATCCTTCTCTGATCACTTGTAGAATATGGTCAAACACAGTCAACTTTAGAGATCAATATCTTTCAATGTACAGACAATAAAACCATATAATTATATTATATGGATGTGCCTTGAATTCATGGACAAATTTTATTTTTAAATAATCTTCAAATTCATCCTATATCAAAAGATATAAACAAAATACTTAGCACTGGTTTTTCCTTTGTTAATTTCAAATACCAATGGTCACTGGTAAATGCAAATATTGCAGACACATGTCTTCATCTCAAGCTCCCTAAAATCTAAATCAATTTTGGTCCATTAATATCCTTACTATACTTATAAATTTAAATATCATCTCTCACCATTGATCATTTATTTGCACTTCCATGATTAATACACTTGGCACCCTTGCGTGCCTTCTAAGCACCCAACTCCATTTAGTTAATGCACTTGTACCACTTGGCAGCCCCATGTGCATTCTAAGCATTCTATTAAATTATTGACTTAATAGAGACCATTTATCTTAGATCCTTACTTTTGATATCAACCCACTTATTATCCCTACGTGCCCCTTGTGTACCCTGCAGTCAATCTCTAATGAACTTCTGCCACTTGGCATCTCTATGTGCCTTCTGAACATCCTTTTACATATTGACTTAATAAGCACCATTAGATCACTATATAAAAATATCATGCACTATTTTTTATCATTATATATTCATATTAATTACTCACCATATATATTCATTTCCTAATTAAATGCTCATTGTAAACCTTTGATATCACAAATTTGGCTCAGTATGGGAACCACTGCAATATGCTTGGAAGGCCAACTTTGCACTGTTATAAATTTTTATACGCTCAATGTCCAAACCTAAAATTTGAATGACATTATTAAATATCATATTGGAATCCATAAATGTATCAAAATTATCTTAAAATCTTCACACGTGTGAAATATAATATCATAAAAATTCTTTCTCAGCATTATCTACCAAGATGGCTACTTGAACCTAGACACTCACATGACTATTCTAATGAATTAATTTCACTTCAATAAATAATATAAGAACTAATAACACACCATATGATCTCTATAACATTACCATACCATTATTAACATCCATCAATTACCTATCCAAGTCAAACACTGAAGAACTATGCAAGAACACTGAGGCACATTGAAGCATGCTTTGTCATTGTCATTCCAGCATACATGACACCTTATCAACATCATTGGTCACCTTGGAGACATCATTGACAAACCTCCAATATAAATAATAAATTTTAAACCTCTCATCAAGGACTTCACATTTATCCTTGCCAAATAGATGGGTAAGAGTAATTGTCATCATTTTCTAGTATTTTACCTGTGAAGGATGATATTATATGTTGCATGGAGTGCATTTTAAGTTCATAAACCATCTACAAAATGGAATTTTGATAAACATCCCAAATTTCCTACTAAATTTTCTCATAATTATGGATACTAAATTTTATAAATTCAACCCTAAATATCTCTCCCATCATTTCCTAATTCAGTTGATTGCACAAGATTATTTGCATAAAACTATGCCCAATTTAAGATGCGATGCAAATATTTTATTCAACTACCTCCAATTTCAAAAAGTAGTAATGAGGAAGAAGCTAGTAGAGAGGTAGAAGATGAGGGGTTGGAAGAAATAATAGAATAAAAATAAGAATAAATGGTAATAGAATAAACTATTCCTTCAAACACACAACCTATAGAAGAGGACTTTATTGTAGCTACACAAGAACCTGTAGGGGAAAGAGTCTTGTAGCATAACCTTTAGCTACATAAGAGACCATGAAGATTAAAAGGAAACTAATCATCCATTATGATTCTAAGACACATGAAACAATAATTCCTCTTGTAGTCAAGGCCCCTAAAAATTCCAAGGTTACAATAGCTCCATGGAGATCCCACTGATTAATAGGTAAGATAACAAGAAGGCTAGTAACTAAGTCCTCTACAATTATTGTGAAGATTCAAAGGAAGAAGAAACTAATATTTTGGTAAATATCATTGAGGAAGTATCTATTTCTTCTAGTTTGAAGAAATAGAGGTAGATGTTAGAAAAAAGTGTTACCAAGAAGAGGATATATAGGGCCACATGGAAAAAGATCAAGAAGAATAGGTCCCTGTACCTTTGTAAGATGAATTTCTTACCTTGGAGCAAGCTCTTTAATAAATTGAGTGATCGAGAAGGAAGATGTAGGGTCAACCTAGAAATGGCTTGGATTCATTAGATATAACAACTTCACAGTTAAATCCATATGTAGATACCCATCCTACAACCAATACCTCCCATCATCCTATAATAGAAATATCACAAGCAGTCTCCACAACTACTCAAATAAAAAATTATATTCCCTCATTTTCCATATCCTCCAACATGATGGAAAATACAAAAAAATGATTTGAGAAATTTAGGAAGTTGAAACAAGATAATGTGAAATTGAATAAATAATCCACAGTCAAAGAAGAAAATATCACCAAAATACAAAGTAACATTGAGAACATGGACAATATTACCCGCATACTTCTTGATTGCAGACCTCCTGCCAAAGTATATTCAGTTTACTTATAAGAACAGTGACATAAATTCAGGTTTATGAGAATTTATTTTGATTTGTCTTGTGAAATATTTGACCCATTATCTTACTTTCAAATATATAGTGAAAGTTTAACTAAATTACAAGTTCAATCACGTAATTTTTATATTCATGACTATGTTGTGCCCAATAATAGAGAATAAAATCCCAATTTTTATGTAGGGGATATCCTTTTAAAATTAGTTTCAACATATTTTATTAATGAGCATAGATGAGGTCAAAATTTGGCTAATTATAGAGAAAAAGAGAATGAAAGTAAACTAGTCATAAGAAGTGAATCAAGAGACCCTGAGGTTGTGATGAAAGATTGGGATGATGTCATGAAAAGGCACAATGTTTAGTCTTGGTTTATGAGGAACAATGAAGTAGCCCAATATTTTTACTTAGGATTTAGAACCTCCATTTGCCCAATAACATAATAATCCTATTCGGAATGGTGGAAGGAACACACTCTTGAGTTGAAGAAAAAGGAACCATATTCCCCTTATAATATGAAGGCATCTTTTGACAAAGTTCAAAGGTATATCATGATTGTAGGTGAGTTAAAAACAAAACTCTGAATCATAATGTTTCATCCTCCCTTGTTTTGGTATCCTATACCAAATTGGAAAGGAAGGATTCCATTGAATAAATCAATAGAAGTCAAAATATGGCAACAATATGAACAAAGGAGAGGTTTTTATGGCCATCTACTCGGCAGTGTTGTCGACCCTATGGAATTTAAAGCCATATGTAAATTTGAAATGAACATGTTGGTTTCTTAGGGATGATCAACATCTTAAGTTGGGCGGTGTGATTAGTCCCATAAATGGCATACTTTGTGTATCCATTTGCATGTATATAACCTTCCATTTTACCATGCTTTTGACTAATCTCATGTATATCTTTGTTATAATAGCCATAATACATGAATAAAATTAAACTACAATATATCTTTAGGTAATTATATTCTTATCTTATAAATTAGAGTATAAATAGTTATCTTTTGTTTTATGGTTTCTTTCTCTCTAAATGTGTTAAAAATATTTTTGAGCAATAGGTATATTCCTAGAAATAGTTGACTATACATCCTAAAACAAAAGGAATTTGAGACATAACATCCTACAACCAATTAGCCGTGCACATCAAAAATATACTCCAAAGGGATAACTATTCTATAAATGGATCTAGAATAAGTTGTAACAATTGTGTATGGACAAAGTCAATGGAACTAAGGCAAGGAGATTTGACTGGACTCAAACTGACCAAACAAACCAGATTTGTCATGTAGCCGAGCAGTCTATCTAGGGAATGTAATCTATTAAATAATTATAAAAACCTCTATTATGTATTCAATAATAGAGTTTTTGAAGTCAGTCAGTAGTGGGAAATTAATTAAGAACAAGTATTTTTCAAGATAATAACAATATTGTAATTTCAGTATCAAACTTTAATTATTACATGTCATATTTATAAAAGCAACATTTTTTGTTAAAAGCAAGTTTGTGTTAAGAGAAGGATCAGAGTTCAAAACTAAATTAGGAAGGGCCCCCTTTATATATCTTGATATAAATATCTACCTCATTATTTAGATAAGTATTTTGTTTATTATTGTATTAGTAAGTTGATTTTTATATGTTTATTGGTTTTTATTTTAATTTATGTGATCTAATTAAATAAGCTTGTAAAATAAAAATTCATCTATTGTCGTTTCATTTCCTAAAAGTTTTTTTTATTTTCATGCAATTTATTCCTTTATTTCAATTCTTAGATGATGATTCACATAAGCATCAAATTAGTGAACCAAATATGCGCATACTATGGAGTCATCTTATCAAGCCTAAATGCCCTCAAGTTTGACAATTAATGAAGTAGAATGTCCAAGTTGTCAATAGCTACCCTCGCTCATGAGAGTTCAAGTGAAGTCTATTGAAGGGTGAATCTATTTCCCATCAATGCACAAGCTATTTGATGCAACAACATAAAAAAATAAGATAGTCACCTTCCACACTATGCCAACTTTCAAAGGAGATCAATATGGAGCAGGCCTGGTAGATTGGAAAAGACCTAATGTCACTTTCCCTTGCATAGGCTAGATTGATGATGTAAGAGCAATATTAATTTGGTAGTTGAGAAATCTATTTGTCTCCTCTTCTCTCTCATATTTACTTTCTTTATATATAGGACTTAGAATATTTTTTAAGGCATCCCTCTGCTGGATATAACAAGGCTCTACCAATTTCACCCTTCTAAAATCAATAAACTACTAATTTGCTTTCTTCCATCTAGTTTTTCATTGTATATGTCTTAAATTTGTATTGTGATTGTGATTTTAAATCTCTTTTGAGCTTTTTGAATGTAGTTGTGGACCCTTCCTATTTTAGTTTGATTAAATTGTAGACAATTGGCTCCTTTTGTAGCCTATAATTTATTTATTTTACCCCTATCATAGTTGTTTATGGGAATTATGTTTAATAAATTGGTCCTTTAAGGTCTTGGTTGTTGAATTAATTGATTCATACTTATATTATATGTGGGTTTCTATGTTTTGTTGATCTTTTCATGTGGTGAAAATTTCTTCCCCTTAGACTATTGTCTAATCCTCTTCACCTCTATGTAGCAAGACTTAATTTTATAGGTTATAGGCTTGTCTAATCAGCATTATATAGCAAATTAGTTGTGGATGATCTCCATCCCTCATAGTTATATCATAGGTCTCATACCTTCCTATGAAACAATGATGTAATAGAGGTCTAAATTAGAGTTATGTATGAGAAGTTTTAGGTTTTACAAGTTCTATTATGCAGTTCCAAGTAGGTAGAGGAATCATACAATATATGGTGAATCAACTCATTTATTTTTATTTTTTCCTTTTCCCTTTTACTTTTTACAAGTTAAATTAGTCTTAGTTTAATTGATCTACCTAGGGAACCAACTCTATCTAGAGATTCACTCCTCACACAAGGTCACCCATAACTCGAGTGTTTCCATTGTGTTAGTTTAATGGAGAAGCCTTGAAACCACATCTCCAAAGGGTACAACTTCAACATGATAATAGTTTCTAGCATGCTTGTTGGGATAATACCTCATCTACTAGCGAATTATTGGTGTTGTTCTTCAATATATGAACCTTTGGAGGTATTTCTACTTGCACCAATGGTAACTCTAAGTCCATTTTAGCTAGTTTTAGTGACCCAGGCACCTATTTCAAGTAAAAGGTTGGTGGTTTTTAGTGTATTTGTTATTTTACACACTTTCAAGAATTTAAAACTACTGAAATCAAAATTGACCTTGCTTTTCAACCCTTTATCTAAACTATATGCCCCATGAGACATCTCTTACATGGTCAGATTTAGAGTAAATTTCAACTTTCCACCTCCCTATCATGATATATAGGTCTTATTCCTCAAATTAGCATTTTTCATTCATTTTATGGGCCATATCATCTTGATAATGGTCCTTTTTTTCCTCATTACTTGAGTTATGTAAGTGACCATCCTTACCACCAAGAGCGTTATCCTTCCTTTCATCATCAACATCCTAATCAAGATTTTCATCCTTATTACCAGCCTTTTCAAGCATGTAATCAGCCCTATGGATCCCCTTCTACTCTAATTCATCCTTCTCATGCTCCTAATCAATCTCAAGTTGTTAGCATACTATCAAAATCCAAGTGATGTTTTCCATGTGGGAAACCCCATCTTTATTACCAGCCTTTTCAAGCATGTAATACAAGGAGAGCAATGGTTGATAGGGTATAGGAATCCATACATAAGGCCAAAATTTTAGTATCATTCCCTCAATATGATCCCATTTTTAAAAATTTACTTCCTCAAGAACCTCAAACTTCTCAACCAAGGAAGCCTTATTATACCAAACATCCTAATTTCAAGCCAAACCTTGTTAAGGCCACTCCTTTCATACCAAATCAAAAAGAAAAGAAAAAAAGAGTTATAAAAGCTAAGCCAATAAAATTTCCAAGTTTCAAAATCTCTTCATCCACCCCTCAAGCTATAATTGTTCATAAAGATCAAGGCATACCAAAATTTAAAAGGTTGATTGCTGAGTTGAAGGAGAAGGAGGAATACAAAGTGAAATATGTTTCTCTCTTTCCTAATAACTCATAAACAAGCCTATTATTCCCAAATTTCCAAGTTTTAGGAGTGTTTCTTCAACCCCAAAGCTAATCCATGAGTGAGAATAGACCACAATGCCCCATATTTAGCTTAGCAATGAGCATGTTCATCTTAATTCATCAGTTGAACCCTCTTGCCCTCCCACCATCTCCATTTTAAAAGGACCCATCGTATGGAGAGAAAATTAATACCATTTGGGTGAAGATGATAATATTTCAAGTGAATATGATGAGTAAATAACTACTTGCAATCCTCTTTATGCCACCAAATCAAAAAAATGAGACTTAGAACAAAGGAAGAAAATCAATTTAATTGGCATAAATTTGGTATTAATGAAGATAAAGTAGAGATTTAAATCAAGGAAATAACTTCTCATGTCCAAGAGGAGGTAATTATTTTTAGTGAACATTCTTGTTTCATTAAAGGCGGTGATTTAGTTTCTTATTGCAAAGAAGAGAACATTAATTTGTTTGAGCTTGAGCATGAGTTTGAGGAATTTCTTAAATCAGTCCAAGAGACCAAAATTTAGGTTGTGGGAGATTTTTAAATCCTTCCCAATGAAATTCAAATTCAAAATCATTTCCAAGATAGCTCAATTCAGCCTTTTGGGGAAAGCTTGCTTTCAAATTCAGAATTGAGTTAAGAAATCAGTTTTGAAAAGACAAAAGAATATCTAGAAGAGGATAATTTTTGGGATGAATTAGAAATACTTTTCATAGGTATACATACAAAAATTACATAAAATAATGAAAATCTCACATTAAATATGATAATGAGTAAAACCAACCTTATTTCTATGAGGATTATAGGTTATTTATCAACCTAATCATCAAGATAAAGAAGAAGCAAGGAATGTTTTGGAAAAAAAGGTTAATTTTCTTAGTATTAAAATAAGAGGATGTACTATTAGGTACTTTATATATCTAAAATATAACCAAGAGGATCCATTTCTATTCATGTTCACTCTAGAGCATAAGGAGGATTAGCATAAAAAGGCTAATCAATCCACTTATTCTTCTCAGTATAGTTATACAAGCCAAGTTGGGTGGGAAAATGAGAATGTCTTTAGTCTCTTAGAATGGAATACAAAGAATATTGATAACCTAACACTACTCAAACCATTTTTTTCTATCCATAAACATGTAATGCTGATGTAGAGCATCATTCACATACTCTGCTAAATTCAATCTTAACAACTGGAATTTTCAAACTTGTAATCAATCTTCTCTAACTACCCTTAGATATCCACTATGTATAGGATTTAACTTCAATATCTTGCATTATATCATTAACTATACTTCTTGATTTCCCTGATCTATCCCTATCACTCTGCACATATCTCATATCTTTCAAACTTTCCATTCTATTGACCTTTACTCTCTATTTCATGTCATTCCACACACTAGTTTATAATATGCTTTATACTTTTTTAGGCCAAAAGACCTCTTATCTTGAGCAAGGTTTTATACATACAACCTCTCAATATGAAGGATCTTTCTAGGACCTATAAACTTGTCTCCATGAAACTCACACCCCCTTAAAATATCAATCTTCTTCTTTGGTTATCAAACCCACAATCTCTCTAGAGGCTACTAGCCTTTTTTTGTCTATTTTACATGGTACAGACAAGTACCTCTAAGGTTTGAAAAAATGGTGTCATATTTAAGTACCCTCTAACCATTAATAACTTTTCACAAAGTTTCATTGACTGATTCTTTTTCTAAATACCATTTTTAGCCTCCAATCCTTGTCATACACCCTATCAATAATACAACTACCTAAAACACTTTGTGCAGACACCATACCACTATATAAACCTTAAAATATCCTTTTATATTATAATACCTTGTATTCTATTAAATTTCATCAAATTTTGATAGTTCAAACATAAGTTACACTACTTTTTGTCTCAAACCCTAATCTAAGGTTTTTGCAGACCCAAGAGCCTTCTTTTGGGCTTTAAATTGGTAGTGTGTATAGAGGTTTACATGGTTTTTTCCTTCATTACCCAAAATTCTCCTTACCTCTTCCTTGTTCCTCACCTTCTATCTAACTTCCTCCTAACCTAACTTACTTCTCCTATGATAAAGACTACTCTCTATGGAAAACCAAAACTTGTTACAAAAACAAGAAACTACTTTCTTTCCATAACTAATTATTGACAACTACTTTCACACAACATATACATCAAAAGACCTTATTCTTGGTCATTTGAATATGACATGGATGAGAAAAACCATTATAAACCCACTTAGACTCACACATGATCCTAACATAACATTTGCTACCATTGCATGACTCGACACACCCAAAAATGCTTCTAAACACATTTACCTACTTCAAATTTTTAAATGCCCAATTTGGTAGGAAAATGCCAGAGGGTTCTCTAGATACACTAATAAACCTTTATAAAAACTCAACTACCTTATAAGGCATGTTATAAGACCTAAGACACATATACAAAACTAACTTGACATCATAACTTGATGCCCCTGCATCATACTCTCAGGGCAAGAAAGAATGGAACTCGAATGCACTATTGTATGCTTATTTCATGTTTTCCAATTCTTCTCTCTAGGATCATCTATTACTACTCCTAATCCTTCATTATTCAACCACTCCTTTACTTTTCTTTCTTTCTTACCTCAATAATAGACCAACCTTCCTCCTTGCATGCTTGTCTCCTCTTGCGCTTCATATACACTCCTTCTTTCCTCCTTGCCTGTGTCATATGGGCTGATCATACCCCAATATGTTGTTGCTACCATTGTATTCTCAGCTTCTTCTACTTCTATCTTCATACCTACAACCAATAAAAAATCAATCTCTTTCATAGTTTTTGTCTTAATTAAATTCAATCCTCCATAAGGCTCCACATCTTCAACCTATTGTAATGTTGCTATCATTGCTTCTCCATGCTCTTTTCCCTCATTTATGTGAGATTTAACTATTTTGCATTTTATATTCCTTTTCCTTAACTTCACCATGCAAATCATTATCCAAGTCTTCTAATTCTTCCTCTAATTACTCATTGCTTTCATATATAAACAAAAATTCAGAATGCATATCTTCTTCATAGGGTTGCACTCCTTTATCCAAGCCTTCAATGAGGCTTTATATCTAACATGCTTATTATTTATCACCTTCATCACATAAATAGATGTTATTACCTTCTTATTATACACACAAACTCACCTCATTCACCTCAAAATTCTATCCAGCCTCTTATTTACTTAGTTTCTCATTCAACCAAAACATTTGCATCTCTTTTTTGAGTTGTTTGCATAATAACTTCTTTTGTGTTCTCTCTTCTCTCATTGCTTGTATCCTTATTTTCTTCATCTATTGCCTTATTGGCAATTTTCATGTCTTATTTCTCATCACCCATCCATATTTTAATCTTCCCATTTCTCTCACCTATTTTATCATGACCAACAACCTATCCATCTACTAGCTCATCTCTTGCATCTCCTTCTTCATATTTATTCTCTTCTTCTCCTTCCGGTAGCTCTCATAAAATTTTCCCTATTTATTCTTACCTCTCTTTTTCCTCATCTCCTTAAAAATGTATAACAATTATTTTGTCTCATCTATACCTATATCTCTCTTTGACAAGCCTTCATTAACTTCCCACATCTTAACCTTTCTCTTGGTCTCTCTTCTCTCTCTCTCTTGACCTCTTGACCTCAACTGGGTCTCTCTTCTTGTCCTAATTTGGGACTTCCCCTCTTGTCCTACCTATAGGACTATCTCAATTTCACCTATTATCTCTCTCTCATGAGATTCTCAATATCTCTCTCATTCATCAAGCCTTCAACTAGATTCAGGGCTGGCTACCTATCTCTCTTTGCACTTTTCACTTTCACTCACAACATCAATACTATCTCATCAACATAACATAATAAAAAATTGAAAAAGAAACATAGATTATACCTTATTTTATCATTAATATCCTTGATTATTTCCCAATGAACATGTTGTGCTCTAATACCAAATTATGTAGAGCATCATTCACATACTCTGCTAAATTCAATCTTAACAGCTACAAATATAAACTTGTAATCAATCTTCTCTGTCTACCCTTGGTTATCCACTCTGTATAGGCTTTGACTTCAATATCTTGAATTAGTTCATTGAATATACTTATTTATTTCCCTTCTCTATATCTATCACTCTGCATATATCTCATAATATTTCACACTTTCTATTCTACTGACCTTCACTATCTATTTCATGTCATTCCACACACTAGTTTACAATATGCTTCATACTTCTTTTAGGCCAAAAGACCTCTTGTATTGAACAAGGTTTTATACATGAAACCTCTCAATATGAAGGATATCTCTAAGACTCACCTATAAACTTGTCTCCATAAAACTCACACTCCCTTAAAATCTCTATCTTCTTTGGTTCTCATACCCATAATCTTTCTAGAGGCTACTATCCTTTTTTTGTCTATTTTACATGATACAGACACGTACTTCCAAGGTTTGAAAAACTAGTGTTATATTTAAGTACCAACTAACCATTACTAACTCTTCACATATTTTCATTGATTGATTCACCTATTAGATACCATTTTTAGCCTCCAATCCTTGTAATTTAGCCTTACATTAGGTCTCATACACCCTATCAACAATATAGTCACCTAATACACTTTGTACAGACACCATATCACTATGTAAACCTAAAATATCCTTCTATATGATAATACCTTTTATTCTATCAAATTTGGATTGTTCAAACACAAGTTACACTACTTTTGTCTCAAACCCTAATATAGGGTTTCTATAGACCTGAGAGCCTTCTTTTGGGCTTTAAATGAGTTTCTTGGACTTTAAAACTTGAAAAAAACATAAAAGGGTACACTTCCCTTAAATACACCTCTCATATGCTTTAAATTCACTTGATAACCTCTCATTCATGTTCTAACATGGATTTGGTAACTTCTTGTGAACACAGTTAGGATGAAACAAACCAATATAGGGTCTGAAAGTATCTTGGTTTGTCTAAAGGTTATTTGATCATTCCATTAGTACTTTTACCACTATATTGACTTTATTTATTTATATTTTATGCCATCATCAACCCCATGCCTTTCCTTATTCAGATTTGCAAGCTAAAATAGGGTTTTAAAACATAATCATAAGGTTTGTTACAAGAATATGCAGGGTCTAAATGTAAGTTAACTAACTTGAAGGGTTTCAAAAGGTATTGTCACTCATTATTAACATTCCTCATCCTCCTGTATGATTCACACCTATAAATGAAACCATATAACACCATGTTAGTATGTTGCTTGTAAATAAAGTATACAATTAGTTTAGTTATGGAAACTTTATCTCTTGTTGGACACCAACGCAATTTGAATTCTTAAGAAAGACAATGATCCTAAGATTTGAATAGCATATGAGTACTCACACAACACCATTGGTTAAAGAGGATCCTTATTATTAGTTTGTAAGCCTTGTTGACTATGCATAAAACACTTACATTTTAGTCCTACAGAACAGAGTTCTTACAATTTATACTACACACTACTATTTCCAAAACCTTTGATGTTATTACCATATCAAATTGTATTCAAGAAACAATACCAATCCATAGTTTTAATGTATTTATTCCAAACAAAATTCAATCTTTATTGCTTTTCTTCATAAATATATGCATGGTTCTATC
Source organism: Torreya grandis (assembly GCA_037957365.1). Taxonomy (NCBI): domain Eukaryota; kingdom Viridiplantae; phylum Streptophyta; class Pinopsida; order Cupressales; family Taxaceae; genus Torreya; species Torreya grandis. The sequence continues at coordinate 988,179 of JARHVA010003280.1, read as the reverse complement.
ACATGGACAAATCATAGATGTTTAAATGATTTTTTTCTCCATTACCCAAACTCCTACATACCTCTACCTTGTTCTTCACCTCCTATCTAACTTCCTACTAACCTAAATTAATACTCCTATTATAGATTCTACTCTTTATGAAAAACCAAAACTTGTTACAAAAACAAAAAACTACTTTCTTTCTATAACTAACTATTGACAACTACTTTTAGTCTTCGTCATTTGCCTATAACATGTACAAAAAATACCATTCTAAACCCACTTAGACTCACACATGATCATAAAATAACATTTGATACCATTACATGACTTGAAAAACCCAAAAATGCTTCAAAACACATTTACCTAATTCAAATTTTTAAATGCCCAATTTGGAGGGAAAATGCCAAAAGGCTCTCTAGACACACTACCAAACCTTTTTAAAAGTTCAACTGTCTTCTAAGGCATGTTATAAGACCTAACACACCTAAATAAAACCAAATTTAAATCATAACTTGATGTCCCTACACTAAAGTTACATAAATTTGGTAAGGAAAGGTAACTACTTTGCTATGCCCGTTAATGGATTTAGCTAGCATAATCTTTCAAACTAGTTAGAATAAGTCAGTTTAGGATAGATTAGATGTGTTTTTGTTTTCTATAAGTGTTTTTTCATTTGTGTTTTATATCCTTGCCTTCTTGTTTTATAATTTTTGAGGTGTTTTTAGTTTGTTTAGAGTTGGTCCAATAAGTTTCCATCTTTAGTTTGGGTTCTTTCTTGATTTTATGCCTGATGGACTTGATAAGGCAAATAGTCTTTGCTTAGTAGGAAATAAACTTGTAGAGGTCACCAAAATGTTAAATTTTCTAGTCACCCTTATTTTTAATTTAGTATTCTAGTTGTTATCTAGGTCTTTTGAGTGGCCATCTCTTTAAGCTTCATATCCATCATGTCATTAGAACAAGTTAAGGTCTCTTGACATTGTTTTATAATGTTTTAAGCAATATTTAAGGTCTTAAATTGTCTTTAGAATTTTTTAAGTTATCTTATCATGTTTTAAAGTTTCATATCATGATAATCTTGGTCAAATTTCCTGTGTAACTACCTTTTTTCCAATTAATACAATCCTTTATCTCAAGCCCACATAGGTTTGAAGAAGTCAAGCTAAGTATTGAAAGCTTATATGTTTAAACACATTGTGAGGCTAAGAGAGAATCTTGTGGATTTATTAAATAGTTTAAACCTTCCATACACATATTATTTTCCTTCTTAAACCTCCATGATAGGTTTCAACATGCATGACAAAACCTACAAACATATTTCGAAGGGAAAAAAGTAGAAAAGTTAGTTTTGCATAATATTTTAGGTTGTTTGAAGGATTTATAAGATATTTCATGCCTTACACAATTGGGTAATGCATCCTAAAAAAAAATTCAGCCTCTAAAAACTTCATCATGCTTCTTAAAGCAAGAGATTACAACACAAGGTTAGAAAACCCGTCAAAGGAGCTAGTAGGTCATGGGAAAAGGTTAGGTTTTGATGTATTTGTGGTTTTTGTAACCCAAAAAAGGATTGTAAGTTGAAGAGGGGTTTTTACATATCCAAAATAATCAATAATAAATTTTTGAAATCCTATAAAACTCAATATGTAAAAAATTTTAGCTATGGGCATGCTTGCTACCATTAAAACCTTAGGTGATACAAAAAAAGTCATAACTTGAGTTCTAATCAATTATTGAAATTCATAATAAGGGTATGTTTTGATGTTTTATAAATTTTTGAGGTGGTTTTATGTTCATACCATACATTAGGAGAGATAAAATGTAAAAATACAAATCTACACTTTTCGACAAAAAACTTGTCTAGGAACCTTAAAACCTCCATATTCTAAAAAATACTTACCCAAAAGATCTTAAACTTGGAGTATAGATAAATGAAGATGTATATTTTAATTTAAAATTGATTTCATACTAATTGGATGAGTATAGATCAATAAATTATCAAAATATAGGTATGAATTCAAGGGAAAAGTATAAATTTGAGGGCTAAAAAGATATAATGAACAAATGTCATCATTGATGTAGGATATCATAGACTTTAACAAGTGTCTTCACCATATTTTAAACATGTGGAGATATAATGAAAACCTTCAAACCATAATTAAGGCTTGGAATGCTCAAGGAGAATGTATGCCAATGCAAGACGTATGTCTTTCATGAAGGCTACAAAGCACATCTCTATGGTTTCAAATGATGAGAAAAATAAGTTAGAAAGTATGTATAGCCTCCATTCAATAAATTTCAAGAGTATCATCAAGGAGTATGAATAAATTTTGAGACAAACATGCAATCTCCTAGGCCTCTCCAAGAGGCCTCCTAATAGGCTCTATTATTGATTTCAAACACTTTAATTCTATCATATGTCAACCATGGGAGGTATGTTAAATAGTCCCAAAACATTAAGTCAAGTCATTCATGAATATATTAGAGATAAATGTTCATTAAGATCATGATGGATACTTAAAGTGTTTGAAAACTGATCTCAAAAAGTTTAACCTCCTCTAGTAGTGGGCATTTATGACAAACTTGTGCAAGAAAGAGTGGTGAGTGGGAGGGCTCTTCAAAGCAATAAGACAATTATTTTCCAAGAGTGGAGCACCCTTAAAGAAACCATTTACCAAATCCACCATACATAATCTCTTAAGGTAGCATGAGAAAAAATATTGTCTTCACCTTCCCCACTATGCCAACTTTAAAAGGAGATCAATATGGGGTAGGCCTAGTACATTGGAAAAGAATTAATGTCTCCATTTTCCTTATCTCTTTTCCTTACATATGATGCATTGATGATGTAACAAAAACATAATGAGGTAGTTGAGAAATTTATTGGTCTCCTTTTCTCTCACATCTTTACTTTCTCTATATACTGGACATAATATTTTGTAAGGGATTGCTCTACTAGATATAACAAGGCTCTGGCAATTTGAAGTTTTGTAAATGTTGGCTTTTAGCCTTCTAAAATCAATAAAGTACTAATTTACTTTCTTCCATCTAGTTTTTCACTATGTATGTCTTTAACTTCATTTGTGATTATGAGTTTCACTCTTTTTTGAGCTATCTAAATGTAGTTGTGGATCCAATTCAACCCCTTCTACTTTAGTTTGATTAAATTATAAATACTTTACTCATTTTATATCCTGTAAATTTTTTTACCCCTATCATAGATGGTTATGGGAATTGTGTTTAATAAAATAGTCCTTTAAGGTATTAGTTATGATAGTACCTAATTCATATTTGTATTCTATGTAGATTTCTATGTTTTGTTGATTTTTCCTTGTGGTGAAAATCATTTCCCCTTGGACTATTGTCCAATCCTCTTCACCTCTGTGTAGGAAGACTTACTTTTACAAGTCATAGGTTGTGTATTACTAGAATTATAAAAAAAATAGTTGTGGATGATCTCCATCTCTCTAGTTATATCATAGGTCTCGTACCTTCCTATTAAATATTTATGAAACAGAGGTCTAATCTGAAGTTATGTATGAGAAGTTTCAATTTTTTCAAGTTATATTATGCAATTCTAAGTAGGTAGAGGAATAATACAATCTATGGTGGATCACCTCATTTATTTTAAGTTTTTCCTTATCTTTTTCCTTGTTTCAAGTTAGATTAATCTTATTTTAGATGATCTACCTAGGTAATCATCCCTCTTTAGAGATTCACTCCTCACACAAGGTCACCCAAAACATGAATAGTGTTTCCATTGTGTCAGTTGATGGGAGAAGCCTTGAAACCACTTCTGTAAATGGTGAAACTTCAAAATGATAAAACTTATGATCTATTTAAGAATGGAAGAAAGGTTAAAGATTTTGTTTGTTCTTATAAAGTAAGTCATGTCTATAATGTCAAATAAACCTTGTATTTATAGACTTCTTGGATTGATTTTAATTGTTGGATGGAGATCAAGATGTTTGGTTAGAATTTAGTCCAATTTAGAAAGTTGATGATATCAATATTTGGGGTTTGAGTCAACATTAATTAGGCATGGGTTTGCATTTTATGATATTTGATTATATTTATGCTAATGGTTTGATAAACTCTATCTATGCCATGTCATCACTCCACTATAGAGGGTTGCCAAAAAACATGTGATGCCATGATGATGTCATGATTCCAAATATTTAAATCCACCTTCCATGTGAATGGAATAATAATTCAATTAATGAATTTAGAAAAGAGGAAATTTTAAATCTATGAAATTTCCCATTAGAAGAAGATCAGGCTAATTAACAAAGGTTAATTAACTTAATGCAAAGAGATGCAACTTTTGAAATTTGAATAACCATTTGACCTAATTAATCTAAAACATCCCTTGTATAGTCATAATTTGAATCAATATCAATTAAGTGAAGTTGATGATTAGATACGGTGTATTGCCCAAATAGGGGATGCCCCGATACATTTCAGAACATGCATGTCAAGTGTATGGGAAAATTTGGGTGTTTTAGTGATTTTGAACCTATTTTAAGTGTTGTTGTAGAAAGTTAGTTTGACTATAAATTTAACTTGAATGTGATGAAATTAGAGTGTCTACATTTTTCCCATGTTTGAAAGTCCATTACAACACACTCGATGAAGCAATAAATTTTTAAAGAATGAAAAATTTGTTAAAATCATTTGATAATTATTTAAGAATGATGTGTTCACATTTTGTTGAATTTTCTTCATTTTTTAAAAAAAATGAGTTCATACTAATGCCCCAAATGATGTTTTGGATACCCAAGATGCCCCCTCAAGGGATCAGTCAAAAAAATTGATGGATGGGCCTTCAAAAATAATAAAATGGGGCTATTTATGGTAGAAGAGGTTGATATATGGATAAATTATAAGAAAACAAGAGGAAAATTGGACCACAAAGTCACCTATAGGCCTTCAAGGAAGAAGAATGATGGAATGGAAGGGAGGTAGGGGTAAAAAATCAAATTTAGGGCTATAATTTTACGTCTAAGGTGAAAATAGATCATTTTAACCTTCTCCTATTGAAAAATTGTTCTCTAGATTTGGACATGAGATAATCAAGCAAAATGACACTCATTAAATGATAAAATCACCATGGTGAGTGAGTATGCAAATACAAATGACCAATAGGGATCAGGACCTTGGTAAGTACTTTCACTTTTTGAATTTTTTGCATTTAATGCCTTATAGAAGTAAGAATATCAACAAAATAACCATTTTCAAAATGATAATATTGCACATGCAAATGGTGATATCTCCAATAAAATGATAATAATGCAATGAAATTAATGATTTCATGACCAAATCAATGATATCACTAAAATGGGTAGGAAATGCCAAAAATGCCCAATTAGGTGGAAAACACCTAAATAGAAAGAAAGTGATGAAAATAAAGATAAAACCCTATCAAATGGTGATATCACCATAATAAACGATAATATTATAAAAATGGCCAAAAGCTGGGAAATGAAGATAACACCATGCAAAGCAATGATATAATTATGTGAAATGACAATAACTTAATACCAAATGGTGATATCACCAAAATGGCTAAAGAGCTTGGAAATAATGATAACGCCCTATGAAATGATGAGATAGCCCTAAAAAATGATGATATCACCAAAATTGGTAGAAAAAGGGATTGAATTAGAATAAGTGTTTGTCTGATGTGAATGTCGAATTATATGTCTTAGATAGGTATAATGATTGTTTTTGATGTGAATGTATTATTTTGGAAGATGATTATTGTTAGATATATAGATAGATTATTTTTTGTATCATGTTGACATGTTTATGATTGGAAAGAGAGAGTTTCAATATTGATCACTTGAGAGCAATGCTCATGTATATTATGACATCTAGGAATATGGATTAAGGAGACCTTGAAATTCTTATAAATGAGTGGATTGAGACACATTATGAAAATGCCTATGATTTGAAAAAACAAAACCTACCTATTATCACTAACCAAGTGTTGGCACTCAGAGATGAGCATGTTATACCAACCTACTAGAGAGGCAATAGTTACATTGGAAGATGTGTGGCAAATACTCTACATCCTTATCTAGGGGTCCATGATTCATTGGATGTAACAAGAATGGTTAGTAGTGATAGAATACCTAATTTTCATGACTGGTTTCATGAATAAGGATGTACTGATTAATATAGATGCACTAGAGGACCTATAATTCCTTGAAGATGGATCACAAACATTGATTAATAGGGAGTTTGTGATTTTTATGGCTATTATTAGTGGCATATTTATTCCTAACAAGAGAAACTAATTTTTTCAAATAGGCCTGATATGAGTGATCTGACACATGATATACTTGACCACATGTTTTTCTTAGGGCCCAATATTATTAGCCTAGCTTTACACACACACACATGCATATATGCATATGATTCCCTATCATTAAGGTAGGAGTATTAGGTCCTACACATTGATGCAAATCTTGGCATGGGATCTTGTTATGATAGAGAAACTAGTGGGAGGAAATAACAAAAAAAACCAAATGATTCATTGGTTTATGGTTGGTAATTTATAGGAGGGGATAACAGGTGTACCAAAGAGATTTATATTTCTATCAATAATTGATCAAATAAATGGTCAATGGTGACTTTATCTGGTGACCATACATACACATTCATTTTGTTTGATGATAGGATGACACTGTGACATAATTAATGACTACCCCATGCTACATTATAGGCCATCATGACTTTATAGTATAATGATAAAAACCATATCATTTTCAAAGTCAATTTGAGTGGTAGCAAGATGTATCTAATGAACCTCATTATTTTTCCCATGTGATCTAAGATATTAGTGAGTGGGGGCCTCCCATCCCTAGAACATCAATAGTTTTAAGCTTCCTAAAATTACTTCTAGTGGCATGTTTGTATGAGGAAGGAATATTAGATGCAAGGGTGACTATAACATACACAACTTGTGGTCACAATTTAGAACAGTGCAGATGACTAGACCTAGGCCTCCATTGGGTGAAAATATGAGGTTGTGACAATGAAGACAATAGAGTTAGGCTAGGTTAATGTCTAGATAGGTATAGAGGTATGGGATAGTTTAGGTGTCCCTTTAGATACATACACCACCATAATAGGCACCAACGTAGCAAGTGATACCTATGGTTATAGACTCTGGATTTGAAATTACTAATAATGATAGATATAGTAGTAGTAGTAGTAGTAGTAGTAGTAACAATGGTGGGGAGTATTTTGAGTAAGACATTGATATGGAAGAGGGTCTTGGTATATATAGAGAGGAAGGGAAGACATATATATATATATATATATATGACACTAAGGTGACCTTTCATTTCATAGGAGGGTTAGGATATGATAGAGTATAGTCATTAGACTAGGTAGGGCCATCTCAGCCAATTAAATTAGAGGGTGACTAGACAACTCTAGATAGGCTAAAGAGGGAGATAACAGCTAAGATCATAGATATCTTAGGGATAAATGAGGTGGTTGGGTTGTAGAGGTAGTTGGTAGGGGCCTAGGGTGAGGCTACCAAGTTATAGGGCCTCATTATAGAGTGAAATATATATATAGACACACTAATGGGGCATGGTGCATAGATTATAACTATCCATGGGAAAATCATCATGAGTAATTAGAGTTAGTTACAACTATTAGCCAATAAAATGAGGCCAAAATTAATGCAAAGGATCCATAAGGAGTGAGATATAACCAAATAGATTATGGCAGAGCAGGGGTTAGCTAGAGCACTAGATAATGTGGTACAAGCCAATGATGATTCACTATAGGTGAATGATGAGGCTAGATACTATCATAGTTTACCATTATGGGATAGGGAACCAAGATTTTAGGAGCACACTTAGAGATATAGGTATAGCCATACGTCCAAATCACATCATACCACAACACCAAAGAGATCATTGGCATATTCTCCCTCATAATAGAGAGTGATATGCCCACACATTAACCACCACCACATGGTATAAGTTAGAGATTTTAGAAAGAGAGTTCATAGAGGAACCTTTCAAGGGATCATCAGAGTCAAAATTGATAGTTGATTATAAATATGCATTTTTTATTTTATGATGTATATATTATCTTGATGTATATTCATTATTTTGAGATGTACACATATATTAATTTCTATCACATGATGTATATATAAATTGACATTATTTTGATATATACAATTTTGTTTATGATTTGATTGATGTTGACTCATGTTGGTAGAGTACATCTTTGAGATTGATGTGGATGTATATTTTTTTCCCATGATTCTATTGTGTTTAATGTCTATGATGATGTTGTACTTAATTTAGATATCAAATGTGATTGATTTTTATGATGTTTTAGCATTTAATCATGATTTAAAATGTTTATGACTAGTTGATATGCTTATTGGTGTGTGTGTATATATATATATATATATATATATATATATATATATATATATATATATATATATATATATATCATGATTTAGCATACATGTAGCCATATTATTTAGTTGATTTACTTTTATGATGTAAAATGTGATGATGTTCTAATTTGTGTAGAGGAGCAGACATAGCCATTTTTCATAGGATGGTTTATTTTCATGTGACATTGTATATAAGTCTCTCATGCACTTGATTTTTAATTATGGATATAAGATTATATATCATAAAAATAAAATGAATCATGATAACACTATTACCACTTATGTAGGAACTAGTTTAGATACAAATACTAACAACTTAAGTTCAAGATATTGAAAACCAAGACTTAAGTGTAAAATTAAATGTATTAAACAAAAACAAATAATGGAATGAAATAAATATACAAACAAGCAAGAAAAGCCAAAAACACAACTAAAAAGTAATTAAAAAATAAGGAATCATTGGTATATGAATATGATAATGAGATGTTATTTTTGCATGTTGCCCTTAGATGGGAATGAAAGAAGAAGGAAGAAGTGGATGAGCTGACACCAAATGCCCCATGCAAATGAATGTTGCCTACATAGTCTGAGTGGACCTTAGGCTGATGTAGTTATCTCAAAAATGGGAGAGAATAAAAAGTGATAATAATGATTAGGATGAAACTATTATAGGAATAAGGGATGAAAATGACTCATAAAATGGGGAGGGAATAAAATAAAATGGGATCACAAAATGGAAATATCTTAGGAGAAGAATAAATATCAAAATTATGAGAGCATAAATTTTAGGAGAAAAAAACTGATAGTAAAGCTACGCAAAAATTTGTCTATATTCATGGATTATGTACTCAGTTTGTTGGATATATATTTATTTTGTCCTATCTCTGTGAATTTTAATAGGTTAGAATATGAACAAACTTCACTTTTATCACCAAGTATGATAAGAATATGAATATTCATAGACTGTAAACATCTATATATTCTTATGTTTGTAAGAAGGAGAGGGTTTCACCTTTGAAGGGATCAACAGAGACTATTTTGGTTATGGTTACCTATTGTGTTTCTTACTTTGTTCCTTGCATGTGTTCTCATGTATAATGTTTTCTTTAATTTCTATCTAATAAACTCTAAATACTCTATAAATTTTAGTGAATTACTAGTTGTTCCTACTTCCTACTTAATGCACAATAATTTATCCTGCTATGTTTTCATTTTCCAACCTTTTGTATGAAAATGATGTATAATCTTATGCACTAAAGTATAACTTAGCTATCCTCATCCTTAGCATGTTATGATGCTTTAAGAACCTCTACTAACAATGGTGTAATGAGCATGGAAACACTCCTTCTGAAGGAAACTATGCTAAGATGGTTACCAGGTCAGAGAGACATTGAGACATGGTTAGACCAAAAAATATGTAATTTTACAAAATAAGAATCCAAATGGATTGGTCTTACCACACAAAAAATCATTCAATAACATATCTATGGAGATATTTATGAAATAATTTGGTGCAAGTTGTCTGAATTTCTAGATAGTTGGTTAGCACGGTTGGAATATTATTAATTTAACCCAATAACAAAAGAAATGATCATTTAGACAAAAGAAAAGATATATCAGTTGCAAAATTTAGAAACTAATTAGATGAGGGAAATAAATTATTGGGTTGATACCAACATAGATAGATACATCACCAATTTTTTAGTACAAGGATACATATCTTTCTAAGATGTACATGACTTATTTGTCAGAGGAATTAGAGGAAATTTTTTTAGTGACTACCTCTCCTTGTGAAGATGTTGGTTATGGACAAGACCATGGTGCCTACTCTAGAAAATATGGAATAGTTACTTTGAGCATATGGGAGTGTGTGTGTGGCATGATAGTGAATGATCAGTAGATGAGTAGATAAGGACTAATCATCAATCTAGAATGGAGATACAAGGGAAGAAGAGTTAGAAGAAAAGTCTGGATTCAGAATGTGAACTACGACAACAAAATAGATGGAATAAATAGAAGAATACCCACGTAGTTATGAGTAGAGGTAAGAGTATTAGTAAATTAGGTGATGAATGAATAAGAATATGTGATGAGTGAGATCAAAGAGATGAAGGATGAATAATTAAGAAAGAAGATGATGAATGTTGGTAGAAAGAAAGAAGTGATGAAGAACGAGATGAAAAAGAGATGTTCAAAGAAGAAGGTGATAATAGTGTAGAAGTAGAGTAGTTAGATGATATATGTAGTGCACACATACCAAAATGGGTATACCAAAATAAGGATATGAAGAATTTAACAAAAAATCAAAACACAATCATAGATTAATCATAGGTTTAAGCACAAAAGAAATCATAGGAAAGAATCATTCACTAGAAGAGCACACATCCCCATAGCCCTATTGACCATTTTTACCATAGGACAAAATGGGTCAACCCCCTATAGTCAAAATCTTGTATAGGGGATTTTTATAATTTCATAGGGTATTTTTTAGTTTATTTGATGTCATTTTATATGCCATTCTAGCTTTGGTCATAGTCTATCTTAGTCATTGTGTCATTTGGTGTCTTAGGGGTCATTTTAAAGTCATATATTCAAGTGGTAGGTTTTCATGGTATCCAAACAATAAATATCATATAAAGAGTTCACACAGGCCTCAAAAAGTTCATTCAAGATTTAAAATATCAAGTAGTAGCTCAAGCACAAGCCTAAGTGAATCAAGCCATCACCAGGATGTCATCCAAAAATGAATGGACTAGCTCACTTGTACATTTGGTAAGTTCACTTAGAAATCCTTATGAGCCAAAATGTTTTAGCAACATGTAGTTATTCATGGTAGGAATATTCTCTACAAATTTAAAGTATATGCAAGCTTCTTGGATCAAGTTATGAGTGTTTAAGTTTGGACCTGCAGCTTAAGACATTCATGTTAACGTCAAGATTGAGCTCTATAAATTAAAATTTTGGGTTCAAAATTACTTAAAAGGTTTAAAGTTGATCAAAATATAATGATCTATGTGATCTTGCATACTAACACATGAGATCTAATGGTTAACACCGGGGTCAAACATGTCAAAAGGTCCCTGGGCTAAAGCCCTTTAAAAAGATACAAGTTGGACAAGATCCTATAGTGTAATTTCATCAATCAAATGATCAAATATTGTGTAATAATTAATATGAAAGTGGGTCAAATATAGATTAATGATCAATGCTCAATCTTACTGATAATCCAATAGCATAAGCTTGACTGATAGGAAAGTGGGCCCAATGATATCTGTAGCTAGCATTTATTCATGCGTCGTGATCTAACAGTGCAAATGAAAGTCAACATGTCAAAATCTTTATGGTAGGAAATCAATAGACCACATTCATTCATACAAAGGATATAAATGGCATGTAAGAGGTCAAAAGGTCAAGATTTGATAGTGAGGATCTGTGAAGCCAATGGGAATAAATATAAGTTGGAGCATTTTCATTAGCCTGAGCAATTTTTTATGGACAAAGTCAAACTAAAAGAGCAATTTTTGACTAAGGCAAACAAGGTATTGTAGGGATCATCTCGTCACCATTGGAGCTCAGTTGAACACCATTAAAGGGACACATTAATTTAGTTAGGATAAAGGACATAAATGGATCACCATTAAAGCTTAATATGGACCTTTGGCTTAAGGGTTTATGTTATGCAGGGTTCATCTTGACTTTGTTTACCATTTTTAAAAGAAAGATCCATGCATATGGTGAACTCTCGATTCTTGTAAATATAGAATAGGTATATTTTAGACCTAATATCATCAAGAAAGGGGGCCATATAGTATATAGGTCTGCATTTACATAATGACTATAGGAAAACCAATGGTTTGAGATTGGTTTTCCATCCATAGTGGACCTATGAATATGGGGAAAAGTTTGAGCATGATCCAGTTTAAACAAGAGATAGAATTTCAAAGGATGCCACAAAGGCATACACATAAACCCCAACAATTTCATCTCTAAGACCAATTACATGAAAAAGACCATTCTCTCCACTTTTGCATGCCACGATGAACCAATGAAGAGTAGTTAACACTAGGCCAAAGCTCTAATAGATTGATTTGATGGTTGTAATTTCATTAATGCTAGGACCCATCTCAGAATAACTTGATCCCACCATTGTAACTATCAGGGAGCATCAATGAGGGAATAATGTAATTGTGCAACCACTTGAAGTAACCTAGATCAATCAAGAAATCTTGAATAAGCATAAGTATAGAGGAAATTTTAATTATGGTTAAAATGGATTTAACCTCATTTATTCCTCTTTTAGTGCCAAAATATCTCTCTCTAGTGGCCCTTTTCTTCTATAAATATAGCCTTTGAGCTATTTTTAATTATCCCTCAGGCTGGTATGATGAGACTCTACTAGAAATTATATTCTACACCTCTTGGATTAATGAATAGATCATTTTCATAGTTTTTTACTAATATGTGATTAATGTTTTGTATTGTTTTTATATGAAAAAGTGGTTGTCATCTTCCCTTTACAGTTCCAAGTTCAACCCAAGTGCTAATAAAATTTTCTTGTAGGTCATCTAGTGTGTCTTAAGGTTGATGTCTCAGGTATAGAGTGGATAGTTGAATGAAAGTGCTTCCAATAAAGCCTTACCCTCATTTCCCTCCAGCCTAAGTCTATCAAATTGACCTCTAGGTGAAGCATTATTGTTTGGAAACCATTATAGACACTGCATTAGTTCTATTCATAGTCTATTAGTAAAGCATTATAGACACTACATTAGTTCTATTCATAGTTTATTAGTGTGTTAATGATTTCAATCTTGAGAGTGGATCTTTGAACATTTAGTGCATCACCTCCTTTAAAGTAAGTTCAATTCATGCAATCTCTAACTCTTTTCCCTAAAAGTAATTAGTTGGAATAAATAAGAGTATTTTAGGATACATTCAGGGAGCTATCCCTTAAATCTAGAGGATCATTTCTAATATAGGTATACCCACATACCTAGAAATGTTTCCACATTTCCCAAATCTGGAAGAAGCTTGAATTACTTATTTTAGGGTTAAAATTTTGGTGACAATAATTTTGCCATGCCCGGTGGGACCCATTATCTTCAAGATAACTTGTCAAGGTGAATGTTGGCTTGATAAAATCATCTATAATTTGGTGTGCTACTCATCTTTTAGTGACTCCTTCAAGGTAAATCTGGTTCAAGGCCATTATTTTTTTATAAATTCACCTTCATAAATCATGGTCCTCACTAGGTCATCCTCTAGTAGAACATTTAATCCCATTAACCCACCCATTCAACCTAAAATTCCTCATAAAGTCCACTATCCATAGCCTAATCTACCCTTTGAATAACAAGTAGATTTTGTTAGAGAGGAAGAGAGTGAAGAGGTTGAAGAAGTTGAAGATATTGAAGAAGAATTCATGGATAGACCTTATGCTTTCCCTACCTTCAATACTAGAAATCCAATTCAACTTCAATTATATGATGTCATTCCTCCTAATGCCATAAAATTTGTGCCCACATTCAATGGTGAGAGTCATGTCACACCTAGTGAGCACTTTAGAGATGTTTATAACTTTTGAAGTTTTCATAATATTGTTTGAGATAAAATTTCCATTAGAATCCTTGCCATGTCCCTTAATTGGAAGCATCTTGATTGGTATAGGAATCTAGAAGGTGGATGCATCACAACATGGGATGAGTTTGAATTGTTATTGAATTCCAGATTTGGAAATGAGAGTGACCATGCCTCTCTCATACATCAGCTCAACATGATAAAAAGGGGATACAAATAAATAATGCATGACTTCAACAAAAGGTTTTAGAAGACTTGGCATAGATTTCCTTCTCCCATGAGACCATCTACTAGCTTTGTGTTCCCTACTTACTTGAAAGCCATTAGGCTTGAAATTGTAGTCATGATTCAATTTATGGGAGGTTCCACTCTTCCTAAAGTGTATGATCTTGCTATCAAAGCTAAGAATAGTCTAATCCAAGCTACAAGATTACCTCCTAAGATGTCTATGGCTCCTTTGTCTCAAACTTATGCTATCACTCTAGAAGTGGCTCAAATTCATAATGTTAATACCAAGTCTAAGGTTACTTTTAATAAGGCAAAAAATTCCATGGATCCATATATAGAAAATTAAATACTAAAAGCTTAGCTTAAGTGAGTCAATATTAAACTAGCTACTCATCAAAATCCATACCCTTACCATCAAAAATTTGGCCAATAATATGAAAGAGGAAGAGGCCTATGGTAGCCTAACCCCAATGGGACTACCAATATATATAGACCTAACTCTACCACCAATGCAAGGGAGATGGTACCAGTTTATAGCAATTTGGTATAGGGAGAATATTGGTAGCAAGACCAATTCATGGATGCCAATGAGAATGGAGAGAAATTTCTAGTGGATCAAGGAAGAGTTACTCCCCTCCTATCAAATGAGGATGAGGTGATGATGCAAGGTAATGAGGATTGGCAACCTCAAGGAGAGATCTTCAACAATATTTTGGTTGAAGACACTTTTGTGCTAAATCAAAGAACCTCTATTATAGAAAATACAAGAAATAAGATTAAGCCTCTATGATGTGGTAGTAGCATTCACATAGGTTCATCCAATCTTCCTACAAGGCAATAAGACATAGCTATAAGTGTGATAGTTCTAAAAACTTCTACATCTCCATCAAGTCAAAATATGGTAAGGTATGCTCTTATTCCTCAAGTTCTAAGTAATTATCTACTTACAACAACCCAAGAGAAATTAGGTATGGCTTCTTTAAACGTTTTATATTCTTTGAATAAAATAAAAACATCCATTTCTCTTTGGGATGTTCTTCATATGCTTGGTAAAAAATATCTCCTACAAAAGTAGTTATCTACTATCCCTGCCAATGTCTAACCCTCAAATAAAATTCATGGCCATGTTTCTCTTGAAAATTCTCCTATTATCATTATTGAACCATCCACTAGGTCTAATAAATCTCCACTATTTTACCTCACCTTCATTGTAGGTGACAAGTTGGTACACAATTGCATTGTCGAGAGTGAAGCTTCTACTTTTGTCATGCCCAAAGTTGTATCTAACAAGATTGGCCTAAAATATGAGAAACATAGCAAAGGGTTCATTTAATTATATGGTACACCTACCAAGATAGTAAGACTGAAAAAAGGCTTGAAGGTTTTCTTGCATGATTATCCTAGTTTTCCTATCTTGCAAGACATAGTTGTGGTTGATCTCCTAGCCCACTTTGCAACCTTCTTATCAAGGGACTTCACAACCAAGCTAGGTGGCTATCTCTTAATTGACTAGTCTTTATTATCCTTTAGAACAAGTTACGGGGGAAAGGTGACAATTAGGACACATCCCCTTGCAACATTTCATATCGAGCCTTACATTGAGACAAGTTTTAATCTAAATTATGTGGCCCATGAAGAAAAGGACTCTATTGTAGATGATGGAACTTATTTCAATATTGAGGGTATTTTAGATTTGTTTCTTGATGAATATGACACTAATACTTATGAGAATTATCCCTATGCTTTTATGAAGGAAACTAATTTAGGAGTGTATTGTATACATGAAGGAGTACCAACACCTCTACTTGCCAAGGAAGAGGGTGAAGATGATGAGATGTGGAAGATGTTTTTTGATGGTTCAAGAAGTAAATTTGGTGTAGGATATGGTGTTATGTTGGTATCCTCATTTAATCAATAGTATTATGCTCCATACAAATTTCATTTCAATTGTACTTGTAATATGGTTGAGGATGAAAGTTTAATTCATGGCCTTTAAAGGAAAAGGAGAAAAGGAATCAAGAACTTACAAGTATATGGAGAAAGTGAATTGGTTGTGCATCAGGTGAGGAATGTGGTTGCTACCAAGAACCATTTGCTTAATTCATACAAGCATAGGGTATGGTATTTTCTTGAAGACTTCAATGCATTCAATATTCAATTAGTCCCAAGGGAGCAAAATAGTCATGTTGATAGACTAGCTACCATAGGAGCTCAATTTGATTCTCTAACTACCATAAAAGAGGAGAAAAAATAGTCTCATAGTAAGATCATTATCAGACCTTCTACACTTGATAATGAAGTGTCTTGGCAAGTTTTTGACAGTGTCAAACAAATTACATGCTTTTTTCAAAATGAGGCTGAGTTTTCTTTAAAGAATCAAAGGAGGCTCCAAGAACAATTGGGTGATAAAATTATGAAACTTAGAACCAATAAGATACCTAAGGGTTTGGAAACCTTATAAATTATATTTAATAATAATTATCAAAATAAAAATGATAAGGTGATTATGTCGACAAAAGAGGAGAATTATGAAAGAGTCTTGATCTTCAAGGACAGACTCCTCAAACTAGGCAATATATGTTATACATTAGAGAAGCAAGAATTCATTGAGATGTGTAGAGAGTTTCATGATATATTTGCTTGAGAATATAAGGACCTCAAATTATTTGATCCTATTCTAGTATACCATACCCTTGAGTTAGAACCTAGAGTTAAACCGATTAGAAAGAAGCAAAGACCCATCAAGCCCAAGGTTGAGCAACTCATGAGGTTAAAACTTACCAAAATCTTTGAATCTAAGATAATATTTCCCTTCAAGCATTCAACATGGGTATCCAACCTTGTGCCTATTAGAAAGAAGAATGGAGAGATAAGACTTTGTGTAGACTTTAGATATCTTAAGAGAGTGTCACTCAAAGATCACTATCCTCTACCCTCAATGGAGTAGATTTTGAAAATGGTTTTAGGTTCTCAACATTTTTCTCTTCTAGATAGATATTAAGGCTATAATCATATTTTAGTTAGTGAAGATGATTAGTTTAATATAGCCTTCACTACTAAATGGGGGGCTTTTGCATATAGGAAGATGCCCTTTGGTATGTCCAATGTCAGTGCTACATTTCAAAGAGCAATGGACATGGCCTTCAAAGGTTTGATCAATGAGATGTTATTCATTTATCTAGATGATATAATAGTGTTTTATAAAGATGCTAATGATCACATGCAACACTTCAGACAAGTGTCTGAAATATGTAGGCAATATGGAGTATCTCTTAATCCAAAGAAGTGCATATTTGCTATTCATAAAGGTAAGCTCTTAGGACATATCATTTATAAGGATGGTTTGACTATTGATATTGAATGAATAGAAGATATTATAGGCTTATCATTTCCATTGCATAATAAAGGTCTTCAAAGTTTCTTAGGCAAGATACTGATGCGAATCTCGTTATCTGTGCATGAGAACTCTAAGTAGCATGCCAATAACATAGGTTGCCCCTGAGGAGTGAGTATAACTATTCTGGTCTTGACACCTGAGGCACATTTAGGTCTATCAAAGTACATAGTCCAAGTATCATTGTCAATATGATATATAGAAAAATTGTCTCGAAAATTATCATAAGGAGGTTCCTACCTAATTTTGCATCTTTAGTGAAACCTATCATAGTTATGCTCAGGAACAACCAAGTCTTTTCTTGTGCCAAAGAGGGTAAGAGAAGTTTTGAAGCCATAAATAAAGCAATTGTAGAAGTTCCTACTCTTTTTAATCATAATTTTACTAAATAATTCATGTTGCATTCACTTTCTAACCTTGATACTATCTCATCCATGCTAATTCAAAAGAATGATGAGGGTGTGGAGCAGCCAATCGCATTCTTTAGTCAAGGTTTAGAATATTATGAAGTCAAGTAAACCTTTGTGGAGAAATAGGTCCTTTTTATTGTAAGGGAACTAAATAAGTTTAGACATATGGCTTTAAATAATAAGATTCATGATATGGTTTCTCATCCTAGTATCAAAGAGTTTCTCTTGAGTAAAGATCTTAATGAAAAGAGGGCAAGGTGGATCACTAAAGTAATAGAATATGATGTTGATACCAAGGTGATAAAATAAGGAGTAAAGGACTTTATGAACATCTAGCTTCATATCTTCATGAGTCAAAGGAAGAGACTCTAGTCAATCATGATTGTTCCCAATCAATTGGTTCATTGCCTCCATAAAGTTGGACACATGATGTGATCAGATTTATTCAAAATGGTGAGTATCCTAATGGTATGATTAGATCACAAAGGAGATCTTTTAGGTTACAATATATTCCCTTTTGTATTTTGAATGGTGTTCTCTTTAGAAGAGACATTAATGGTGTGTTATTGAGATGCATTGATAATGATTAATTTTGAATGTTGCTTGAGCAGTTCCATGATGGGATAGCAACAAGTCATTTCTCTCTAAGAACCACAACTACCAAGATCATGAGGGCAGGTTATTATTGACCTAGCCTCTTCAAGGATTTCCATGCTTGGGTGAGAAGGTGTGGACAATGTGATTTATTTGTAAGATAACATAATCTTGCATCTCTTCCTTTGAATCCTATCCAGGTAGACCAATATTTCATGCAATGGGGTCTTGATTTTATTGGTATTATAAACCCCCTATCAAGTGATGGTCATAAGTGGATACTCACAACAATTGATTACTTTATAAGGTGGGTTAAGGCAGCAACATTGAAGGAATCCAATGAGAACGCTATCTTGGAGTTTTAATAGAACATCATCATAAGGTTTAGCACTCTTACTATTATTTTAGATAATGCTCTTGCTTTTATGAGTGCCAAGATAGCTGATTTGGAAAATAATAATGGCATATTATTGATCACTTCATCTAACTATTAACCTTAAGGTAATGGGTTGGTTGACTCTACTAATAACAATATGATCAGAATCATCAAAAGAACCTAGAAGCATAACCAAAGATCTTGGCACACCAAAGTGAAGACAACCTTATGGGTTGATAGGATAACTCCCAAGAGGTCAATAGGGAATTCTCCTTTTGTGTTTGTCTATGGAAGGAAGCTAGGTTGTCTTTTTCTCAAGAGACACCTAGCTTAGAGTTAGCACATCAACTAGAGTTTCTTGAGAATACCCCAATAGAGGTGAGATTGACAAAATTAATGGAGTTACAAGAGACTAGAGATAAATCTCATCAAGTTATGGAGCATCACCAAGTACTAATGAAGATGTCTTTTGATAAGAAGGTAACTCCAAGTTCATTTTAATAAGGTGACATAGTATTGAAATGGGATGAAGATAGAGCAAAAATACGGAGACATACCAAATATGATACACTATAGAGTGGACCATATGTCATCATCAAGTACAAAAAAAAGAAAATATTTTTAGTTAGCAAGGATGAATGGAGAAGATCCACCTATCTCTATGAATGGGATACATTTGAAACCCTGCTATTGATAATTGAATGTCAGTTTTGTAAATATTAGATTAGGTGTGTGTTTCCTTTCTCATTGTGTTATGTTATATAAGTGACAATGAAACACATGTGTGTTTCTTTCTTGGTGTATTTTTCATGTTGTTTTCTATTTTTTTTTTGTTGTCAAGGAATTTTATATGTCAAACTTGTATACTTATGACTCCATAACCCAATAAACTCGATTAGGCAACTGGTCATGGCATAGCAAGCATACCACCCTTGGGAAATCACCAAGAATGTTGACCATTTTTACCATAGGCCAAAATGGGTCAACCCCCTATAGTTAAAATCTTATGTACAGTATTTTTATAATGTCATAGGGTATGTTGTAGTTCATTTAATGTCATTTCATATGTCATTCTAGCTTTGGTCATAGTCTAACTTAGTCTTTGTGTCATTTGGTGTCTTAGGGGTCATTTTAGAGTCATATATGAAAGTGGTAGGTTTTCATGGTGTCCAAATAGTCAAGATCATAGAAAGAGTTCACATAGGCCTCAAGAAGTTCATTCAAGCTTTCGAAGATCAAGCAATAGCTCAAGCACAGGCCTAAGTGAATCAAGCCATCACAAGGATGTCATCCAAAAATAAATGGACTAGCTCACTTGTATATTTAATAAGTTTACCCAAAAAAACTTGTGAGTCAAAAGACTACAGTGCCATAGAGTTCTTAATGGTAGGAACATGCTTTGTAAATTTTAATTATGTGTGAGCTTCCTAGCTCAAGTTATGAGTGTTCAAAGTTAGATCTATAGCTTAAGATGTTCATGCTAACGTCAAGATTGAGCTCCATAAAGTAATCATTTTAGTTTAAAATTCCTTAAAAGGTTTAAAGTTGATCAAGATTTAACAGTCTACATGAGCTCACATACTGACACATGAGATCTAATGGTTCACACTAGGCTCAAACACGTCAAAAGGTCCCTAGGTTAAAGACCTTTAAAGAGATATAAGTTGGATAAGATCTTATGGTGTGGGTTCATCGAGTGGATGATCTAATGGTGCATGATAAATAACATGAAAGTGGGTCTAATCTAGATTAATTATTAGTGCTTAATCATACAGATGATCTAATGGCATGAGCTCAACTAATAGGAAAGTGGGCCCAATGAGATCTACAACTAGAGTTCACTTGTGCATCTTGATCCAATAGTGAGAATGAAAGTCAACATGTCAAATAATCTTAATGGAATGAAATCAATGGACCACATTCATTCATACCAAGGAGATCAACAGCATGTAGGAGGTCAAAATTTTAAGATCTGACAGCGAGCATCTATGAGCCAATGGGAACAAAGATAGGTTGGAGAATTTTGATTGGCATGATCAATTTTTAATTGACAAAGTCGAACCAAAGGAGTAATTTTTAACCAAGGAAAACAAGGTCTTATAGGGGTCATCCCATCACCATTAAATCTCAGTTGAACACCATTAAAGGGACACATTAATGTAGTTAAGATAAAGGACATAAAGGTACTACTATTAAAGCTTAATATGGACCTTTGGCTCAAGGGTTTGTGTTATGCAGGGTACATCATGTGACTATGTTTGCCATTTTTAAAGGAAAGATACATATGGTGAACTCTCAATGCCTGCCAAGATAAACTGGGTCTAATTTGGACCTAATATAATCAAGAAAGGGGGCCATATAGTCTATAAGTCTGCATCAACATATTTACTATAGGAAAACCAATAGTTTTAGATTGATTTTCCATCTATAGTGAACCTATGAACATGGGAACAAGTTCAAGCATGATCCAATTTGAACAAAAACTAGCATTTCAAAGGATACCATGAAGGCATACATGTATACCCCAATGGTTTCATCTCTAGGACTAACTGTATGAAAAAGACCCTTCTCTCCATTTTTTCATGCCATGATGAGCCAGTGAAGAGTATTTAGCACCAAGATAAAGCTCCAAAAAATTGATCCAATGGTTATAACTACATTAATGCTAGGACCCAACTTATAACAACTTGATCCCACCATTGCAACCACTAAGGAACATTAATGAGGGAATAGTGTAACTGTGTAACCACTTAAAGTAACTTGGATAAATCAAGAAGATTAAATGATCATAAGAATAAAGGCAATTGTAACTGTGGTTCAAATGGAGTTGAGCTCACTGATTTCTCATTTAGCACCAAAATCTCTATCTCTAGCAACCATTTTCTTCTATAAATATAGCCTTTGAGCTATTGTTAATTATCCCTCAGGATAGTACGATGAGACTCTACCAAAAATTATATTTTACACCTATTATAGTAATGAATAGAGCATTTTTGTAGTTGTTTACTAATTTATGCTTAGTTTTTTATATTTTTTTATATGCAAAAGTGGTTGTCATCTTCCCTTTGTATGTCCAAGTTCAACCTAAGTGTTAATAAACTTTTCTTGTAAGTCATCTAGTGTGTCTTAAGGTTGATGTCTCAGGTATAGAGAATAGTTGATTTTAAGTGCTTCAAATCAATCCTTACCCTCATTTCCCTACAACCTAGGTCCATCAAATTGAACTCTAGGTGAAGCATTATTGCTTGGAAACCATTTTAGAAATTTCATTAGTTTTATTCATAGTCTATTAGTGTGTTAATGAGTTCAATCTTAAGAGTGGATCTTTAAAAATTATTTGCATCACCTCCTTTAGAGTATGTTAAATTCATGTAATCTCTAACTCTTTTACCCATAAGTAATTATTTGTCCTAGATAAGAGTATTTCAAGATACATTTAGGGAGTTAGCCCTTAAATCTAGAGGCTCATTTCCAATATAGGTACACCCACATACCTGGAAATGATCTCGTGTTGCCCAAATCTAGAAGAAGCTTGAACAACTTCTTCTAGGGTTCAATACTTGGTTACAATAATCCCAATTTATTATATTCCATTAGAATTTTTTAGCCAGATGAATAGGAAAATAGTAGATGGGAAATCCCATTTTTAATGCAAGTGCATCTTTTGGGTACAAAAATTGAAACATCTATTTGAAAGGCTTTAAAGGCCATAGGGCTTGTTGAAACCAAGCAAAGAAAAGAAGGAAATGAATAAAAATAAAGTGTTCATGTTGATTCTCCTAGTGAACATATAAATATTAGTAGTATTTAGGTAGGATCACCTAAAATGTAACATCTTCTTGTAATAATTGTGTAGCAGATTCCATCGACACAAGTTTACCCAATGGGTCATATAGGAGGATTTATAAACCTAGAAATGTATGATGGCTCTATGTAACTTGAACAATCCTTGATAACCTATGAAATGAGTGGTGATCTAAGGTAATTACTGATGAAGCTATCCAAAAGTGTGAGTTAGTAGGGGTACTAATCAGAAAAGCACTTGAGTTCATATACCGTAGAGACATTTAGTGGGAAACTCTACAATAGGTTAAGGAATGGTTCATCATAGATTTTAAGATAAAAAAATGTATTAGTTAGAGTATTTAGGACTTGAAGGATATAAGGTAAAATTTAAGAGAATCAATCTATGACTATGATGATGAAAGCCACCAGAGTTTCAAGTTCATCATTTAGAAAACATGGATACTTCATGACTCATTAGGGGACTGACCAACACATAAAATAATAAATGGGTGTTGATATGGCTCTCAGTTAGACAAATTTCAATGATCCATAACCCTTAAACTTCCTTCAAGTAGTAAAACATAATTTATTTCATTCAAACCCTATCGATTTTGTAGAATCACTCACTCTCACAACCCCTCACTGTTTCCATAACATAGATGTCAAGTGCCTAATTTGAATGCCAATCTTTGGTGACTTAGGGGAGATTGTACAAGTCCTATTTGGATGATATAATGATTTAAATATCTACCTTGGCCTAAATTTCACCATTGTCATTAACATAGAATTTATGGCCTGAGCTTTGGGTATACTTGCATAAAGATACTCCCTGTCTCAATACAAGACAAGAACCCCACCTATAATCTAGGAAGTTTGTGATTTTTATGTTTGGGGATCAAGAGGGATCCTAATTGATGAAATCCATGATGATCTAGTGTTTATTCACATGGAATGTATCACAAGAAGGTTCTTTCATACAACCAAGTCTATAAAATAAAAACTAAAAGGGGTCGTGGACATTACCCACCACATGATCCATAGGAACAAGTAATTTAACTAGCTAGAGTAATTCATTCAAGAGATACTCACTAATATTGACAAGTGTTACACCTCTCCAAAGTAGACATTTTAGTACCAATTCCTCATCTTCTTACTCTGCTTCACATAATGGAATTCCTTGAAGGGAGGAGTGCACCTCGACATAGATTATTGGACATCACAATAATTACCCAACCTCATTTGGGCACCTAGGCATAGAGTCCTAACACATGAGGTAAAATTAAAAGCATGGTAGGAAGAGTCTCTAGAATTGATTATTATACATCCTTATGTACCACTAGATGTCATGTAGTATTTGGGCTAACACGCAGCTATCATCTTGCTCCCAAAAGTTTTCTTCATTCACATTCATGAATTTCCATAATTTCCCTTTGCATCGCTTTCATTCTTTATCACCATAGATATGACAAAGGTATGAGTCACCAAATAGAAAGCTTTCATAGCCAAGCATGTGACTCCACTACATGTCATACCACTTGGCACAACCATACCTGTAGTACAAGAACCATAATAGTTGCTAATTCATAGTAATAGAAGGGAAAGTGAAATATTTCTATAGATCATCAATCTGCATACCCTCCTTTGAAGTGCAAGACATGAAGCATGACAAGATAGTTAGATGATCTAAAGGTGCCCAAGATCGTAAGATCATGTGACCTTCCACAAATGGGGATGGATGAACAAGAAGTCTACCATGTAATGATTGTATACATGACTGGAGACTTTTATGATAAAGACGAGGAGAAGGAATTTCTTCTTCTATAAGAATGTGTACATGGTTCAAGTGTGTAAGTAGGTTCCTTTATAACTATGGGTGGATATTTCATCTTACCCAACATCCATTATCATTGATATTATATGAGAAGAAGTAGAGCAACTATAGTGATGGATTAACTTTTGCTAGCTATAACCTACTCCTACCTTCATAGCTAAGGATGTCTTTTCACCCATTCCTAAAATCCCACCAAAATCCCTAATGCACAAACCCCAAACCAATTAGGAGGCTAGGGTCTCCCCTCCAATTGAAGAGTGCACATTCAGATGACCAACCATCATATAATAATTACAACCTACCCCCACCTCTACTTCACCACCACCTAAACATAGATTGGTCACCCTTGAATGCAAAAAATCACATGTTTCTAGCTCAGAAGTTTGACCAAGTGATTATCCACCATCACCACATGCCTAGGAGGTCAAAGAGATCACACCCAAGAAAGCTATAGATGTGGATAAGATGGCCTAAGAAGTTGTTGATGTAGCCCAAAAATCATAGGAGGATCAAACACAAAAAGAAAAATATGTTGAACTTATTGTCAAAGCTAAGGTAGAGGAAGAAGAATGATAGAAAGAGGATGCATCAGCCCAAGCACAATAAGCTATGGAAGCTGCCAAGCATACACAACAACAAATAGAAGAAGTTGCCAAGAAAAAGAAGGAAAAATAAGATGAAGCCCTATGCCAATAATAGGCATAGGCACAACATCAAACATAGGCATAAGCTATACAGGAACAAGCCAAGGTTACAACCCTAGGAGAATAGAAGAGAGAAGAAGAAGAATGTGCATAGAAGGTATAGGATATGGAAGAACAAGCAAAATAGAAAGCTATATAGGAAGAACTAAAAAATAAAGCATATGAGGGGGAGGAAGTAAAAATAAAGAAGGTTGAAGAGGCTACATAATAACTCAAGATGGAAGTAGAGGCCATAATGTAGTAGTAATAAGCACCTGAGCAACCACAAGTACAATCAGCATAGCCAACATAATAAGACCAACCAACTACAACACAAATAGGTCTTTAGCTCCTAAAATTTCCATTGGGAAGAGTTTGGCTTTGGAATGTCCTAATTATTGGTGATCAACATACCACTTTTTTTCTCCCACTTCTCATAATGCCATGACTAGACCCTTCAGCAACTATGGGTATATTGGCCACAATCCCACTCAAGAAGGAAGCTTCCATGGATGTCTTTAGGCTCCCACTAAAGAAAACATTAGAGGATGTAATATTATTTTAGGAATCCATTATGCAGAAGGCTGCATCTTTAGAGTTGGATATGGATCAATCCAAGGTGGAGAACATAGAGTTGAAGGCTCACCTTCATGAAGTTACAAAAATGATCCAAGACACCTACCTATGGTTGGTCACTTGAGAAATCAGGGACCAAGTCATTTTTGACAAGCACAAACTCAAGAATCTGG
Organism: Torreya grandis; assembly: GCA_037957365.1. Classification (NCBI taxonomy): domain Eukaryota; kingdom Viridiplantae; phylum Streptophyta; class Pinopsida; order Cupressales; family Taxaceae; genus Torreya; species Torreya grandis. Next base: position 962,135 of record JARHVA010003280.1, on the reverse strand, counting down.
TCTCTGAGTTGACCAAGGACTGGTGGATAGCCTAAAAACTCCATGTAATCAACACATTGGGCCATGATGTGAAGATTGAGGTAGACACACTCATCACCTTGCTTGAAGAGTACTAAGGCATGATGGACATTACTGCATTGCAAGCACAATAGATCATGTGCACCTTAATGGATTGGAAATAATAATTGGATATTTTTTTAGCTAGTTCTAGTGTAGACTTCACCATAATCACCACTACCAAGACACCTATGGGAAACCACACTAATTCTATAAAAAAGAATGATAGATAACTCTAGGGCTTGCTCAATGCTCAAGATAGCATGCATGACAAAATTATTAACTGATAGAGTCAGCTTCTATGTAGTTTATTCATAGGTCTCTAAGATCAACATCACATAGACAAACTGGAGAAGCTTAGTGGTGAGATTTAGATGATGGTGAATAACACCAAGGCATCCATGAGCATTACTAAAGATTTAGATCTTAAGTATCTCATTAGATAACATGCACTACTATGCACCCTGCTATGTATGGTCCAGGAAGTCATGCTCAACTTACATGATTATAAGACCGATTTGTCTCCATTTTATAACAACATTACCCAAATCCTCAAAACTCCTATATAAAAGTCACCATGGGAGCTCCAATAGGTCATTGCTCATTACAAAGCTACACATTCCAAGGCTAAAGACTCTTCTCAAAAATCATTATCTACATCCATGCCACCTCCATCAAGATAAGTACTGCATAGAGTACTAATTTAAAAAAAAAATTGTATAGAATTTTGTACTAGGAATGACTAGTAAGACAAGTAGGGCCGGGATGGTTAAAAACCTATAAAGAGTGGCCACCTAGTTATGTCATCCTATTGAAAACTTGAAATGGTGGTAGGATGGTATGCTACTTATTTGAAAACCAAAAGGGTGGCTAAGTAGTGCATAAGAGGTGAAAACCGAAAATGGTGCCTTAAGCAATTATTGTGACTCTTACTGGTCTAACCACTTCTTTAGCTTCTACCCTTTGTGTAATTTTATAAGATTCTAAAATCTTATCTTGGGATGAGAAAACATTTTAAGTTTGGGAAATTATTAGGAGAATAAATCAGATAGTAAAGATGCATAGGATATTTGTCTATATTCATGCATTATGTACTTAGTTTATCAGATATATATCTATTTTGCCCTATCTCCACAACTTGTAATAGGTTATAATATGAACAAACTCCACTTTTAGCACCAAGTACGAGAAGAATATGAACATTCATAGACTAAAAACCTCTATATATACTTATGTTTGTAAGAAGAAGAGAGTTTCACCTTTGAAGAGATCAATAGAGACTATTTTGGTTATGGTTACCTATTGTGTTTCTTACTTTATTCCTTGTGTGCATTCTCATGTATAATGTTTTGCTTACTTTTTTTCTAATTAAATATGAATACTTTATAAATATTAATGAATTACTGGTTGTTCCTACTTCCTACTTAACGCATAATAATTCACCCTACTATGTTTTTTGTTTTCCAGCCTATAGTATGAATATGATGTATCATCATGTGCACTAAAGTATAACCTAGCTATCCTCATCTTTAGCCTATTATGATGCTTCAAGAACCTCTAAAAATAATAAATTAGTTGGCTCATAATGTGGTGAGAGCATAAGATAATAATAACTCACAAAATGGTAAGATCATAAAAGATAATGAAGGGGAAAGAAAAATGGGAAAGATAGTAGCCAAGCTAACCCGAGCTACCCCATGTAGCCAAGCATTGCCTACATAGACTATGTGGACCTCAGGCCAATGTAGTTATCCCATAAATAGAAGTGTAATGATTGATAATTTTAATTCAAAATGATCTTATTAGAACTAAATATTCCACCTACCCCTCCCCCTTCCCCTCCCACTAAGACATAGGCAAACACCTAAGGGAATGGGCCAATTAAAATGTAATTAAATGATTAGATGTGGTTGAATGGAATAGAGAAATCATTATTTGGATAATATATTTCCCACCCATGAGATGTTTAATGCAAAGGAGAAGTTTATCCACACAATATTCAAATATTGTCACCTAGAATAAAACCAAGAGGAAGAGCCATTGGCAAATAAGATGACAAACTATGCAAATATTTTTTGGTTTTATATCTCTTTCAAAGATGTGAGCCCATTTAAGAATGTTTAGATTTTTAGGATTTTTGAAAGTTTTTGAATGATTTTGGGTTTTTCAAAATAATATACGTGTTTAACACTAAAAATATAGATTGGGGTATCTAAGTTTAAAAATATAGAAATGAATAAACATAAGGGTGATAAAAACATATCAATAACATGTCAATTGTTTATGAAACTCGGATAGAACATATACTAAATTTATGATGCCAAGATATGATAAAAATGGGAAGTAAAAATATGATATATATTGTAATGATAATTAAAATAAGTACTTAGTTTTGATGTTAATATAGATCTAGATCTAGAATAGGTAGGAAGCAAATTACAAGAGTATTTTGTAATAGTCACCAAATTATGGATTAAATACCTTTATAGACTCAAAAACTTATGTCAACCTTGGATAATTTCATCAATGTTAGTTTCTAGGTTAGATTTAGGTGTCCTATATAGAATACCTATTGGAATAAGATGCAATAACTTAGATGCTTTTAGATTTTTCATCACTTTTGCTCTAGTTCATTCAGATCTAGCTCATGGATCATCGTTCCTTGTCAAAGAACAAAATCCTAGTTCTTCCTCCTCGTAATGGCTATGATAAAATGGGTTAGTGGGCATATAATGTAGATTTACCCAAAATACCCCTCATTTAATAGTCACTTCATCCATATCCAATACTTAGAAGAGGGACTCAAGATTATGTAGTTATCCTTGACGTGTTGGGTTATGTGTGAATCATGTAATATGTAGAAAACAAGTACAACAATGACCTATCTTTTAACTTGTCAAATCAGGATCTTGGGTTTCTCCTTCAGTACTTTGGACCTATGTGTGTGTTATTCTTATGACTAAAATGAAAATAAGGTAAAATAAGAAAGCTTTAATTTATTGAATGCTTTTGATAAGTTGTTGTGGTATTTGTTAGGTGAAGAATGAGTGAGGATTGGCATTATATTTATACCAACCCCTTTATAGAAATAACTCATGCTAAATCACTTATTCCTACCAGTAGGATATGTTTCATTTGAAAATCATATGAATTTAGGGTATTAGATGCTTGCATCAAACTAGGACACTTGTGCTGATGTAGGTGTCTATCTGGGATGCAAGTGTCAAGGGATTAGGAAAATAGGTATAGGATCAAGACTCATAGAGGCATAATATAAATAAGATTTAATCATTCTAGGTAAGATATAAGGCCTAGGTCATCAATATAAGATAGGTCAGACTAAGAGATAGGGAAAGGGGCATAAGAGAGATCAAATGCAAGACTTACATAAGCAGGTAAGGTCTAAAACTGAGAGGAATAGCTAAGGTTTAAGTTTTCCTAGTGTACAAGAATAAGGTGTTATATAATTCATAAATAGTGTGTATATTCCCCCCCCCCATTTAATCTAGTAATGAAATTGATAGTTTAAAGGAAAGGAATGTGTACCTAGGTGTGTATATCTTTACTTGAATATAACTTGAGTCTTTGTTGGTGACTAAACTGTAACCAAGAGCATGTTACAGTACATAATCAATGCATATAATATGAAATTGAAAGTATTTAAATTATTTGAAATTTAAAAATTAAGGTTTAAGAGTACACCTATTTATTAATGCAATGATCTTGCCTATTGGAAACTAGATTTAAAAGATGTATCATTATGAATAATGATAAAACTAGGATGAGGAGTCATAATATGATAAAATTTATTCAATGTAAAAGTTTGTTTTATTTTTTTACACAAAATAAAATTTAAAGAGCTTATAGGAGTTGGTTATAAAAAAACCAAATAACGGGTTAACCGACCTGAACAAATAAAAGTAAATTAAACTAATAAAATAAATTAATTAATTAACTAGTTGATTAGATACTATCATGCATAATAAATGACCCAACAAACTCCCCCCTTGATCCAAAGGGGTATATAAGATGAAAGAACTAGATAAATGACTCTAAACTCATTAAAAAAAATCTAAAGCAACTACAACTTGTGTATTTTACCTCTTGGTATTGATAAAAACCAATGTCACTCCATAAATAATCCCACGCAATGAGTTGTGATATAAAAGGTTGATGAAAACAATCAATGCCTACTCACCCTTTGTGATCGTATGTACTAAACTATAGGAGAACCATATCAAATCCTATCTAACTACATTGATCCACATAATAAATCCTCATATAATCATGCCCACATGACCACCTTATACTATGTATGGCACATATCCATGATGTCCAACAAATGATGATGATATTTTCTCAACGCTACTAGTTATAATAACCCCTATCAACTTGTATTATCACCGATGACTGATCAAATATCAACTAATGTTATATCTTTTCCCTGTATCAAGCGAGAGGTGAAAAGTCATGCACCAATAAAAAAAATCAAATAATCATATTGGATCCATGTCATGAATAACAAAGATATAAATTCAAAACTAGATGAAAGTAAGAACACAAGCCAAAATATGCTACTACAACAGATCCCAGTCTTGAGCCTAGTAGCTCACACAAGATGAGTGAATCAATGATAACTCAAAATAGGTTCTTGGGTCCCTCAGAACCATAGACCTCATCCACATAAGATTCTTCTCGATCAAATAAAGTGTCATAATAACTTGAATAGCTGGAGTAACTAGAATATTTGCTACTAGAATGATCCACAAATTTTACTTTAGCTCTCTTTTTGTGTGCAGAGCAGGGTCATTGAGAAGGACATACATATATAAGATGTCCAATACCACCATGTTTGAAACATTTGATCTCTTTAAAATATCTAAAAGATCCAAAAGAACGTGAATCACTAGAAGAACCATTATAGTTAGAAGAGTGCCTATGTTTATGTTTTCATTTCAACGATCTTATAGAGTATTGTTGAGAATGTTGTGGAGACTATCTAGAATGAAGTGGAGAGTGTCTTAGAGAATGTCTCAAAGAGTGTTTTAGATAATGCTTCTTAAATTTATTCTATACATTATGATTATCTCTATGATGGGACCCAAACTTTTTATAGGGATATTTTTTGATAGGCATACACTTTTTCTTGGAAAATTATCTCTCATGTTAAGCTAACAACTCACAAATGTAATCAAATGTTTCACCATTGAGCTTATCACTAAGTTGTAACATTTAAAAAAAATTTGGTATATGCATAACTAAGACCATTCAAAGGTATGGATATGAGCATGCCATTATAAATCTTACCACATGTAGTACAATACTCTTAGTTTAGATTTTTCATGCGGGAGAGATATTCAAATACAGTTTCTTCATTGTTAATCTTGTTATTAAGCAACTAAATTAAGAGATTAATATTTTTATAGGGGGTTTATTTGTCATGTATATCTTTTAATGTTTTCCAAGATATCAAAGCATTAATTTTAATGGATTTAATTTTGATAATCCCCTATGCTGAACATGATGATTTCAACAAAGTAAGGGCATGTTTATCATGCTTTTGAAACTCAAGCAATTTTTCAGCTTCAATGGGTGGTGTGGTTTCTTTTTTCTATTTTTTCCCATAAATAATTAAAAACAAATGTGTTTTCCATATTCATCAACTATTCCTTGTATGTTTTAGGTGTTAATCTTCTATTTTTAGAGATTAGACTTACAATTTTAGCCATGATGCTAAAAAATGATCAAATCGAGAAAGGGGATGCTATTGGGGTTTTATTTCTACCCACAAAATCACATACAAATATTCTATTAATTTTAAAAAAAGAATACAATAATGACACCTTATATCTCCTTGTACACCTTATATCTCTTTTTCCTTTCATTATTTTTATACAAAAGATGTCAAAAAATAAATTTGACTGGAGAGAGTTTAGAACCTTGGATATAGTAACAAAATACAACTAACCAATTTGCCTTTAATGTATTTGAATATGAAAAATCAAGATATTTAATATATCCTTGACTTATTAGATGTGAGAAAATTTAAAAAAATACATGCAAAAAAATATTTTACACAATATTTTGACTTTGCAAGTGAAAAAGGATGGTTTTAGGTTCTCACTTGGTGGGCTCCAAAAAATACAAGTTTAAAACATCATATTTATATAAAAAAAAAAATTAATCACTTTGGACTATTGTTTGGTTGTTTTTGACCTTTATTATGAAATTTCATATATAATGGGTTTTATAAGATTGTGTGCCTAAGTGGTAAGACAAATTTGGAGGAGTTTTGGCGACATGATACAAATTTAGTGCAATTTTAATGTAAAACCATGGCTTATTTAGGGTTGTAATGTAAAAAAGAGAATAGTTTTAAATTCTTCTAAGCCTTCAAAATTCCATGCTATACTTTTGTGTCATATACCCTCTTTCACAAAATAGCTACCTCTACAAACTAGCATGATATCTCTAATCCTATACAAGTCCAATATATATAAATTTGCAAAAGGGGATGAATATTCTAAGATCTTGAAAGGAACTGTACACATTCCAAAGGATAAATTTTCATTGACAGTATTCTATATGCATTCCCTTTAAGTTGTTCCATACTTTGGACATTATGTGCTTTATCATGGCTTGATTATAAATCTTTTAGTGCAATCTCAAGAGTGTTGTGGGTTTTGATCTTCCTCTTATGTGGCTCTACCAATTTCTTCAATCCTCCTGCATAGCTTATTTCATCTAGACTTTGATACCACTAATAAAACTAAGATGTGGAGAAAAAATATGACAAAATTTATTCAATGTAAAAAATTATTTTATTTTTGTACACAACATAAGCTTTAAAGAGCTTACGATATTTGGTTATAAAAAAACCAACTAATAGGTTAGCCAACCTAAATAAACAAAAGGAAATTAATATAATAAACAAACTAAATATATAAATAAACTAAGTAATTGATTAAATACTACCATGGATCATAAATGACCCAAAACGTCATTGAAACTGATATTAGAACAAATATTAATTTAAAAAGTACATATGTCTAAGGAGATAGAGAGAGATATGAGGATACATGCCCCCGACCTTGGAGAAAAGGTGGATTACCACCTGGAAGTTGAGACTAGCTCATTTGTGCAACCCAATCATACTTATAATCTGGTGAGTGTGAGTGAACCAAGTTAACTCACACTATCAAACTGGTTAGGATAGATTATACAATCAAGTCTAACCTAAAAACTTGGAAATATTTAGTGATTTAATCATCTCAAACATACCAAAAATCAAACCAACTACTTCATTAGATTAGCTCAATACAATTCATAAAAATCTGACCTCGTGAGTGTTGATAGTCCCTAAAAGTATTTGGAATCTGAAACTGATTAGATTTTGAAATATTATGTGCACATTACATATCATATTCACCTTAGATATGTCTCATGCTAGAATTGTGTATAACAATGGTACCAATGTACATAATTCTACCACAAATGTGTATCTAAATCATATAATAATGTGTTTTAACCAATTTAGAAACTTGAATCAGCATGGAGAACATGATTTCAACACATTCCCCAACTATAAATGGATAAATATTAAAACTAATAGAAGTTATAATGTGGATAACATGTTTCCAAAACATGCCCCTATTGTATATCTAAAATTGTGAATGTGTGGAAGTCATGTCTCTATGGCATGCCCTCCTTGAATCTAAAACTATAATGTGTGTGGAAGTCATGCCTCTATGACATGCCTCCACTAATATGTTTCCCCTTTGAGATGAGCAAGTATATAAACTAGTAGATACCTCACCTCAAATGGATAAGATAACCATATAACTGTGAATGAACCATGTAACATATAGGAGAACATGAATAGGTAAATGTATCATTAAATCACATAGAATATGATCACATCAAGGACTAAGATGCATGATGAATATCATGACAGCATATATATATTAATAGTATAATATCAAAAACTAAATCAATCACACACACACAAGAGCACTCAAAAATAAGTCAAAAGGCAATGGTCCAAGGATAACATAAATAAGGGGCATGTTCAAATGTCACACATATGAATGGACATGAATTAGTCCAATGTCCACAAAATCAAGAATGACATATTTAAATGTACATACAACAAGAAATGACATATTCAAATGTTAAATAAGCAACAAAGGCTTGAAGGCTACAATCAGTGGATCATTTTCAAATGCTCGACAAATAAGACAATAACAAGGAAAGACACTCAAGGAAATGCATAAAGGAAAACATAAGCAACTAGCATAAAAATATCATAGTAACCCATGGATCAAGTGTGTTAGAAAAAAATTTCAAGTACATATCATATCAAGTACACTATGAAAGATATAAGAATGGATGAAGGCATGTATAAGTACATATATGAGCTCAAACATGATATTGTAAAGTGATCATAGAATGATATAACCTAGGTGTATCATGATCATATAGGTGGATGGACCCAATGTCCTAGTGACATGATTTGAAGTAAGACCCAACATTCATAAGTGCATAAATCATGTATCTTTGTATGATTGTATGACACTCAAATAGAAGAATGAAATATGTGTATTTATAAGGAACTAATATGCTATCCATCAACATGAAAGTAACACATAGATGCTAAGGAGCCAATAGAATATGTAGATGCCAAAAATATTTTTGGATTTTTAAGTGTTTGATTTTTTTGGTATATTTTTTAATATGATAAAGGAAAATACTATCATATGATCCCATCTAAAGGATGGCCGTGTGTGTGTGTGTGTGTGTGTGTGTGTGTGTGTGTGTGTGTGTGTGAATCTATATATCCCTATTATGAATATGGTGTAATAAAATGTTGACACTACTAAGGAGCATATATAGGTGCAATATCTGTCACTGTAGTATCTAGGATGCTCTTTATATGTATAATGGAAATATATGGTCATGAATATAGAGTAGGAGTAATAGGTATAAGTTTTTGTGGAACCCATCATTGAGTGCTCTGTGGTTTCTTTAGAACAACAATAATAGGAACATGTGTAGGTGATTTACATATTCGAATATGGTTCATAATACATGAGGATTCCACATAATTCATTATATGTCTATGATGTAATGGTTTCTCAAAAACTATCCACCTAGTAAATGGGATTGCATTTTGCTTACCCTCTTTGAGTAAATTAGCCTTACTAGGCTTGATAATTAACTACCTAGGTATAATTGTTTCTTATTCAAGAGGATTCTCATAGGGAATTCTAGAAACTATAATTACCAGATTGGCATAAATGTATTTAACACACCCATGTACTATATAAGGTACTACTCAAAGAGAATGTATCCAAGGGCATCCTAATAACATATCAAAGACACCTGTGGAAGGTATAATTTAAAATGTAGTAACCACATAATTTTAGGACCCACCTTTAAATGTAAGTAAATATTACCAAAAACCTATTGTGATATCCCATTGAATACTCTAATTGATCTGGTAGAAGGGTGTAAATCATGATTATTATAACCCAAGTGCGTAAGTAATGTTATGGTGCAAATGTTCTCATTTTACCATTATCAATCATAACACTATGTATAAGGTGTTTATCAAGATATACCTAAATGAATAAAAAATGAAGATCTAAATTATCATCCTTAACCTCACTATCATCAAAGTGTACATGATATTTTTTGATTTTGTAGTAACTTAGTCTTGTACACTTGGTAAACTCAGACCTTGGTTATTCCTCGTAGTTATGCACTCTCTTTGTTTATGTAATCCTTGCATCTATTTTATCTAGTGCCCTTGGCCTATCTCTTAGGTTGACAAATCTTATATTGATGACATAGACATTCTATCTTTCCCATAATACTTAAAATGTACTTATCTTACACCTTGACAAGTTCTAAGCCTATACCTATTTTACTACTTTATCAACACTAACATCTAAGATAGATAGTAGTATCGACATTACTATCCTACCCTAATGCACGTGTCTAGTGCTATAAATTCATCTAACTTGAAAATGAAACATACTCCAATGGTTGGCCTAAGGATTGGTATAAATACAATATCAACCCTCAGTCATAAAATAACCGACACTTAGAATTCAAACTAATGAGTATTCAAAGAGAATTCAATTAATTAAATCTTCCTCATTTATTCTTATTTTCAAACTAGTCATAGGGAATACACATCTACAAGTCTGAACTACTAAAGGAGCAACCCAAGAGCCTGATTTTCCAAGTTACAAGCTAGGGCATTTATACACATTGCATAGGCGATAACTACATCAGTATAAGGCCCTCTTCTAGAGTATTGGCTATGTAGGAAGTGCCATTTGATAGTGTGGTCTTTTGGGTCAACTTGACACCATGTGCCGACTAACCCATTTTTCCCCAAGGTCACATTGAAGATGTAAATCTAAGGTTTTGCCTTTTCACAAAGAATGACTATCCATGACCCAAAATTAAATGTACCAGAGTGAAGGTGAAGCCAAACCTAAAAGCATCTAGGTGGTTGCATCATGTTTTACTAGATATTCCATATAGGACACTATCATCAAACTCATATATTAGTGTTGATGCAACTGTCTAAGGCTAACACAACTATCTAAATAGCTAGAGGCACTAGATCCAAAATCTCATAATTATTCTATAACTATCTTCGTACCTAGTTTTAGTCTATTTTAGATCTAGAAGTAAATTAGCATCATAACAAGATAAGTACTTATCTTATTTATTATTTCTATATTTAGACTAGTTTTACTTTCTATATTTAAACCATCTCGACATAATAAATTTAGTGTATGTTTATATCTATTTTTAACATTTATTTGGCCTGTTATAGTTCTGATTATCACCATTGTGACATTTCATTTCTATATTTTTAACCTTAAGCTTAAAGTGAAAATAACACATATTTAATTTTAGGTTTAAACATTTGGTGAACCTAATCTTTGAACATCAAATCCTAGGTCACTTAGGGTTTTATGAAATTTCTATTTTACTGACTCCTAATTATCATAAAATATGTGTAACATGGATGCGTCATCCATTTTGGATTCCAATATGGCATATTTATTCTAGTTTGCTACATTACTTACCTTATCAAATCTTATAAGCAAACACATACCAATAATGAGAAGGTTTTAAAGCAAACACAAAAATTAATCTCTTTTCAAAATTCATTTTGGAATGTTATAGACCCAATATCTAGATGCCAACAAGCATGCTCTCAACCTTTTGTCATACGTATATATTATTCAAATGACATCTACCATCCCAGACCCATTATTAACCCATGGATTATATTGGATTTCATGGTCCATGTTGTTACTACTCAAAAAGGTAAGGTTGCCCAACCCATACCTTCACCTGTTAATACACAACAAGTGCCACCTAAACCTAGGATTATAATAAAATCTAAGGTATATGACATTATTAACCAATTGAATAATACATATGCTAATATTTCAATCCTTGAGCTTCTAAATCAATCTAATGTTTATAAGGATATCATATATGAAGCAATGGGAAACACAAGTCCCAATTAATATTGAACCTACTTATTTTATGGATTTTACGCAAGATATTAAGAATAATGACAATCTCATCACCTTTGATCTAATAGATTTGCCATCCAAATATGTTGACCAAAATTGACCTTTGTTCATATAAGTAACAATACAAAATAAAGGTATCAAAAGAGTGTTCATTGATAATGGATTAGACCTAAACATTTGCAACATGCAATTCCTAAAATTATTGGTATCAACATAAATCTTAGCCAAAGCAATGTTATGCATATAAAAGGGTTTGATAATTCACATATCCCTCCAATTAGACAAATTACATTGGATGTGACCTTAGGACCAAAAGCAATCTCAGCTACTTTTTCAGTCATGTCTCAATATTTACATTATAATTTACTTTTGGGTAGACCTTAGATACATTTAATGGAATTTATCCCCTTTACACTTCATCGATGTGTTAAATTCATACATGATAGGACCTTATTTTCCATTCCCATCGATGATGAGCTTTTCAAATTTTGTAAAATGATACAATCTAAAATTAAAGGCATCCTTACAATAGTATCACCTAAAAGATTCATCCCTCTTGAACATATAAATATGTATGACATAAGTGAAACAAGTATAATATATCAAAATAAAAATAAGGCATTGAGATTTAAGGTTCACATATATATGCATGAAGATAAGGAACCATTACCAAAAAAAACTAGTCAACACACAAGAACCTCCATCATTTGAACTTGCTTTATTGGTTAATACTGAAAAAATGATGGCCATGTTTCAGATTATTATGATAGTGATGATGATATAGCCTATGATATGATAGATGAGAAAATGTTAAATTTAAAATTTTATCCACTCAATCACTTATCGCATAACTTAATAGAACATATGGGTCTTGACACATATAGGGTAAACCCACTTGTATAAAATACAACATTGAATGTAGATAAGGGAAAAATAAAAATAGTTGATGAGCATGTAAATGCATGGTATTTGATATATCCATCTTGGTTAAAAGCATTGAGTTAACCTTATAAGGTCCAAATGTAGGTACATCATGTAAACAATGTGGAGAATTCTCAAAATCCTTCCCAAACAACTTTACAAATCATGCCACAATAGGATAATACCGATATAATCAAATCTTTGTTACTTAAACATAGTATGGTTTATTTACCTTGTACTCAACATAGATCTAGTATTAGACTTATACCCACAAAGGGAGTACCATACTATAATTATCATCAAATCATTAGCTATATTACCAATCAATGTTTGACATTGAAAACATTATCTAATAATATAAGGGTGAAGGATGCTTACATATTACATACACAATAGGAAAAGGGCCAAATCTTTCCTATCTTTCAAATGAGAAACATCCCTCCAAGTGACAAAAGCATGAATATATAATTATTACTGCTTATATTGATGGGGTATATTGTCACAATTTTTTATTTGATCCAAACAAGTGGGATACCATTTATGGTACCAATTTTGTAGCATGATTGTGACATACTATCAATGAGGTAACATACTCTCCATTAGATCCAAAATTATGAGGGTACATTCGATTACCCATTATTTTTAGTGTATGTGTCTAAGTTTCAACTATATTGATAACTGAACATGAACCCCATTTAAAAATAAAATTTGGACGAAATTGGCTAGTTGAGTGGAATGCTAAACTGGATCCTACAAACATGTGTGTAAATTTTGATAATATGGGTACCCCAAATTTTTATCCAACATGATGAACATGATCATTTTCCTACACCTAGATACAAGTAAACCATGACATAGAAACATTGAGGTAGTGGCACTACATTAATATAAAAAAATCATAAATTCCTTTTTAGATGACCCACTACCTTTTGATGATGAGGACCTACTTGATTAGAACTACTCTAGAAACTTCAAAAAATACCAAAGAAATCAAAAAAAACATTCAAAAAAAAACCAAAAACACTATCAGTACTTACCTATTTTATTGGATCCTTGAAATCCATTTATCACTTCCATATTGGTGGACCACATACTCAATTACTTCTACATACACATATGTGTCATACTTCTACATTGGGTGTGATATATGCATACATAAATACATGATACACTCTTATTTTAGATGTTTGGCTTTCCCTCTAATCATGTCATATGGACATTGGGGGAATCCTCTTATTTAATACTTATATACATAGGTTATATGGTTCGATGATCACTCTACACTATCATGTTTGAGCTTACATATGTACTTACACATGTCTATTATCCATGATTATATCTTACATAGGGTACTTCATATACTATACACTTGAGATAATTTTATAACACATTGGATCCATGGACCACTATGACATGTTTATTTTTGTTTCTTATTATTTATTTTATGCACTTCCTTGAGTGTCTTTTCTTGCTTGTTCGATCATTTGAATATGCTCATTTGCTTGCGATCCCCATGCCTATGTATGTTTTCTTTGAGATTTGCATCATATCATAATTTGTTATGCAAGATCATCATCATGTACATATGAATTTATTCTTATAATAAGTGTTATTATGTTTTAATAGGTCTATGGATATTTATGGTCTCTAATTCATGTCATTTCCAAACTTGAAAGTGAGATACTAGAGTGTTGAGCTTAGTTTTGGAGTTTTCCTCCAAAACTAAAATTTTAAATTTTAAACTAGTCTTAAATGGTTGCAAGTGTCTTATACCACTTTTAAAGGTTTAGTTCCTTGATTCAAGGGTCTTATAGGTTATTTAATTACAATAAAATCTCTTCATTCATGGATATTTATCAAGAACCTTCTTCATGATGAAGGCAGCATTGGAGAAAGGCCAAAAATGGCATAATCATGGATTGTTAAAGGGTTATTATTGAAGTTAAGGGTTAATATAATTGTGTGAAGGATCTTATGGGTTTAAGGACTCAATTAATTATTAATTCATCATATATAACTATCAAATATGTTTGTAATTGTCTATTTTTCCTAAGGTCTAGACTACATAGAAGAAGGTCTAGGATTAGTCTTGTCTAAAGTTGGTATTAGGGAGTTGAGGAAATTTAGTGACTAAAAGAATAATTATACAAGATTAGGGTGTATGTTATAAGTATATAAAATTTTAATCACATTTTAATGAGTCAAAAAAATACAAACAAATTGTATAAAAGGTGAAAAATCTCTAAGTCTAAGGTTGGTTGAAGCACTTATGGGTCTATAATCAACTATTTTGAAGAATTTTTTAATAAGAGAGAGTGGTTTTTGATATTTTAACCTGCTTATATGTTCCTTTTGGACTTTTTTATAAATTTTAATGTTTTTATGTATGGTATTTTGCACTAAAGTCATGAATCTATAGGATTGTGTATGAAAAACATAGAAATCTGTGTGTGACTTGACTGATAAAGGGAGAGAAGGACTTGAATTGATATTTATGAAGTAAAAATAATAATTATAAAGGTATCATAAATGTATATCATAATTTTTTTACCTTTTACCCAAAATTTGTTAATAAAAAATTGATCATTTTACGCTTTATTTCCTTCTCAGGTTTGTGTTTTAATCTTAAGCCCTAGAGCAGGGTTTTAGATAGTAAAAGGGATATATCTCAAAAATGATCCAAAAGTATGAAATTTGGTTGGTATTTTGACCTATACTCACTTTAAATGATAAAATTAGTTTTATATATTTAATATTCTTTAAAATTCCATAATAATTGATTGTGTATAATAGCCCTGCAAAACACAAGAAAACACAAAGTTTTAGGATTGGAAATTTAGATATCTCAGAGTATATTGATCAAAATTATTTGAAACTTGGTGAGCATATGTTATAAGGTTGTATAAAGTGGATAAATGTTTTTATATGGTTTTAAAGTCTTTTTTTAAGGAGTTACATAAAATTGAGTTTTTTATAGATGTCATGAATTAGGCATATGAAGACCTAGAATAATAAAGATTGTTTTGGGTATAGTCTTTGATAAATCAATAAAATGGACTGATTTATCACCATGGAAGGTGTTAATTGTTTAATATATTCATTAAGAGGTTATATAAAATGATACTAAAATAAATAGTCCTTTTTTAAAGGCCTAACAGGCTTATACACAGTCTTATAACAGAGTATAGGACTGAATAAGGTTTTTAAGAGAATTGATGTTAAAGTAGGTGTATTGGAACCTGAGAAGAAACCTTGACATAATTTATAACATTGCATAAATTATCCCATAATTTTTTTAATTAATTTTTCAAAACCAAGATTCAAAGTGGAAGTCCTATCAAGTTATGGACTTCTTGAGAAGATTGTTTGAGAGTTGAGTGAATAGATATTTTATTGCATCAAAAGTTTGAACAAGTGAGAGGTGAAGTAAATTTGGGGAGTAAGTAAACCAATTACACTAATTGATATTAGATCAGGATTGACTGTGTTGGATAAAAAAGTGATATCCAGAAGGAGAACATCATTAAAAAAAAATTCAGTGTTCAAAGAGGGAAGAGAAAAGTTCAGGAAATTGTATGTGAGTATACTATTTTACATTCCATTTGTGAAGAATATTGCATGCAATAGTTTTTTAAAGGTATTGTGATCAGATAATAAGTGTATCAAGATATGGAAAAAGGTAAAACAAGGAGGAAAATAATGTAATTATTGACAAGCAATAAGGATTCAAGGTAGAAAATGAGTGAGACAAGAAAAGATATAGACATGCAGAAGAAAATCAATGAAATGAAGTAGGTCTTAGTCTGTTTGAAATAATGTGTAGAAGAATGGAACCCATCAATATAAGGGATATATATTAGGAAATTTATCAAGTAGACACTCAAGTAAATTATGGAGAGAAGAAAGAATCAACAAGAGATTAAAGAATTGATAGGGAAGATGAGGATGTTAAGAGAAAAATCTAAGGAAGAAACCAAAAAGGTTATTTTGATTGTAGAAAAATTAGGTGAGAAAGTGACATTTGAAGATGATCAAGAAGATTTTGACTCTGATCAATAATTTTTATATGATGTTCCAATAAAATTTGAGAAGAGTGAAGGGTTATATGATACTTTGGAAGAGTTTCTAGTCAAAGAAAAGGAAGTCTACATGAGGAAATGAGTGGTTGCAAGAAAAGAAACAATATGATACAATAGAATGTTTGAGGGGAAAATGTTGCCTCAAAATTTTTATTCTAGTAATTTGTTTAAGTGTATGATTACAGGTGAACCATTTGGAGAAGAAAGTGAGACTTCTATATTTGAGAAAACCATGGAAGATAAGATGATTAAGATTCAAGTCAAGCAAATTATCGATTCCAAGGACAATACAAGCCAAAAAAGTGAAAGAAGTGAATATGAGAAGAGTTATTAGGAATCAAATGTTCTTAATATATTCCAATTGAAATAACTACATCTAATCATGGAGAAGGCAGTGCCTAGTGAAGTGCCTATAGCCACAAGTGATCTAACAAGATCATATGTTGATCATGAAAAGGAGACATGCAATGAGCATAAGCATAACATGGGAAAAGAGGTAGAATACAGGTGGAATCATGGTCATGAAACATTCAAGAGAGATAGAAGAGATGAAAAGAGTCGTCGAAGCCATTATAAGAAAGCTTCAATCCAAGTGCTATAAAATAAAGGAAATTACAAAACATATGTATAAAGAGAAATAAGTATGGGCAGGTATATGCCAAAATTCATGAAATCCAAGTAATGAGGTGGTAAAGAAGGTATGGATCATTAAGAATCCATGTGAAAAGGATAAAAGTGATGAGGAAAGGAAATATAATGAAAGAGGACTCCAAGTACAAGAGAAAGAGATGGTAAAAGATTTGTCAAAGGGATAAGATGAAATACAAAACCAAGCCATGAAGGTGAGTGTATACACACAATATTTTTAAATTTTATCAATTAATCATGATTTCTCTCTTGTAGGAACTCATCAAGTCTCAATCTCTCTAAGTGCATGCCTTAAAGAGTGCACTAGGAAAGGGGTGGAAAAATCATTGGTGCTTAGCAAGATTGTTGTTCCCTAGACCTCCATCCTAAACCAACACAAATCCCTCTTATACATTTTCTTAAGCTTTGACACCTCCCTTACACTCATCTCCAAACAATTCACCACCTCAAATATCCCATACTTAAGCCAAATCCCTTTTTACCACATTACCAAATGCAATCAATTGGGTTGGCTTAGTTCTGAAGATTGAGCATGTTATAGAACTAAGTCGACCCAGTTGATTTAGTTCGGGATCCAACTATTCTATTTCTTAATTAATTAGCTCGATTGGGACAACTACATTGGCTAAAATCCTAGAAGCATTTAGGGTTAGATCCATCTATATAAACACATCCTTGACCTTATTTTCAATAGATAAATTCATTCATTTACACTTATTTATAGTCTGCATTTCTGCCATTCTACTTAAGGAGTCATTGTTTAGGGTTTACACTTGGAGAATAATCTTGTCTTGTGGGAAAAGTCTTTTGGATGCATAGGAGAAATCTTGTAGCCTAGATTTGATCTATCTTTATTATCTTTATAAATCACAACAACCTCTTGCAAAGCACCATTGGTCAAGGGAGAGGTTGAGGCACAATGGTTCATCTTCAAAGTAAATATTCCTAACTTTCACTCTTTAGTAGATAGATTTGTCCAAGCAATGGATTGTGAATGTATTTATCTCTCCTTGCTTAAGATTACCTCTACATTGACTTAAATAGAATTTTAATTTACATGTTTATTATTTATGTTTTGTTAGAAAATTAACTATAATTGGGTCCTTTCTATAGTCTTCTAAGTTTTTTTTAAATCTTATGTATGTGTGTGCATTTATTATATTTATAAATACACTTTATTCTAGCCTTTTGAAGTGTCACTCACATCTGCAATCCTTTTATAGAATTTAGAGTTACTTGCATGTAACTCCGCTCCCCCACATAGCACACACATCCTTCCCACTTGTAAGAGGATTATGGACACATGATACACATGTTAGAGCTTACACTTGTAGCTCATTTTCATTCTTAGCTCTTTATGAATAATTCTCCTATCTCCTTCTTGTCTTATTACAACATAACTCATTCTTGTTGATATAGTCTTGCTCTTGCATTTTTGGCATTCTCTTGGTCTAAGACCATTATTCTCCTAGCTTCTTCATGATATTACACTTAGAAATTCTTGTTGTAAGTTTTCAATGATAGTGTGGGGTTTTTTTCTTTATGACAATTGCTCCACTCGTCATCTTTGTGTCATTCTTTGTGACTTACTTTTATCAAGATGATGTTTTTTATTTAAGAATTTATATTATTTATTTTAAACTCTTTATATCGATCTTTAGCAATATTTCAATATAATATAAAAACTATGAATTTATAACATTAAATGTTGAGATTTTTACAAGCCATTAGACAATTAAAAAAAAAGAAATCAAACATTTTTTAACTTTTTTCATTTTAACCATTTATATTGTTGTTTCTTGCTTAATCTATTTGAATACATTTGGCTACGTAGAGTCCTTAGTAAGGAATATTTAGAGCCCTCAATGAAAATTAGCTCTTATAATTATCAAAGTCTATGCCATGAGGGACAAATCTTGATGTTAGGTGTTATTTAATGATTCACTATTTTTAGACTCTCTTCCTCACATGCAAATGATTCACTATTTATATTTTGTATATGGAATGAAAAAAGGGTCTAATCACATTGCAAACATAGGGGTCAGGGATGATTTTCATAAACATCAGATGAGTGACGTAGATCTCTCAAAAATTAATGCATGTGATATTACTAATTTCAAATGCTCAAAATCCATGTCACAAGGGACTAGAGTGGGGTCCCATGCTTGGGGTTAGCTAATTATTTTTAAGGGGACACTAATGAGAAACTATAGGAATCTTTTTTCTTATATATTATAAATTTATTTATTCAATTTATACCAGTACCAATTGATCAAGGATCACCCACCCCTCAATTTAGTCAAGCACCCACTTGACATTTAGCTAACACCAACTAACAAGGAGTATACAACCTCCTGAATGATCAAGCACCAACTTAATCACATAAAAACATATCTAAACCTTAAATTTTTTCATTTTAACCATTTATATTGTTGTTTCTTGCTTAATCTATTTGAATACATTTGGCTACGTAGAGTCCTTAGTAAGGAATATTTAGAGCCCTCAATGAAAATTAGCTCTTATCAATTTTTCCTTTCAATATTATGTTATATTTTTTAATGTTGAAGTTTATAATAAAAAATAAAAAATATTGAATGTTCATATTCAATGATATAATAGCAATTTGTTATTATACATGCATTATTTTTTTACTACCCACTGCATTTGGTGTTCTAAATTGGTATTTGACAGTTTTCATTCAAACAATTCAGTTTTCCTTTTCAAGAACTCAGCTAGGCTTTATTGAACCTTTTCCATTTTTCGTTGGCTTTGTGTGGCATGCTTATTTTTTTATTTTGAAATCTCTCTATGTTTTTTCCAGCGCGTTCCTTTTAAGACATTAACATTTTTTTAACTTATCTTAACATTGCAGTTTTAGTTTTTTTTATTCTTAGTCTGTGAAATTTGGAGCTAGGCTTTATTGAACCTTTTCCATTTTTCATTGGGTTTGCGTGGTATGCTTTTTTTTTTTTTTTGGAAATCCCTCAATGTTTTTTCCAATGTGTTCCCTCTAAAGCGTTAACATTTTTTTTACCTATCTTAACATTGCAATCTTAGTTTTCTTTAATCTTAGTCTGTGAAATTTAGAGCTAGGCTTTATTGAACCTTTTCCATTTTTCATTGGCTTTGTGTGACATGCTTATTTTTTTATTTTCAAATCCCTCTATATTTTTTCCAACACATTCCCTCTAAAGCGTTAACATTTTTTTTACCTATCTTAACATTGTAGTCTTGTTTTTCTTTATTCTTGATCTATGAAATTTGGTTTCTGCCTAATTTTTATGTAATGTCTCTGTCTTCATTAGAGCATTATATTCACTCCTCTTCTCTTTTAATTGTGCCATTTACTGTCAAGCTTTAATTATTCTTACTCTGCACCTCTATTTGTAGATAACTATTTGTAGTTTTTTGGTCACATTTTTTTTCAAAAAGGAGGAGCTTATAGTTTTATGTTATCTTTAGCACTTTCTCTCATTAAGCTTTCAATGGATACATTTTTTTCGTTCAATTTGTGTCACAATATAATTTTTTAATATTTATTATTCAACCTTTGCTATTGTGCCTTATATGCGTTATTTTATTCATATGAAATATTTTACCCAAGTTTGATCGTCTTTCCTTGATTCGTGGCTTCATTATTTTGTTTTAGTTCTTTCGATAACATTCTAAATAAGTTATCTTTCTCCAAGATTCTCAATCCCATGCATCTCCCTTTCTTTGCTTTGGTTGATTCAGATTCATCATGTTCCTTTTCCAATAAATATTCCAATCATCCAAGGTAATTCCGTTATTTCCCTTTTTTTTTTTTTTTTTTTTAAAAGTCTTTAAAATTTCCCATGTGGTAAAAGCCTTTTCAACTAATTTTAGCTTGTTATTTCCCAAAAGAAAAAAAAAAAAAAAAAATTGTTTTTTTTTGGGTGCTTTAAAACCAATTTATACTCAATGACATGTCATTTCTGATAGTTTTTATTAAACTTTGATATTGTTACATATGTCATCTTAAAGGTAAGTTTTTTTAAATATTTTTATTTTTTTCTACCATGGAAAATAAAGTTGCATTTTCTTAAATCAATATACTAAACTCATGTTTTTTGGTTTGGTTAATGTTTTAATTAATTTGAGGAAGCTCTGTTTATTTAAAGTTCAAAACTTTGAATATTAAGTGTTTTTTTTAGCATTTAGTAATAAGTGGTTTGAGTTATTTTTTAATTTTTTTTTTTTTTAATATTAAAAGTATTTTTCCACATATTCAAATTATTTAGTTAATATTTTAGTGTATTTATATTCATAATTTAACTACATCTTGTGTAAGATCATTTTTTCCATATTATTATTGTAGATTTTATTTCTATGAGATTCATATTAGTGTTTTTTTAATCTTTAAACATATTTCTAATCAACTTTCTCTTAAAAATGAATAAATTACTACACTCAAACATGAAATTCATTGTCAAAATGTTATAATTCTTTCTTTACAAAACTCTTTTAATATACATGCGAAAAAAATGCAATCTTCTATTAATACGTTAAATGTTATATTTGCATCTTTTGATAATGTTAATACCTCTAATAATGATGGATCTACTTGTGCTTCTAAACACACTCAAAATCATGTGAACACTCCTACCAACCCTAGATTAAAAATCATAAACACTATGGGCTACTCGGGTGGTAAACTTGGTAAGCGTGTAACTGGTATACTCGAACCTATTTTTCCTATTTTTAATATAAATTGTAAAGGTCTCAGTTGTAATGATTCACCTAATTCTAATACAAATTTAGAATCTTATTTTTTTCCTCATGAAGGACTTATAATGCAATTTCTTTTAATTATATCACTACTAATGATCATGTTTTACTTAAAATTGCTAAAACTTGTGTGCATAATGAAAAACATAGACATTGTATATCTAAATGTTGAAAATTACACCCATAAAAATCTTATGGTAAATCCATGCGACACTTTATATTGTTGAAAAATGACTAAATTTCCTACCTCTAAGGGTAACACTATTTAAATTCCTAAAGAAAATGAATCTTATAAAGATTTTGATATGTGTTCTTGCAATAATTCTTTTAATGCTTCAGGGAAATTATCTTTTGCAAGTGACACAACTACTTTGTCTCAATTTTGATTATCTAACTCATTTTTTGCATTCCTTAATTTTTGTTGCAAAGAATAAAAGCTTTGATTATGTTGACTAACTTGTTTTCATGAAAATATTCATACTGTAGACACCAAAAAACTGCACACCATAGTTTCACATGTCACACCCTAACCTCCTTGAACCATCTCCTAGCCATTTACCCTACCAAACCTCCAATTGGCCGAACCCACTCTTTTGATCAATTTAACTTTTAACCTTCAACTACCGAGAGTCAGTAGTCTAACCATTGATGGTCAGTGAGACCGTCGATGGTCAGCTATCCACCACCTGAACAGTTAACTCTAACATCAATTGCAACTTATTTTTTTATAATTAGTTTGTGTGATTCAATGCATGTCCAAGTTAAAATTAGATGTGATTTGAACCCCTCTTGAACCTACCCTTCCACCTCCCCTTCTTTTCTATAAAAAGAGAACTTCAAGAGGTGAAAAGGGATCCATCCACAATAATTTTATCTATAATTATCAGGAGCAATCTGCATATATCATCTTCATAGGTCTAGAGTTTATTTTACAGGTCAATCAATCATCAGTCATCATCAGCATCAGTAATCATCACCAGCAATCTTTATCAATGGACTTCTTCTTTATCAAGATATCAGCTAAGTATTTTATTATTATTTCAAGTTATTTAGTTTCTTTTTTATAACTTGCACCCAATCCCTAACCTCTTAACCCTCTGAGCAATCAACCTCTAAACCAATCATCTCTAAGACTCACCCTCTATCTTGCAACCATCAGCCAACCAAAAACAACTTTGAACCAAATCAATCAACCTCGCCTAACTATTCTATTTGACCCAATCTAGACTGACAGTAACTACCAACGGTCAACTGTCTAACCACTGATGGTTAGCTCACTCATCGATGATTAGCCTGACCATCGATGATCACTATCAGACCAAAAATTGATAAGCAACCAACAAACACCTACCACAACCTCAACTAGAACTTTGTTTTCTTGACCTGTATCACAATACAGACCAAAAATAGTAACTTGAATCAACTTTTTGATAGTTTGGCATTCACCTTAATATTTTTTTATTAATCTAAGCATTTATTTTGAATAGTATTTATTTTATCTAAATTAAATATTTTCATATATGTTATACAACCTTCTTTGTCAGCATTAAAATCTTAAAAGGTGGATTGATAGCCTCCAAAGGAGTCGTGTACTTCTTAGATCTAGCTTACTAGGCAATCCACCTTTCTACCTAACTAACACAACCATTTTCTAGTCTCTTTCTTATGCAGGTCATCCTCCCAAGCTAAAGAGGAGCTCTCACAATCGTTTAGATCATGGAGTGCAAACCAAATCCAAGTTCTACTAATCTTACCCTTTTTTCAATTTTACTCTTTCTTCTTGAGAAAATAAAGCAATATTTGAGTATAACATTTTGACATGTCCGATGGGACCCCACCATTTCTTTTATTTTTGTAGTTTGCATTTACATTCTCTCTCCTTATTTTCTCATAAATGAAATTTAAATTTCTTTTTGGGATTAAAATTAATTACATCCATCATTTACTTGCATGTTTAGCTCACAGTAGCTTAATTAAGCAAGTAATTAATCGTAGCATAACTTTTATTACACATAAACCAAACCACTTTCATCAATTAAACATAAAACAAACTTGAGACAAGGCTCAACTAAGATTTCATCACCTAGTAGTCACCTTACCCTTTCTCGGCTATCCTACTTGGATTTCACTACCAAGGGGAGAACCAATGCAGCTCTCTGATTGAGTATAAACTCTAAAAATCAATATATATTTGAAATCAATATATATTGGCTAAGCACCCGACATCCTTATCATTGTAATATGTGAAGTGAGGGGGTAAGCCCCAATACTAGGCCATGTATTGATTTCAATATAGATTCTTTTTGAGTGCCTGAACACTCCCTAAAATCTAACCATAGATTTCTTATATAGTACCCATTCTACCAAACTAAAGTTGAGTCAAATCTTAAATATTAAGGCATAAGCCACAAGTGAGACTAAAGCTAACCTTAGGATTTAACATACTTCAAAGTGTGTTCTATCTTTCTTGTCTTCTCTTTGTTTGAGTTGTGAGGAATCTAACTCTTTTTGGTAACCTTCTACCATCTTACCTTCACCTACCCCATCTTTGTTGTTTTGTTCAATGGGGAACCCATCTATATTCTCTCCAGGAGATCCTAACTTCATTAGACTCCTAGAAGACAAACCTCTTACCTTAGAACATTACCTTGCATCAAGAGCCACTTATACCTCCAACCTTACTTACAATCAACCCAACCATGCCTATAACGAACACAATCTCACTTACAACCAACACAACCTCACCTACAATCAACCCAACCTCAATTATAACCAACCCAACCTTGATGGAAATCAATTTAACCCCAACTATAACCAATTAAAAACCTTTAAATAACCACTTGATCATCACCTCAACCAACCAACAACTTTTTAAACCTTATTATACCCTTTTCATAACCCACCTCAACTATCTCAACCTCACCAATCTTTGGGTTACCCATCCCAACCATCATATTAATTACCTCAACCGCATCAAACTTTTATTACCTACCTCAACCATTAGATCAATCACCTATGCCCCCTTTTTTGAAACCTTGTTTATCTCAAAACCAAGACTTCGTCTATCCCCCTAGTCATACAACAAAAAACTATCAACCCAACCACTATCAAACCAACCACTATCAACCTACTTTATCAACCTCATCGAATCAAACCAATAATCATCCAAATAATAACTATCAAAAAAAAAAATCTAACCAATCAATCTTATCACCCTTACTAATGTTATCAAACCTATCAATCCAACCTAATTTATCCACCTTCTCAACCTTATCAACCCCATCAAATCTAACCAATAACTATTAACCTACCATATTGAACCAACCAATATTTTTAGACCACCCAACTGTATCAAACTTATGCACCATATCAAACATGTCAAATCCATCAAATACCTCAACCTTACCCAACCTTTCAAACAAACCTACCTTATCTAACTTACCCAACCAACCAAACTTTTTGAACCCGCCAATCTTATTAAACCAACCAGCCTGACCAAATCAAACCAATAACTATCGACCAAAATTTTCCAACCTACCAACCTTATCAAGCATACCCAACCCATCAAATCACTCAAACTAGTCAAATCGATCAAACTTATTCGACCAACCAACTTTACCAAACTATCCAATTAGCTTGCAACTTTAAGAGCCATTAGTGCACCCTCTTCCTAGGCAATATACCCCACTGTGGGAATCATATGCCTCAATCTTTGACAAAAATTTAAGGGCTTCTATAATTAGACTCCCTCAAATCAAACCCATCAATGCTTCTCTACCAAAACCCATTTGGTTCATAGAGAATGAGTTTTGTACGTATCATCATATAAATGAATATGTGATAGATAGATGTGGGTCTTTTAAGATGATCATCTAAAATTTTATCGATCAAAAGGAGATTCCAAAAAATATTCTCTATGTTGCCCCCAACCTAGCCTTGAATGTCTTCAAGAAATCAATCATTGAAGCTCTTTTTGCACCCATTATTGTGCAAGCCCATGACCAAATCCCTCAACACAATAAGGTTCCTTCATTAGATTTGGTCTTTAGGGCATCTATAAATAGGGAAACCATAATCAACATCCTAACTGATCCACTTGTTAACCAAGTAAACACTTTTCAACTTCCTTTTAAAATCATCACTAAGGAAGAATCAACCTTAAACCACCCACTTGTTGACCAAGAAGAGCCTTCTCAACTTTCCTTTTAAACCATCATTAAAGAAACCAACCCACCTCTTCCACTTCCCCTTTTAATGGAGCCAACCCAAGCTCAAAATAGCTCACCTATAACTAAATCCAATCCAACCTCAAAATCAAATCCATTCAATTCCTCTATAATCTGATATTTTTCATCTACCTAATGACATTGTCTTTGGTTCAATTCCCTTTTGAACATGGTCAAATCTTTGTCACCTTACCTTACCAAACAAACCAAATAAACACACAAACCCAACCAACAAGATGGATCAACCACCCATCCTACCTCCCTCAACCAATCAAACCAACCTCTAAACCAAATCAATCAACTGTGATCAACCCAACTTTTAATCCAACCATAAGTAATTTATCTATCAACACAAATCATCATCAACCCTCCAATAGAGATTTCTTGAATCTTGGATACCCTTTTATCCAAGCTACCCACACCTCACCTAAGCTCCCTCATTGGGACAATTCAACACTCTTATCCACCCCACCTCTATTTTAGGATGATGTTCTCAACATCATTTTTGGACCTTAAACCTATCCAAATCTGACCCAACAAAGTTTTCCTCACCATAGCACCATAATAGTGATCTCGCCTGAACCACCACTTAAAAACATGACCTACTAACCACTAAAAACTAACAATAAATACCCCCTTTTTTAGGGTGGATGAAGTCATCTTCACCCCTCCTAAACCCTCTTATTAAATAATGCCTCACCTTGAAATCATTTTCCCATCTTCGACCATCCATGAAAAGAGAAAGCTGGGAGAACTTTCCCTCCATATGGTTTTGACCAGTTATCAACCCAAACCATACCTTAACAATTAACCAAACTAACCCTTGTCATTTTTGCCTTAACTATCAACCAACTAACTCTAAAATATTGGAGATTACTTTTCTCCATCAACCCAACTTGAACCAAGTGGCATACCATATTGGGGCAACCCATTTGGACACCACTCAACCTATTTGAGAGTCACCTTCTCCCCAAACCATTGGAGATTACCCTTATCCACCAAACTATCACGTAACTAACCTCACCTTTTTATCAACCCAAATCTTTTCCACATCTCATCAAGTATTGGAAAGTAACTGGGGGATATCTACTCTCCTGATTGATGTCAACCATTTATGCAAGAATGGATCTGGGGCATATCAAAACTCAAACCCCTAAATTCTTTGCATTCACATCATATTCTTTTGTTAAATTGAGTTCTTGGTCACCTTGTGTCTAACTTAAGGTCATCCCTTGCTTTCACACCACATTCATTTCCCTCTTTTAAGGGGCAACCAACTACAATTAAATCATGTGATTATCCATCATAGTTATAGCCTAATCTTGAACTATGGGTACCATGGCTCTATCTATGACATGATTCTCATAGTACTTCCCATCTCTCTTTGAGATCAGTTCCCATGGTTGTTGTCACCTAATCTTTTTTTCACCTATGCAACCTTCATGTGATCTTAGTCTTGCCTTCATAAAGGTAACCCCTTGAGCATGTATAAGTAAGTCTATGTCAATAAAAATCAAATAAAAGCAAAAGGCAATATCAAAAGTCAAAAATAAATCATGGGTCATTCTTAGCATTCACAAATTGCTCCCTTGAAGTATAGCTATTGAAAACTTATTCAAATTTTCAAAATGTAAGGTGGAATACTCCCTTGAAGGACATATATCAAAAGCATTTGAATTAAACATATAAACTTAAAACACTCCCTCGAAGGATGGATGAGTAAAGCATTTATCAAAGCTAACAATTTCTTGGAAGCTTCTCACATCAATCAGCTTCCCCAACCCTCCAAACAAACTCAAAATAAGAAAAAGACCCACAAGCAAAAATAAAAGAATTTTGAAAGCCACAATCAACTCTCATAAAATCAATAATCTTGGAAAGTCATAATTGACTCTCATAAGTAGATTTTCCACATCGATCAGTTTACACTTTATATGACATAGACTTGTTTACACTAACTCTTTGGAAACCTATAAAAGAGACATACTAGTCTCACAAGAAGGTTCCATCTTCACCTATGTCCCTATTTTTTCAAGGGATCTTTGAGCTTACTTGACACTACGTGATCAAGCCACTTCTTTTAACCAATGAACTAATAGCAATGCAAAGCATGAAGGGTTTATGTTTGTAATCCCACCCATCTTTCCATTATGGTCTTTGCCAATCAAAATGTTTAACCACCTCCTTTTACCTTTCATGACACTTGTCAAGACATATGTCTTTAATTTTTAGGTCTTTAAACCTTCAACTACCAACTTTTGCACCCTTTCACCAAAAAATGGGGCACCTTTTTGCCAAACCAAGTGGTACACCAAATTGGGTAACCTATTTGAACACCACAAAACTAACTAGGAGATCACCTTTCTCCACCAACCTTGACCTTTTTATCCAACCCATTAGGGAGTAGCTTATTCTCCCTTAACCATCAAACCATTGGAGATCACCTTTCTCTACCAACCCAACCATAAGAGATTACCTTCTCTATCAACCATTGACCCATTGGAGATTGCCTTTCTCCACCCCTCTTGGACTTGGCCATTGTGGCCCAACCTTTCACATATTTTGTGATGACCTTGATTGGTCCTTTGACTACAATGATAATATTTCCATGTTGACCATTTTTTGAACTTGTGCCACCTTGCGTTTACTTGACCCACTTATGTCTTCTCAAGAACACTTCCTGTGATCTAAGAATTTGACTCAAGAGAGGATGGTTAGTATGGTGTTAGTTCTAAAATAAAAATCAAGTGAAATAAACACAGTAATAGCATAAAATTTCTAGGCCTAAACACTAGGGAGAGATTAGTTAACAAAATCAAATGACAAACACAACTAAAAAGCAAAGAATGAAAACACAATAATTCCTTCACCTTCCTTGGATGCTCCAAATGCTTTTGTAGTAGTGGTTTGTTCGACTTGTGCTCATGAAGTCCTTGGCAATGGAATCTTATCTACCTCCATATCTCCATGGAACCTTTGGCTTTGGCTTGGCTTGGCTTGGAATCAATTTGGCATGATAACATTAGTTGCATGAAGTTTTTGGAACTAATCTTGCATTATAACTTTGCACTAATTAAGCTTAAAAATGATGTTGTGAGGCCTCCTATTTATAGATTTTTGGATTTGATTAGAATCAACCTCAACCATCCATCTCTAGATTGAGATGTGTGGTTGAGGATTAAATCAATTTTTTGAATTGAGTTTGTAATTATCCTCATCATGGCATTAGAAGAAGAGGCAATTAAGAGGCATGGAGGGCATTGATGAGGCATGGGAAGCATGAATCTTGATATTTGTAGCATTTATGGTCTAGGGATGTCTTCTCAAAAAATGAGGTCACTTGATGATGTAATTATTCAATATTCATTTCTAAAACAAATTATTTAACAAGTTTCCATGGAATTCTTTATTAGGCCTTGATTTGGGTTAATTAGCTCTTAGACATGTGTTTCCACTCAAAATTCGCTTTTAGATCTAAGAGAAAGAAGAAACTAAAAAGTAATGGACAAGGCATGAGAAGTACTTGGACTAAAGATTGTGCACCGTAAATCCAGACGTTTGTGAGCACTCCTCTTTGGCTGTGGAGGAATGACACCTGCAAGAAAAAAAGGAAACTTGGACAAGAAAATGTTAGATGAATAGGCGGTGGGTTGCCAAGCAAAAGCTTGTTCCCGGAAGTATAAAAACTTCCATAAGGGAGGTCAACCCACTGTTTTGATAAGATAAGTGACTGATAAAAAGACAGAATGCCAGAATATAGAAGTGACAAAGAAATTAGAAAGGAAAGAAAAGACCAAAATGATTACCTGAAAGAGCTGTTGGGCTGAAGACAGTCGCCGAGGTCGGAAATGTTGCCGGCGTCGGTTATCTGATCTGCCGGCGTCGGCTATCCTGTCGACGTCGGTTTGGGTAGTGACCGGCGTCAGTTGGGGTTATGGCTTGTAGTCGGGTCTGAGTTGCTTTCTGGACTGTGGACGGGTCTGGTTCGTGAACGGAGGTGAGACAGAGTTCAGGGACAAATTTAGATGGACTGGGGAGTGGTCTAGCTCTGGTCGGGTGCCTTATACAAGGTCTTTGTTGACAGGGGGATGGGGAAGAGGAAGAGACATAGAGGATAGAACCTGAGAAGGCTTTGCAGCCTCTCAGGGGGAAGAACAGAGGGAGCAGAGGACAATAGATAGGATAGATTACTGAAAACTAAATAAATGAAATGAAAAAAACCAGACTTTGCTTACCTTTTTGCTGACTGAAGAAAGGAAGTGCTGTTGTTGGAGCCACGGAAGACTTGTTGCAAGAAGAGAATACCTGATCCAGAGTCTTTTCACCTGTTGCTGCTGTTGCACGAGGTCAAGATAGAGGAGAGACGAAAGCTAAATCGCCAAGAGAAGTCTGTTTTCGAGCTCAAGGGTCCAGGGGGCTGCAACGGATGCAGAAAGGGGTAATGAAGGATGCCGACGCTGACAGTTTCGCCGACATCGGCCGAAGGGTCGCCGACGTCGGCGGTCATAGAATGGGGACAGAGGCTAAAAATAGCCTCTGCGCATTCTTGCATGCCGCCGAGCGAGGGGGTGTGGGAAGAACGGTCACGAGGATGCCAAAATGGGTGTAGGGGGAAGATAATGAAGAGATTTGGCTTAATAAATGCTAGGGGGAAGGTGGAGGGATTTAAGGGAGGATCCAAGGTGGCAAGGGTAGGGTGGAAAGGGGGCCACTTGATTAAAATACTTAGGTTATTTTAATCAAATGGAGGCCAAGGGTTAGGATAGGGGTGTTCGAAGTGGCAAGGGACCAAGGGGAGAGAGGAAGACCAAGGGTTAGACACTTTTTAGGTGTCTACATTTGCCCCTTTTTGTCTTGTTGGTTGTTCTAGACGAACTGCAAGACAAAAATAGGGAGTGGTTGCCCCAGGTGAAGGATGATGTGGATTGCCCCGAAGTATGGATGAGGTATTCCCCCTCAAAGCAGGAGTCGAGGGAAGGAACCTGATGTCGGGTGCTGATTTGACAAAAGGTGGATGAGAAAGAGAGAGGTGAGTGAGAATGCTGCAAAAGTCGTGATTGCGCGTATACCACGTCACGGGATGGTCGGGTCAAATTGTCGCATGTCGAGGGTCAAGGAGTGCCAAAATTGAAGTAACCGGGCCCCAACATTTAGTCGTCTGCTGATCGGGTCACTCAATTTAAGCTGAAGCTCCAAATGGTCGTCGTGTTCCAGGTATCCAGGGCTCAGGAAGTGCTCCCAAAAACACAAAAAAGCCACAAGTAGTAGGGATCAACTGGCTCACGATCCTATACTTGCGAAGGGTCAAAAATAGTCTGCGGACAATTCTGCTAACCAGCCGTGAGGTAGCACACACGCAAAAACAACCAAGGCAACATTGTCTTGGAAGTGGTCGAAGGTCGAAAGATGGTCGTTGGTCAAGAGGATGGATGGACGAAAGGATGTGGCCGAGCTAACCCCAGAAGACCCCATGTCAACTGAGTGCTGCCTACATAGCCCCTGTCGTAGGGGCCTCAGGCCGATGTAGTTCTCCCTAAAAGGGAGGGAGGGTCAGAGGGATGGATTGGTCTTGGTCAAAGTCGATGATTGGTCTTGGTCAAAAGAAAATGATTGGTCTTGGTCAAAAGAAAATGATTGGTCTTGGTCAAAGAGAATGATTGGTCTTGGTCAAGGTCAAGGTCAAGGTCGCAGAAGAGAAGGTTTGTCCATCAAAGAGATGAACAAACGGGGGTGGTCGAGCTAACCTCAGAGGATGTGTTATCTGAGTGCTGCCTACATAGCCCTGGTCATAGGGCCTCAAACCAATGTAGTTTAGACAAATTGAGAAGATTGGTCGATGATGAGATTGGTCATGTGTTGAAATGACGAGGGTAAGATGAGGATAAAATGATGCTACAGATGGTGTACTCTATAGAATTGGTCGAGAGTCTTTCATCCCTAGCAAGTTTCCATGGTCGCGATGGATGTATGCTAAGAATGAATAGAAGTCTATTTATGCTTCAGCAAGTATTGGTTTATGCTTAACATAAATTGGGTCTAGTCGGTAGTTTCCATGTGTACTAGTGTCTATAGAAACTATGTGAAATGGTCTAGGATGATGTCAGCTGAAAATGATGAAAATGGCTGGGTTTGAGATGAGTCGCCGAGTGATGTGGTTAAATGTGACCAAAGTGAAGAGAAAAGATGAAAGGCAGATCGCTCTTTCATTGACAAGGACCAGAAAGGAAGCATAGATAGGGGTTATTAGAACAAAAGCCCCGTTCATGCATTACGTCGTTGACCAGTGTTGAGTTAGAACGGTAATCGAATCACTTTGACATTAAAGTGAGCTCGAAGTCCCTTGAGCAGGTGAGAAGAAGAGGATAGGGTAACCCAGTTTAAGAGCAGGAATGATCTTGCCCCTTTTATAGGAGACCCTGAGACAACTACAAGCCAAGTCCGTGACTTTTTTTTTTTTTTTTTTTTTTTTTTTTTGCGCAGGCTGATCGATGCGGGAAGCCTACGTAGAGATGTCTTTTGATGTAGTGGTCATGTTGCGAAGCTGATCAATGCGGGAAGCTTCTAAGAAAGGTTGCTGTTTGTAGCAAGATTAGTCATAGCCATCCTTCGAGGGAGTGGTCTATATTTTTGCTTAATAATGTTTGATAAGTTGGCCTAGCTATCCTTCGAGGGATCAGTCTAGTAATACAGCAATGATAGTGCAGCTGTCCTTCGAGGGAGCAGTCTGTCTTTTTGATTGTGACTTGATTTTGTGACCATGGATATGTTTTGACATCTTGATATATATTTTTTGATTTAGAGTCATGGACAAGGCTGTAGAAGTTCAAGGATGCCCCTTTTATCAGGACAAAGCATCCATGCATCATAAAAAGGGTCGTAGAAGACTTGTTGAAGGGGAATAGGGTTGAAAGGGATGAGGATTAAGAGGACGAGGATTGCTCAAGGGACGAGCTCAAGTTACGTGTCAAGTAGACGAGTACTCGACTAGCAGAAGAATGGTCAAAGATGCAACGCATTAAGAGGCTCAGGTTCTGGCCGTCCGTCGAGGGAAGACAGACGATAAGTCCCTGACCCATACTTGTGTGTGATGATAAAAGGTCCAAGCCAATTGGGGGCGAACTTGCCTTGTTTACTTCGTTCCATATTGGTCACGTGCTGATTCTCTTTGAGGACGAGGTCTCCGATGTTGAAATCTCGTTCTCACAGATTTTTGTCGTAGGCCCGCTTTATGCGACTTTGGTAGACATGGAGATGATTAAGGGCAGCAAGACGGCACTCGTCGAGTAACTCAAGTTGAGCTAGGCGGTCTTGATGAAAGTCATCGTTGGAGAGAATGTCATGCAGGGAGATGCGGAGAGACGGGATCTGTACTTCGAGAGGTAAGACAGCCTCTGTTCCGTACACGAGAGAGAAGGGAGTAGCACCCGTAGAGGTTCGGATGCTAGTGCGGTAGGCCCACAAAGCGAAGGGAATATGAATGTGCCAATCCCTACCTGTATCGTCGACCACCTTCATGAGAATTTTAGTGAGAATTTTGTTGGAAGCCTCTGCCTGCCCATTTGCTTGTGGGTAGTAAGGCGAAGAAAAGCTGAGTTTGATGCCAAATGAGTCGCATAGTTTTTGGACAGTCTTGTTTTTGAAGGACTTGCCGTTGTCAGTAATGATTTTGTGAGGGACACCAAAACGACAGATGATGTGGCTGTTGATGAAGTCGGCAATTTTGTCAGCTTTTGTGGAGACAAGAGGAATGGCTTCCACCTACTTGGTGAAATACTCAGTGGCAGTGATGATGGACTGATGACGAAGAGACGAGTGAGGGTTGATCTCACCGATGAGATCCAAGCCCCACTGAGAGAAAGGCCAAAAATCCTGAGCGACTTGCAAGGCGTGACTGGGGAGATGAAGCAGGTTAGAGTGCTGCTGACACTTGATGCAACATTGAACATAGTCGCTACAGTCTTGATGAAGGGTGGGCCAATAATAACCCAGGCAAAGGATGCGCTTGGCAATCGAGTTTCCACTGAAGTGT
This sequence comes from Torreya grandis, assembly GCA_037957365.1. Lineage (NCBI taxonomy): Eukaryota > Viridiplantae > Streptophyta > Pinopsida > Cupressales > Taxaceae > Torreya > Torreya grandis. The sequence continues at coordinate 927,859 of JARHVA010003280.1, read as the reverse complement.
CCCCCACAAATCCCATCGTGGACTTGCTTTATGGCTTGAGGAGCTTCAGTGGAGGTTAGACAGTGAAGAAGGAGGCCGTCGAAGCCTCGTTTATAGAGAAGACCCCCTAGCATGGTATAGCAAGCTGTGCGCTTGATGAAAGCTCGCTGCGCATTACTAGAGAGGTTGGGAGGAGTGACAGAAAGAGACAAGTAGTCGACGAGTTGCTTATACCAGTCATCTTGTGGGCTAGAATTGACAGTGTTGATATGGTCGATGTGAGGAGAGATGTATGAGGGCAAAGGTACATGATGCACTGTGACAAAAAGGTGAGATGATGATGATGAAGACGGGATATGCGAAGCAAGAGAAGCCATGGTGTCGGCAAACTTATTCGTAGAGCGTGGAACAGTCTGCAAGAGGTGATAGTCGAAAGATGCTAAAAGAAGGTCAACACGATTCTTATACCTCTGTAAAACTTTGTTTTTACAGAGATATGAACCGTTAACTTGATTAACGATGAGCTGCGAGTCACCGAAGATGTTGATAGACTTGATGTGGAGGGAAAGGGCAGTTTGAAGTCCCAAAATTAAGGCCTCGTATTCGGCCATATTATTGGTACAATCAAAGTCAAGCTTGAAAGATAGAGGCATGGGCTCCCCTTCGAGTGGGATGAGGATGACCCCCACACCCCCGCCGAGTTGACATTTGGAGCCGTCAAAGAACATGGTCATTTGGTAGACGGTGTCATCGGTGAAAAGGGTAGCGATAGACTCGTCAGGGAACTCGCAGTGGGAAGGTTGGTTGTCAGGAAGAGGGGCATCTGCCAGTTGGTCAGCGATGGTTTGCCCCTTGATAGATTTCTGCTGGATGAATTTGAAGTCAAACTCAGCAAGCAGCATGAGCCACCGAGCCATACGTTGATTCTGATATGGCTTGGAGTGCATGTACTTGAGAGGGTCGGTGTGAGTGACGACAAAGGTTTTGTGGTTGAGAAGATAGTGGCGGAGCTTGGTGGCAGAAAAGACTAACGCTAAATAGAGTTTCTCGGTATGAGTATACCGAGTTTCATAGTCGACCAGTGTTCGGTTGATGTAGTAAACCGCTTGCTCACGATGATGCTCGTCTCGGTGCGTGATCATGGCACCTAACAAATGGTTGGTGGCAGAGATATAAAAGTAGAAGTGTTGGTCATCCTTAGGTGGAATGAGGACTGGTGGGGAGACCAAATAGCTTTTGAGGGCCTCAAAAGCCTCTTGACAGTTCTCATCCCATTTAAAGGAGACATCTTTCTTAAGGAGGTGATGAAAAGGTTGGCAGCGGTCTGAAAGTTGTGAAATGAAATGGCGAATGGACTGGAGCTTCCCTTGTAGACTGCGAAGCTGCTTGAGATTGGTCGAGGGTGGCATTTCGAGGATAGCACGGATCTTGGCGGGATCTATCTCGATACCACGGAAGGAAACGATGAAGCTGAGAAGTTTACCTGAGAGGACCCCAAAGACACACTTCTTGGGGTTGAGGTAGACATTGTATTAAAGAAGGCGAGAGAAGATGATTGTGAGAATGGTCAAGTGGTCACGGTGGAGTTTGGACTTGCCGAGAAGGTCATCCACATAGTCCTCCATGATTTTGTGGAGGAGATCGTGGAAAATGTAGGTCATGGCGCGCTGATAGGTGGCACCAGCATTTTTCAAGCTGAAAGGCATGACTCGATAGCAGAAAGTCCCCCATGGGGTGATAAAGGTAGTCTTGTGCTGGTCTTCCAGTGCGATCAGGATTTGATTGTATCCTAAAAACCCGTCCATGAGAGATAGCATCTCGTGGTCGGCCGTGAGATCAACAAGCTGGTCAATGTTAGGAAGAGGAAAGTTGTCTTTGGGACAGGCTAGGTTAAGGTCACGATAGTCCGTGCAGATCTGAATCCCCCCAGTTGCTTTAGTAACTAGGACGATGTTAGAGACCCACTGTGGATAATCGATGGGTTGGATGAAGGAGACAGAAAGAAGGCGTTGAAGTTCCTCCTTGACAAGGAGCGCAACGCGAGGATGCATCTTTCGAAGCTTCTGCCTAACAGGCTTAGCCTCTGGTTTGGTGACAATGTTATGGGTAGCAATGGTGGGGTCGATGCCAGGCATGTCGCTGTAAGTCCAGGCAAAGGCCTTGCTATGGTTGGAAAGGATCTGGGCATAGTTAAGCTGCTCCTGAGCGTCTAAAGATTGGCCAATCTTTAAGACGTGAGGAACATCAGAAGAAGAAGGGAGGTTGATGTCAATGGTGGATTCATTTAACATAACCTAGGTCTCGGAAGGGAGGAAACGCTGGATGAAAGAGTCGTCGGCACCCATGTAGGAAAGGATGGCGTCATCATCAACGCAGTGGACAGTGTGAATGGTTGCCGACTCATCCTCTACCATGCTAGGAAAAATGAGAGGGAGAGACCTGGACACCCCATTGAGCTGATAGGTCAGGGGTTCCAGGCGGATGGTGTTTATGGAAAAAAAAACTAGGAGGGATGGAAACCACCGACTCCATAGGTGACGAAGGAGAAATGGGCGAGTCTGGAGGAGATTGCTTGATGGTTGGCTCGGGACAGAGGTCGGAAGGAGCCTGAGTGGGGTCATGATATCCCAGGCCATACCGTTTCTTGGCATCGTGATCATTGAGCGGCTCGATGGGCTGATGGGAACCCTGCTCATAACGTCCGAAACCAAAACCCTTCCATGCACACCTGTGAAGGTAAGTGTGTGCAAAGGCAGGGTTGCCAAGAAATGAGAAATCAGATGTGAAAGGTTGGGGTGAAGAGAGGGAATTGCCATTGGTAGGAGCTTGATTAAGCCCCCCATAGACAAAGTTGGTTTGGAAGTGAGGAGGACCATAAGGTACGACCGTCCTGATCCGATGGTCGTAATTGGGACTGAGGTGAAGGCGTCCATACTCTTGCGGAGTTTGGAACATGTTGAGGGTCAACAAGCGATATTCCCCAAGTGATAATCGTTGGAAGATGTCTTCCATGGGGTCTTTGGTTGGCACTTGAAGAGGAGGGGTGAGGGCAACCACCGATTGCGAACTGGTCGAAGCTTCCGCAGATGGAGGCGGTGCCAGAGTTGACGGTTTGATGGGAATGAGGACATCGTTGGGACGGTAGGTGGTGTTGCAAGTCTTGAAGGGTGAAGGGTCAGCGGGAATGGTATGGACTTGCCCGTCATGCTCAAACTTCACACAACGGTGCAGGGTGGAAGGAATATAGGCCATGGCACGGATCCAAGGTCGGCCTAGTAGAAGGTTGTATTGAAACTCTCCTTCGATGATATAGAAGAGCTCCGGGACTGTGCGTGGACCAACGCGAATGTGAAGGATGACTGTGCCAATGGTCGTGGCGGTGGTGTCATTAAAAGAGCGTAAGATCGCGTCAGTTTTGGAGACACAATTCTTGGGAAGAGACAGCTGATCAAAGGCGTGAGTAGAGATTATGTTGATGCTAGCGCCGCCATCGATCATAACGCGTTTGATGCGTGTCCGATCGCCATAGGCAGTGATGAAGAGGGTGGCGTCCTGATCTTCCATGTTGGATGTGGGAATCTCAGAATCGCTGAATGTGATGGAGTTGACAGGAGATAAAGAATGGACGAGGGCAGCGAGTGGTTGGGGGTCCTCGGGTTGGACCTCCGCTGCTTGCAAGGCTTGGATAAGGGCTTGACGGTGCTGAGGCGAGGTTTGGATAAGGTCATAAAGAGACATCTTCACAGGTGTCTGATGAAGCTACTTCAGCATGGAGTCGTGAATTGGCCCAGAAGAGGAAGACGAAGAAGGTTGGGACGCGCCGAGGATAGAAATTTTAGGCTTGGGTGCAAGAGGTGGCTTGATGAAGGGATAAGTCCAAGGAATGGCAGCTTTTGCTTTTGCCTTGTCCTGTTGTGACCTAGTGGTTATACGGATGGTATTGATTTCAAAAATAGGGGGTGAGGAAGGGGTCATGTCTTGCTGGTGAGATGTTGACGTGTTTGAAGAGGAAGGAGTCGGGGTCTGGTCGAGAGTGTCTTCAAGGAGAAGAGTGTCTTTCTCTATATGGCGGCGGATGACGGCCTTGAGGGCACAGCAAGTCTCGGTGTCATGTCCTGGTGTACAATGATATAAACAAATTTTCGTATCGTCGAACCAGGAGGGCTTAGACCCGAGAGGTTGGAAAGGCTTGATGGGCGGAAGGGTTATGTCAGAAGTCTAGAGAAGTCGGCGCAATATCAACGAGTATGAGCCCAATAGAGGGTCCGTGTTATTTGATATGCGCGAGGTTGGTGACTTTTGCTTAGGCGAGGTTAGAAGAGGTTTCCGTACCACCTTATGGGTTGATGGCGCGGTGACAGATGGAGATGGCTCTGGCCTGGTGATTGAGAATGACTTTTTAGGAGAGGGACGACTGGAGATAGGCAGAGGAAGCAGAGGAGGCAACGAGTTTTGTTTGAAGGCCGGAGTGGGAAGGATGCTACCCAAGGTCGAAGGATGAGGGCCCAAAATTGATGGCAATGGTGACAGAGAAGGAGGCATTCGTTTCTGTGGTCTGGCAGCCCTCTTTGACTTGGTTGGAAGAGTACTGTTGGTCGAGGTCTAGCCTAGGTCCACCTTCACTTGCGGGTGAGTGAGGGTGGAGACAGGGCGAACGCCAAATGACTTGATGGGTTTAGACGAGGTAGATGCAGGTTTCGGTTTGGACGGGTTTGGTTGAGGTTTGAGAGTCTGGTCTTTGTCAAGAGTCTGACGAGATTTTGCCTTAGGAGGATTAGCGGCATGTGATGAGAGGGTGCGGGTATGTTGAAGGGCTTTAAGACGTTCCCACAACACCTGAGGCGTCACTTTCCTTGGAGGGAGAAGCGCGATTTTCTCCACTAACCGGGAAAATGGCTGAGAAGAAGATGTTGATGGTTGCGAGGTTGAAGACGAGATGGGTGTAGTGGTTTTAGATGCCTGGTGTGGTGAAATCATGACAGATTTAGATGAAGACGAAGGGGTGACAGGTTCTTCCCTAGGTGGAGAAGAATCTGAAAAGCGAGGCTCCCCGAGCGGGTAAAGGGCAGGGATGATGGTGCCCTCCACTTGCGGCTGAGGAGTAGGAAGGGTCGGGTCCTCCATAGGCAGTAGAACGGAGGATGGCGAGACTGGTGGTGCAGGTAAAGCCGAGGTGTCCTCCTTGATGAGAGAGGTCGGTGGAGAACTAGCCGGGGAGAGAGGTTCGTCCACATGTGACGGACTGATTGATGGACTAACCTCTTGAGGTTGATTGGGGACGAAGGGAGAGACCGTATTGACTGTTCGAACGTTGTGCTCATGATTGTCATCAATTAAGGTCTGGACGTTGTTCTGAGTTGGCGGATGATTGGGGAAAGGTTGTTTGAAGATGTTAATGGCCTGATTAGGGGGTGCATTTGGATTGTCTAAGATGAGATCCCCCTTTTCGAGCATGTCTTGGATTATGTTCTTAAAGGTTTTGCAATTTTCCGTGTCATGGCCCTTAACACGGTGGAAGCTACAGAAGTCATGCTCCCTATACCACGCGGGGATGGCGTGAGAGGGATCGAATTATGGAGGAGGTCGGGCTTGAGGGAGATTGAGGGCCCCCTGTTTGAGAAGCTTGTCCAGCACAGACGCATATGATTCTTTGAGAGGAGTATATCGCCGTTGCATGTATCTTTGCTAGAATTGGCGAGTAGCGCTCTGAGATGTAGATGGCTCAGGCTGATTGGTCGAAGAAGATGAAGGTCTGACAACCACGGCATTAGCTGAAGCCTTGGATTTAGAATTGGATGATGATGGCTTGACAGAGGAAGAGTCATTGGTCTTAGAGCTGGGATTCTTGTTCCGCAACTTGACTTTATTCTCCTCGATGGCATGCAACTCAAGTTTGTGAGCCATCGTGAAGGCTTCGTCAAAAGTGCGGAAGGTTTGAACCCTCAGGGTGGAAGAGATATGTCTGGCGCAAGCTTGGGAGAAGAGTTCGATAAGCTCGGCCTGGGGTAAAGAGAAGGAGAGTTGGTTGATAAGGCCTCTCCATCGAGCTACGAAGTCGGCTATGGACTCATCCTCGAATTACCGGATAGAATAGAGGTCTGTGATTGAGACCTTCTTGGTTATGTTGATGGAAAAGTGATCGAGGAAGAGCTGAGCCAATTGTGTGAATGAGAAGAGAGAATGGCTAGGAAGGGAGCTGTACCAGTCAAGTGCAGCACCCGAGAGAGACATAGGAAACGTGCGTAAGAGTAACGCATCGTCATGGCCAATGAGGTAGCAGGCATGTCTGAATGCCCGCAAGTGTTGTTGTGGGTCTTCCTTGTTTTGAAAGCGAGAAAACTTTGGAAGCTCCCACTGGCTAGGATATGGTCTGATTGGGACAGAAGGATGAATGGGCTCGTTACAGATCTGCTCGTATGAAAGAGTGTTGCGCGAGCCGAAAACAGAGGTCTCAAGACTGGTCATCTTGTCCATCAGCATTTTGATGATGTCTGCCGACAGATTGACAGGTTGCACGCCCCCTAAGTTGTAGGGCGCTTGGAAGAGGCTAGGGGAGGTATGCGACATAGTCGGTTGTATAATGTACGGATGACTAATCGCAGGGGCAGAGGTGGAGGCTAAAGGTGGTTGGGTGGAAGACATAGCTGGGCCCATTGTCACCACGAGAGGTTGAACTGTGGTAATGGAGGCCGAGGGGTAAGAAGCCACCCTGGTGTTGATAGGGGCCAGGGTAGGCGGAATAGAGACGATAAGGTTTTGAAAAGGAGTGGATAGCGGTTGAGGGGGTTGAAGTTGACAGGGGGCCGGAACCTCGGTGGAAGTGGGCCCAATGATAGAGGGAGAGGCCACACCTGGAGGATTGGTCAAAGTCTGGTCAGTGGTCAAAGCGATGGCTTGGGCGTCCAAAGGTTGAACTATGGATGTTGTCGATACAGCCGTAGTCGCGACAAGGGAGGTTGGCATTCCATAGATTGGATTGCCCAAGGAGTCTCACGTTTGGCTATGCGCGAGATAATGTTGCAAGGCCTTGACGTTGAGGTCCAAGAATCGTTCAAAGTCTTGGTCCCCTTCTTGGACAATGGGAGTCTGTGGCGGGGTTGGACGAATGGGAGTTCTTTCGGTCTCCGAGTTGAACTCCATTATAGGCTTGGTCACGGACGGGGTGGACGGAAGTGGTTGACAGCTAGCGTGGTTGACAAGAGCTTTGGCTTGGCTGCGAGTCAAAACCATGCAAGGCAAAGAAGGTTCAGGTCTCAAGAACTGTGTTGCTCAGTTCCAAAAAACTAGGATGGAGTCTTTGGCAGAGAAAGGACAGGTTTTAGGCTGCTAGTTTTTTTTTTAAAAAAAAGGATAGTGACAGAGACCGACGTCGGTCAGATAACCGATGCCGGTAACAGATGAAGCTGACGTCGGTATTAGAACCGATGCCGGTGACAGGGGAAGGCCGACGTCGGTGGCAGAACCGATGTCGGCGACTGTGTTTTCCAGAGAACCAAAAGGTTCTTGGAAAACAATGAAGAAAGCGACCTCACACACTCAAACAATCAGATGAGAAGAGGAAAACAGAGAAAGACAGACAAGCCTAAGCGATAAATCCTAGGTATTAACCTTAGAAATTGTGGCTTATGCCTTAGATGGATGTTTGGAGAGATTGGCTGAAAAATGGGTCCTAGAAGAAGGCAGTCTAAAGATGGTTTCGGGTGTTGTTTTAGGTGCTCAAAGATCTGTGTTAGGGTCTGGTACGTGGCCTGGTGCTAAGGAGCAAGCTCCCCTCACTTCACGATTCCAGTGGTTAGCTGGTCTCGCTTAGCCAAGATATACCTCGCCTAGAGTTTAGACTCCGCCAGAGAATGGAGTGGGCTTCCCCCTTGGTGATGAAATCCAAGTAGGGTCACCGGGACGGGTAAGGTATCCGCTGGGGGATAAAATCCCAGTCGGGCCTTGTCTCAAGTAAGTTTTATGTTTGTTTTAGTGCATGTGGTCCGGTAGTGTAACATCAAGTGTCTACGATTCATTCAATATGCGTCTAAGTTACTAGATGTGGACTAATGCAAGCACAAGCAGAAATGAAAGTGCAATACGTTTTAATGCCCAAGTTGAAATGTGATGTTGTGATGAAGACAAGTTTTGAGAAAGGGTCAAGAGTATGATGTTTAGACTAGTCTAGAATGTGCAAGAAAGAAAAGAAGGATTCGTTTTAGTCCTGCTTATAGTGTCATTCGGAATAGAAGAAAGAGATAAGAGAGAAGGAGCCTAAATGCACCTAAATGAATGAAAAGGAAAAGGAACCCAGGAGGAACCTAAAGTCCCACCGGGCGTGCCAGAATGTTTCCACTCAAAATTTGCTTTTAGATCTAAGAGAAAGAAGAAACTAAAAAGTAATGGACAAGGCATGAGAAGTACCTGGACTAAAGATTGCGCACCGTAAATCCAGACGTTTGTGAGCACTCCTCTTTGGCTGTGGAGGAATGACACCTGCAAGAAAAAAAGGAAACTTGGACAAGAAAATGTTAGATGAATAGTCGGTGGGTTGCCAAGCAAAAGCTTGTTCCCGGAAGTGTAAAAACTTCCTTAAGGGAGGTCAACCCACTGTTTTGATAAGATAAGTGACTGATAAAAAGACAGAATGCCAGAATACAGAAGTGACAAAGAAATTAGAAAGGAAAGAAAAGACCAAAATGATTACCTGAAAGAGCTGTTGGGCTGAAGACAGTCGCTGAGGTCGGAAATGTTGCCGGCGTTGGTTATCTGATTTGCCGGCGTCGGCTATCCTGCCGACGCCGGTTTGGGTAGTGACCGGCATCGGTTGGGGTTATGGCTTGTAGTCGGGTCTGAGTTGCTTTCTGGACTGTGGACGGGTCTGGTTCGTGAACGGAGGCGAGACAGAGTTCAGGGACAAATTTAGATGGACTGGGGAGTGGTCTAGCTCTGGTCAGGTGCCTTATACAAGGTCTTTGTTGACAGGGGGATGGGGAAGAGGAAGAGACATAGAGGACAGAACCTGAGAAGGCTTTGCAGCCTCTCAGGGGGAAGAACAGAGGGAGCAGAGGACAATAGATAGGATAGATTACTGAAAACTAAATAAATGAAATGAAAAAAACCAGACTTTGCTTACCTTTTTGCTGACTGAAGAAAGGAAGTGCTGTTGTTGGAGCCACGAAAGACTTGTTACAAGAAGAGAATACCTGATCCAGAGTCTTTTCACCTGTTGCTGCTGTTGCACGAGGTCAAGACAGAGGAGAGACGAAAGCTAAATCGCCAAGAGAAGTCTGTTTTTGAGCCTCTGCGCATTCTTGCACGCCGCCGAGCGAGGGGGTGTGGGAAGAACGGTCACGAGGATGCCAAAATGGGCGTGGGGGGAAGATAATGAAGAGATTTGGCCTAATAAATGCTAGGGGGAAGGTGGAGGGATTCAAGGGAGGATCCAAGGTGGCAAGGGTAGGGTGGAAAGGGGGCCACTTGATTAAAATACTTAGGTTATTTTAATCAAATGGAGGCCAAGGGTTAGGATAGGGGTGTTCGAAGTGGCAAGGGACCAAGGGGAGAGAGGAAGACCAAGGGTTAGACACTTTTTAGGTGTCTACAACATGACTAAGCACATTGTGCACAAATTACTCAAATTGATCAAAATGCCTTGTTATTAGTCCTAAATTGGACTATATTTGAATTGTAGGTCCATGTCAGATGCATTAGATGTGTATTCCCATTTATAATGTTTCCAATAACAAATAACAAATAACAAAAGCACAAGTCTTGTGTAAAAGATTTGATAGGAAAGAGTAGTCCAGAGCATGCAAGTGGAAATTTAGTATTTTAACTCAAAATGAACTGATCAAAGTTAGCTGGCCCATAAATTACATTACCCTATTTAGGGATACCCTGGCCAAAATTGGCATTTTAATATGTCATTTTTACATCATTTTGTTTATTTTAGTGTTTTTAGGCTAATTTGTGCATTTTAGATGGAAACTAGCCAAAAGCCTGATTGGAGGTTATTGGCAGCCAGTTTTAGGTGTCTACACTTCCTATCTTGTATACCAACGACACTTGACCTATTTGTGTTTTTCATGGGAGCACTTCTTACCTTGGATACCCATGAAAACACTAACCTTGTCTAGGAGATTAACAAGTGTACCCAACCACCATGCCTAAATGCAGTCACGTGATACACTAGTCACTTGTCCCTTAGCACTGACCTTAATTTTTACCAATCATGGAAATATTATCTATGCACGATCTTGACTATCACACTTAGTCAAATTTTATGCACTTGTTTTCACTTTAATTTTTAACCTATCATACCAAACATTTTTCACCCACTTATTAAACCAGCATCTAATTTTGTTTTACCTCATCGCTTCCTAATTTGAAGGGGAACACCTCCTCCCATACTCAGGGAAACCTTGACCTTGAACCAAACTTCACCTTCACCTACACCCATAATCTATTTTTTTTGTATCTTGATACAAACTACATAATAAAAAAGGGTAAAATGTAGACATCAAAAAACCACACACCATGGTTCTACATGTCACAACCTGACCTCCTTAAACCATCTCTTAGCCATTTACCCCATCAAACCTCCAATTGGATAAACCCACCCTTTTGACCAATTTAACCTTTGACCTTAAACTGTCAAGATTTAATGGTCTAACCATTGACAGTCAATAGGACTACTGACGGTCAGCTCGATCACTGACGATCAATTGTCTACTGCCTAAATAGTTAACTCTAGCCTCAACTGTAACTTACTTTTTTATAATTAGTTTTTATGAATTAATTCATGTCCAAGTTAAATTTATATGTGATTTAAACCCCTCTTGAACCTACCCTTCCACCTCCCCTTCTTTACTATAAAAAGAAAAATTTAAGAGGTGAAAAGGGATCCATCCATAGCCTTTTTATCTACAATTATCAAGAGCCATCCGCATCTATCGTCTTCATATGTCAGAGTTTCTTTTTTAGGTCAATCAATTATCAATCATCATCAGCATCATCAGTCATCACCAACAATCTCCATCAATGAACTTCTTCTTTACTAAGCTATCAGCTAAGTATTTTATCATTATTCTAAATTATTTAGTTCCTTTTTTATAGCTTGCACCCAATCCCCAACCTCTTGACCATCTAAGCAATCAACCTCTGAACCAATCATCTCTGAGACTCACCCTATATATCTCAACCATCAACCAACCAAAATCAACCTTGAATTGAATTAATTGACCTCACCTAATTATTCTATTTGACCTAACCCAGACCAACAGTAATTGCCAATGGTCAGTTGTCTAACCTTTAACGGTTAGCTCAATCATTGATGGTCAGCTTGACTATCTACGGTCACTATCAGACCAAAAATTAGCAAGTAACCAAAAAGTACCTACCAAAACCTTAACAAAAAAATTATTTTCTTGACTTCTATCACAATATAAACTCAAAACAGTAACCTGACCCTAACCTGAACCAACATTTTGACAGTTTGGCAATCACCTTAATGTTATTTTGTTAATCTAAGCACTTCTTAATATTATTTATTTCACCTAAATTAAGTATTTTCATATCTTTTATGCAACCTCTTTTTATCATCATTAAATTGTCTTAAAGGTGGATTGATAGCCTCCAAGGGAGTCATGTACTTCTTGGATGTAGCTTGCTAGGCAATCCACCTTCCTACCTAACAACCATTTTCTAGTATCTTTCTTATGCAAGCAATCCTCCCAAGACAAAGAGGATATCTCAAAACCATCTAGATCATGGAGCGTAAACCAAATCTAGATTCTACCAACTTTACCCTTTCTTTTCATTTTTACTCTTTTTTCTTGAGGAATTAAAGCAAAATTTGAGTTTAACACACACATTATGATGGAAGTTGTCTTTATTTAAATTTGTCTAGTTGTACATCTATTTTTATAAAATTATGTATGTACATTATATTTTTGGTATAATAGTTACTTAAATTGAAATATTGATGTTATATTATTTGTCTTACAAGTTTTTAGATCATTACTCCTTCTTAATGGTCTTTTACAAATTGGCAACATTGTCTCAAGAGGATTATTGGAGCTTCTTAGTGATCACACTTTCTTCCTTACAAATTTTGATGATATCTCTTTTTATTCTCTAAATTTTTGTAATTCCTCTTGAAGGAAGTTTCTATTAAGGGGGAGTATACTGTAATTTCAACTCCTTTCCTTATTTGTAAAGCTTTTCTCAACTTTTGTAATCTCAAATTTAATCTTTAGGGGAAGTGTTGGAAAAATAACCTTATTTTGGGTCCTTCTTATAGTCTTATAGGATTTTCTCGAGTCTTATGTATGTGTGTATATTTATTATATTTATAAATACACTTTATTCTAGTCTTTTGAGGTGTCACTCACCTCTCTAATCCAAACGTTAGATTTGGAGTTACTTGTATGTAACTTCTCTCCCCTCACATGCCACACACATCCTTTCCACTTGTAAAAGGATTAGGAACATATGGCACACATGCTAAAGCTTGAAATTTTAATTCATTTTCACTCTTATATATTTATAAAGAGCTCTCTTATCTCTTTATTTTTGTCTTGATACAACATAATTCATTTTTATCGATCTAGTCTTGCTCTTGCATCTTTGGTACTCTCTTGGCCTAAGGCCATACTTCTCCTAGCTTATTCATGTTATTTGTACTTGGAGATTCTTGTTATAAGATTTCAACAATAGTGTGGGGTTTTTATCTATATGATGGCTTTCCTATTTATCACCTTTGTCTCACTCTTTGTGACTTATTTTTATCAAGGTGATGTTGTTCATTTAAGCATTTACATTGCTTATTTTTAATGTTTTATATCAATATTTGGTAATATTCTAATATGTTTATTATCCTCCATTTGTGATACAAAATTTAGTGAGTACCATATTATATATACTTTACTTTGTTACAAATCATAGGATCTAACTAGGATTATTGTGTGGTATTACTCGATTAGAGGCTTTGGAACCCTTTCTACTGATATTGTATGGTAAAAGACCCCCTAGTTAGGTCTACCAAATCTATATTGGTCATGACCTTGATTATGTAAATGTATCAACAAGTGGAATGGTTAGTTTGATTTATCTTCTTTGAACTAGGATTGATTTATAAATCAGCTTTAGTTTCTTTTGTATACATTCTGGTGAACCTAATGTGAAACCAACCCTTATAGGCTATCTTTCATGCTTTCATTTATTTTTATTTCTTATTTATTTCATTTTTATATTACTAGATCGACTCTATCAACACAATCTAACATTCTCTGTGTAGTTTTTAACATGAAGTCAATCAAATCTACTATGTTTGGCTTTGTACAGGTCATATTCAATTACAGATAATTGGATCAATGTGATCAACTCAGTTTGTTTTTTTGCATACATTTTTCTAGATTCAGTTGACCTAGTTGACTATGTTAGTAGGTTAAAAATATTCATGTGTAAGACATAGTATAAAACAAAAATTTAGAATTTACAAAGAAAATAAAAATTTATTATCAAATCATTAGGTTCATTCTACCAACATAGTCATATGTTTTCTTCATTTTAGTCTTGTTTTTTATAGTTTTCACTTCTATAAAATTGTAACCCTATAGTAAACTAGGTCGATTGGATCGACTTGATTCTATAATTTATTCTTATCAAAGAGAGTCAATTTATTTAATTATGTTTCTTTGATCTATTATTTAACAGACATAATTGATTAATGCAATTTTATTTTATACTAATTGCATACTCAATCAACCCAATTGACCCAACACTCTTCAAGTAAAAGGAATTAACTCACATTGGTAGTAATTAATTCATCTTTCATTTTGTTGCATGCTTATTTAGAGTAGCACACATAGTATAACTAGGAAATTTTAATTTATCAATTTAGTCACATTACTTTTTCTAGTATTCACACACTACCAAATCATAAAAAATCATAAAACATCAAACAGTTCTATCCAAGGTTTATCAACTTGAATTTCATCACCAAGGGGGAAGCCAACTCAGTTTTTTAGTAGAATATAAATTCATGATTGATGGTATATACTGAAAAAACACCCAATCCCTTATCATTGCAAGATTATGAAGTGGGATGCCCAATACCAAACCAATACCATCATCATACATATCCCTTTGTTTTGCTAAATTTTGTCTATTTTAAATCTAAAGGATAATAGAAAAGAATGATGGGGATAAGTGATTATAATGAACCTAGATTGGTTTGCACACCATATCCATATGTTGTGAGCACTCCTCTTTGGCTGGGGAGGACTACTTGTAAGTAAGAAAGCACTACCACAAGATGTTTGTTAGTAGTTAAATGAGTAGGCTACCAAGCTATGTGATTGCTTTAGGAAGTGTGAAACTTCCTTAAAGATGACAGTTCACTTTTGAAAGACAAAAGAGTAATAAATAACTAAAAGAGAGATGAAGAGAGAGTGAAAGAGAGATAATATTATAGTTATTCACAACTTGAGTGCAGTAGAGAGTGATAGGGTACAGGTGGTGTATTTTGTTTGTATTTTTAGAAATTGTTTGGGTATATTTTGGAGAGATTAAGGAATCCACAGTCATTGACATCAATGGGGGGTGACCGATATCAGTTATATTATCGAGGCCAATGGTAAAGGTGACTGATGTCAGTTAGGTTATTGAGGTCAGTAGTAGTAATAATTGCCTCGCTTGTAGAAGGATTTTCTAGGTCTGGGAAATGGTTTTGATCAGGTCTAAGAGGTTGGAGAGAGGTATGAAAGAGAGAGTATGGTTTGGGTAGATCTAGTTTGAGGTTTGGTGTGTCAGGTTGAGGAGAAAAAATGAGGAAGCTTTGTAACTCCCTCATGAGGGTTTGGTCAAGAGTGTAGAAAGCAATGAGCAGTAGATATGAAATGATAACAAAGTAAATACTTAAAAGACCTAAAAAATAATAGATATACTTAGTTATGGGGGTCACTAAATGATAAGAGCCAAATTTTTTGTCCTTATCAGGTAGTCCAAACTGATGGCTTGAACAGAGAGAATAAGTGGGTGTTGTTGGTCCTCAAGAGCTTAGTTCTTGATCATGATTGACTTACGTAAGATGATAGTAAGCCAAGATGTCAAAATTTTAATGTTAAGAGCTTGAATGTAAGTAAGAATGATTTTTTTATTTTTTTTGACTTGAACTTCAAGTTAGATTTTGGCTTATATCATCGACATCGATGATCCCACTTGCATTGACCATGGGTTAACCAATGTCGGTGGCCCTAAAATAGGTAAACCTTACTATTTTTGGCCTATTTTTTGTTTCTCTTCATGCCAAGTGTGACACCCATTACAAAATGGTAAAAATAAGAGGTTAAGAAGGAGGTAGTTGATTAAGAATTTAGTTTAGAAGTGGAAATAAGTCTTGGGTAGTTAGGATGAGGGGACTAGGTCTTGAGGTGACTCATTAGGTGAGAATTAGTCATAGCTTGAGGTGGCCAAGTAAGATAGAAAAAGGGGGTTTTAATTAACTTAATTAAGTATTTTAAATTAATTGAGGGGTAAAAACATGGGTTAGGGAGGTTAATTGTTATTATTAAAAGATGAGCTGAAAGGGGTTTTGACATAGGGAGTTACACGTGTGTGTGACATAATTTTAGTGTCTACATTTTCTCCTTTTTGTCTTGTAATTTATATAGACAAGTTTTCAAGACAAAAATAGGAGTTAGATGTTCCAAGTATTGGATGAGGTATCCCTCCTCAAAATGGGAATCGATGAAGGAGAAACCAAAATCGGGTACCAGTTTGAAAAAAAGGTAATTAGGTGAGTGGTGGAGAATTGAGTATCGATTCATATATGTATACCACTATGAGATATAGTTGACAAAGTAAAGAATAGGCAAGGTTGAGGAAGACTCAGATAGAAATAACCAAAGCATAGCTTATAATTGACAGTTGATAGGTCAAATCAGTTAAAGTTATAGCTCTAATGGTCGATGTGTCTCAGTTATTTAGGGTAGGAAGTGCCCATGAAAAATGCAAAAGGGTTGAAGGTGACAAGACGGGCTTGCTTTCCATCCACAACACCTAATATACATGTGTGTGCATAATAGCCAACTATAGCATAATAACATAAGCAGTCAAGACAAACAATGTAAGGGTAGTGTAAAAGGATCAATGAGTGAGGAGATACTCATGATCTTCAAGAAAAGTTGTCATGGGTGAAGATTTAAGTGATATTCAATGGCTTTTGTCATGGTTTGGGAGATATATGTGATCTCTAGTTGCCCCAGTGTATGGGAAAAGATAAGAAGTTGGGGTTGTTTTTTTGGGGAAAACATTATTGCAATGATGCCAACATCGGTGACATTGTCTATATCAATAATAAATGGTACCGATTTTGACACATTAGGGAAACATTGCTGATGTCAGTAGGCATAAGCATCGACATCGAGGGATTAGGTTAAGAATCTTGACATTAGTATCCAAGCAAACTTGACAAAAGGGGGTTTGGCAGCTAACCAAACTCATTTATGACTTTGTGATTAGAGAAAAAATAGAGCTTATAGAGTGACTAAGATGGCAGATCAAGGAGGGGACTCAATGGGAGGTGCACCACCACAAGAGCTAGTTTTGCCAGTTAGGAGGAGATGGAGAGACAAGGTAAGAGTATCTATTAGTTATTATGAAATTTGATTTGGGTATTTATAGTTTTTAGGCTAATTTAGAGGTGGGGGTAGAGAAAACATTAATAGAAGGGTAGAAAATAGGGTAGGGTAGTTTTAAGATAAGTTGGAGGTTTTTTTGGGTAGGCTTTTAGCTTAAATTGCTAATCTTGGGTTTAGGTCATTTAGCCTTAGGGCCGAACCAGTCATTGACATCAATGAGGTCCACTGACATTGGCTGACACAACATTGAGGTCAGTAGGTGCCTACCAACATTGGTTGATACTTAGGCCTATAAAGTGATGATGTTAACATTAATGTCGACATTGGTGACTGTGAAAAACTAGAAAAATAGGATAAATGGTCATTTTGGATCCCTAGTGGAAGTAGTCAACTATTCTAATGGTTGAGCTAGCCTCAAAAGACCCCATGTCGACTGAGTGCTACCTACATAGCTTGATTTAGGGCCTTAGGCCATTTTAGTCCTCCTAGAGCCTAGGAAAAAGTTCTAAGGTATGATTAAAAAGGCGTGTTATGGGAAATGGGTAAAAAGGTAGGTTGAGATAGCTCAAGAGGTCTAGGGCTTAAAAGATAGGGCATAGTGTCAAGGATCAGGAATATAGGCTATGAGGCCTATAGTTGTGATAAGTAGGTAGGCCTAGGGTGGGGAGAAAGAAGATGTAGTAAAGCCTATGGTAGAGAGAGAGGTAGTGAAGCCTAGGGTAGAGAGAAAAGAGTAGGTTAGTTAGGTGGGTATATGGCTAAGCTAACCTTAGAAGACTCTATGTCAACTGAGTGCTACCTACATAGCCCAGTTTAGGGTCTATGGCTAAGTTATGGCTAGGGTGGGGAGAGAGAAGATGTAGTAAAGCCTATGGTAGAGAGAGAGGTAGTGAAGCCTAGGGTAGAGAGAAAAGAGTAGGTTATTTAGGTGGGTATATGGCTAAGCTAACCTCAGAAGACTCTATGTCGACTGAGTGCTACCTACATAGCCCAGAGAAATGTAGTTCTCCCAAAGAGAAGAGAAAAAAGTGGTGATAGAGTATATTAAAAGGTATGTGACTTGAGTTATGTGTATATGGATGCAGGTGAGGATGGAGCTAATATTGTGGGATCATCTACGAAGGCTTTTGACACATACGAGGAGGGATGTCACTCTAGATGAGTGGGAATACATGGTAGTGATTAGATTTAGAGGAGTGTGATGTTACTATTGAGTCACCCAAGATGTAAGCCTCATGATAGCATTGATTGAGAGGTGGGATCACACCACCATCTTCCATCTACCGATCAGAGAGTTGACAGTGACTCAAGAGGATGTCTATAGGATTTTATGACTGCCACTCCAAGGTGAGATATTTACATGCTTGATAGAGGAGCATGATATACATATGGTTGCATTATATGGATATCATGTTAGTGAGGTGACCTACCATTTGGTGAGTTTCATGTACAAGCCACTCTATATGGCTGATGAGGAACAGCATCGACTGAGCATCTTGATGATGATCAGGATCACAGTGTATGTATTACCAGATGTAGATGGTGATAGATTTTTGATTGCATTGATAGTTGTGTTTGTACAAATGGTTGAGTAGTAGACTATTTTTGCATGGGGTTCAGTATTTTTAGCATAGTTATATAGAGAGTTGTGGGGTTTAAGACTGTGATGATGATACAATTTATGTGTCAGACATCTACTACACTATTGGGCATATGAGCACATCATGGTGACATGACCATTAGGGTTACCTACCATGATCCTAGCCAGCTTTAGGGTTGGTTTTAAATGGTGGAGAGAGGGCATGGCATAGACCCAAGTGGATGATGTGGTGTAGGATATTGCCTATTATAGGTGTATGATTGAGGGTATGATCCCTGTGGATATTTTATGGAGATCCTACCTAACATACATGATATTTAGAGGATAGGTACAGTAGCTTGTTGGTTTGTAGAGCTCACTATGGGTTAGGGGAGGTGAGCTGGTGAGTTAGATATGATTCCTATGACATAGGTTAGGAGGTAGTTCAATATTCTATAGGATATTATGCCTACCTTCCCTTGATATAAGATGGATGACATAGAAACACCCTTGACATTTTTCCAAGAGATAGATGGACCAAATTTTGAGGAGTTACTATTAGGGCCAAGTGTTGTAGATCCAGGGTGCATAATAGCATATATAGCTTGGTGGGCAGGTTTACATCCCATAGTGGAGGTCAAGAGGCCACCACCAGATTTATAAGGATTAGTGAGAGAGAGGGATGTAGAGATATAGGCTCAAGATGCAGTAGTGCATGATAGACATATAGCTTAGGCATAGGTATTAGCCTTGCAGGGGTAGGTGGTGACATTGGCAGGTCAAGTTAGGGAACTACAGGGCCAGGTTATAGTACTATAGGTCCAGGTTGCAGTCTTACAGGGTCAAGTGACTATAGTGGCAATAGAGAGGGATAGTCTAAGAGTAGCAGGTTAGGCAGCTCCTCCTCCTCCACCTCCCTAGGGACCAGTACAGGCTGGGCCATCATTAGGTGCTATGGGACCTCCATACACTGTATCTCTATCGAGATATATGACTACCTTGGATGAGATTACCTACTATGAGAGGGTGATTTGAGAGTTTTTGTAGATTTAAAGATATTCAAAGTTCAGAGTGTAGGAGAGGTCTATGTCATGTGCCATGACTTATAGCTCATGCAGATGTAGACAAGTAGAGAGTGGTGATGACACTACTTCTTCACAACCATGCAAAGAGCCTCAAAGACACTAAGTGTCAAAGTTTTCCATTTTTGATTATATATGTTACATGTATACTAGCCTATGAGCCAAAGATGCAAGATGTATATTTTGAGAGAGAGATATTATATTATAATGATGTAGTTATGAACATGTATTCTAAGCATGTATATATATATATATATGAGATGTTCATTTATTGTGATTTTAAGATGTATGTATTGTGATAGATGATGATGATATGGATGATGATTATTTAGATGATATGTTAATTTGATGTTAATGTTGACCATATTAGTTGAGTTAGACTAGTCTTTCCCATATATGTGATGGTATATGCATAGCTGGTTGATTAGTTTCATCTTAGCATTTTTCCATATTTTGTGATGGTGTATGCTTAAAATGAATAAATTAGTTATGTTAGTTTATTTCAACATTTTTCCATATTTGTGATGGCGTATGTGTAAAATAAATTGAGTAGGCTTTGATAGTGTTGGTATGACATTGTTTCTTCATCTCAATAGAGAGATCAACATCTGATGTGGATGGGAAAATAAAGAGATAGAATGCTTGTGCACCGACAAAGACCATAATTAGAACATAAATAGGCTCAAGAAAATGAGCCTCTTTCATGCCTTATATCTTTTAACCATTGTGTTTGTTAAAGAAGTGTCATATTTACCTTATATTAAGTGAGCTTCATAGTCCCTTGAAAGAGTACGAGGGAAAAAAAAGGGTAAAATGAAAGAAAATGTTTGGGTATCATAACCTACAAAGTGGGGATGATATGTCTTTTTTGTGGGTGAATCAAGAGCTACTATAGGCAAGTCCATGACTTAACGTTTTTTTTTTTTTTTTTATGTTTAAGTTGATCAATAGGGGAAGCCTACAATGGGATTTTGTTTGGGTGAAGGTCATATAAAGTTGATCAATGTGAGAAACCTTTTTCATTTGTATTTCTCTTTGAGAACAAATCTTGGCTTATCCATCCTTAAAGGGAGTGGTCTAAGCATTCATTTTTAAGTTTGAATAGTTGTCCTTCAAGGGAGCAGTCTATTGATAGTAGCAAATGGAAGTTACGTAGCTATCCTTTAAGGGAGCATTCTATGTTGAGAAGCATGACCTGAGACTTTATAACTTTGTCACATATCCCATTTGTTTTTTTTTTGTTTTTTTCTTTTAGTCATGGACAAGACTATAGAGGCTTAGGATTTCTCCACTTTGAGGGAAACACCATACCACTGTATAGGTTAACGAAGTGTATAGGAGTAAGGGTGATGAGGAAGGGAAATGAATGTAATATGGACGCTCAAGGGATGAGCTCAAGTTAAATGTGAGGTAAAGCAATGTTTATTTAACAAAATAATGGTCATAGGTGTAAGGCATTTAAAGGCTCAGGTTTTAGCCTTCCTTCAAGATAAGATAAGCAAGAAGTCCCTGAGCCATACTTGTGAGTTATGATATAAGGTCCAATCTAATTAGGAGAAAACTTACCCTATTTTCTTTTCTCCATGTTCATTACATGTTGATTTTATTTTAAGATGAAATATACTATATTTAAATCTCACTCTTTGAGGGTTTTTTTATAAGTGCATTTGATATGCTCTTGATAGATTTGGATGTGGTTGAGGGATATGAGATGGCGCTCATCAAGAAATTCAAGTTGAGCCAAACATTCTTGGAAAAAGTCATCATTAGTAAGTATGTCTTGTATAGAAATGCGAAGAGAAGGAATTTGGATTTCAAGAGGCAAAACAACCTCCATCCCATATACCAAAGAAAAAGGTATAGCACCCATATGGGTTTAAATGCTAGTGTGGTAAGCCCATAAAGCAAAAGGAATGTGTGTGTGTCAATCCTTGTCGGTATCATTGACTACCTTCATGAGAATTCTGGTCAATGTTTTGTTAGAAGCTTATGCCTATCCATTTTCTTATGGATAGTATGATGATGAGAAGCTTAATTTGATTCCAAATGTATCACAAAGATTTTGAATAGTCTTGTTTTTGAAAGATTTACCATTATCTATTATAATTTTATGAGGGAAACCAAAACAATAGATGATGTGATGGTTGATGAAGTCAATAATTTTGGTAGCTTTAATGGAGATGAGAGGGATATCCTTGACCCACTTGGTGAAGTATTCAGTGGTAGTAATGATAAAATGATGGTGAAGGGATGAATTAGGGTTAATTTCTCTGATTAAGTCTAAGCCCCATTAGGAGAAGGGCTAAAAGTCTTTAGCGACTTGTAATGCATGACTAGGAATGTGAAGGAGATTAATGTGTTGTTGGCACTTGATGCAATGTCAAATTTAATTATCATAGTCTTGATATAGCATTGGCCAATAATAGCCAAGTCAAAAGATACGTTGGAAACTATGTGACCATTGAAATGCCCACCATAAATCCCATCATGGAATTCTTTAATGACAAAAGGAGTCTTAGTACAAGTGAGTCATCTAAGGAGAAGACCATCAAAACCTCACTTGTAGAGAAGTCCCCTTGGTATAGTATAATGAGTGGCACATTTTATGAAGGAACGTCTCCCATTATTAGAGAGATCAGAAGGGGTAATAGAGAAGGAAAGATAATCTATGAGTTGCTTGTACCATAAGTCATGTGGGTTGGAAGTTACATTTCTAATAAAGAGGATGTTAGCTAAGACATAAGAGGGTAATGTTAAGTGATGCATGGTGACATAGATTCTTGAGGAAGAGGATGAAGAGGGTATGTGTGAAGCAAGTGAATCCATCATGTTAGCAAACTTGTTTTTAGATCAAAGAATAGTTTGTAAGAGATAAGAGTCAGATGATCCCAATAGCATATCTATATGATGTTTATACCATTGTATAATTTCATTTTTGCATAGGTAGGAACCATTAACCTGGTTAACCACTAGTTGAGAATCACTGAAAATGGTTATGGATTTGATACCCAAGAAGAGAGTTTTTTGAAGTCCTAGAATCAAAGCCTCATATTTGGCCATATTGTTAGTGCATTCAAAATCTAGTTTAAATGACAAAGGCATAGGCTCACCATCTAGAGGAATAATAATTACCCTCGCACCCCCACCGTATTGACATTTAGATCCCTTGAATAACATCATCATTTGATAGGATATGTCATCGGTGGAGAGCATTGTAATGGATTCATCATATAATTTGACGTTTTAAAGTTGATTGTCAGGTAAAGTGGTAGTTACTAACTGGTCAATGATTGTTTGCCCCTTAATAAACTTTTGTTGAATGAATTTTAAGTCTAATTTGGTAAGAATCATGAGCCACCAAGCTACATTTTGGTTATGATATGGTTTGGAATACATGTATTTGATGAGATCAATATGGGTGACCACATAGGTTTTGTGATTTAGGAGATAATAGCAAAGTTTGGAGGCAAAAAAGATCAACATGAGGCAAAGTTTTATAGTATGGTTATATCAAGTCTCATAATCAATAAGTGTGCAACTTATGTAGTAAACTACCTTCTCTAGATGTTGGTCATCTCTTTGTGCAATCATAGCACCTAGAGAATGGTCTATTGCAGAGATGTATAGGTAGAAAGGTTGATTTTCCCTAGGTGGAATAAGAACTAGTGGGGAAAGGAGATATTGTTTAAGTGAGCCAAAATCTTCCTAACAATCTATATTCTAATGAAAGGAGACATCTTTTTTGAGGAGATGGTGAAAAGGTTGGCAACGATCTGACAATTGGGAAATCAAGTGGCAAATTGACTAAAGTTTGCCCTATAGGATACGGAGTTGTTCGATATTAGTAGGTGGAGGCATCTCTAGGATTGCTCTTACTTTATCAGGGTTGACCTCAATACCATAGAGAGAAATGATAAAACCTAAGAGCTTACTATAAAAAACACCAAAGACATATTTCTTAGTGTTTAGTCGAATGTTCTATTGGAGGAGATGAGTAAATATAATTTTGAGAATTGTCAAGTGGTCTTGAAAAAGTTTAGACTTGCCAAGTAAGTCATCCATGTGATCTTCCATAATTTTGTGTAGGATATCATGGAAAATGTAAATCATGGCATGTTGATTAGTGACACCAACATTCTTTAGCCCAAAAGGCATGACTCGATAATAAGAAGTCGCCCATAAGGTAATGAAGGTTATCTTACATTGATCTTTAGAAGCAATCAGGATTTGATTATATCTAAATAATCCATCCATAAGTGATAGCATCTCATGGTCGATCATCAGATCAACAAGTTGGTCAATACTTGGCAATGAAAAATCATCTTTTAGATAAGCAAGGTTTAAGTCATGATAGTTGATGAAAATATGGATTCCCCTTATTGCTTTTGTGATAGGAATAATATTAGAAATCTATTGTAGGAAGTCGATGGGTTGGATAAAGTTAATAGAAAGGAGGCGTTGGAGCTCTTTTTTGACAAGGAGAGTAATACAAGGATGCATCTTACGAAGCTTCTGCTTAATATATTTAACATCTTGATTGGTGACAATGTTATAGGTGATGATAGATGGGTCAATACTAGGCATGTCATTATAAAACCAAGTGAAGGTTTTGCTATGGTCATTAAGAAATGTGGCATAATCAACTTACTCAAAGGAATCTAAATATTGGCCGATCTTGAGGACATGAGGGTTATCGTGAGAGGGTAGGTTGATTTTAATGGTTGATTCATTTAACATAGCTTGTGTTTTAGATGGGAGTGATCATTGGATATAGGAATCATTCACACCCATGTATGTGAGAATTACATCATCATCTTGGCATTGGACAGTGTTAATAGTGGGAGAGTCTTCATCAATTATTTTAGGATGAATAAGAGGATTGTTTCCTTACCCTGACAATAGGTGAGAGGCCCCAAATGGATGGGATTTATTAGAAAAAAATCAGAAGGTATAAATACCTATGATTCAGTAGGTGATGGTGGAGAAGAAGGTGGAGAAGGAGAGACTTGTTTTTCAATAATTGGTACATGGGAAGTCTTAATGAGTTTAGTTGGTTCATCATATCCCACTCCATGCCTCTTTTTGGCATTTTTAATGGTTTGACTAGTGGGATATTCAATAGGTGTATGGGCACCTCATGCATAATGACCCAAACCAAATTCTTTGTAGGCACATCAATAGAGATAGGTATGAGTGAATCTAAGGTTACTCAGGAAAGAAAAGTCACAATAAAATGGTTGTGGTGAAGATGGATTGTTGATAGTGGGAGCTTGATCAATTCCTCCATATGTGAAATTGGTTTGAAGGTTAGGGGGGTCATAAGGGATGACCATCCTAATGCAGGGATCATAATTTGGTTGCATGTGAATCCTTTCATACTCTTGTGGAGTATAGAACATATTGAGCATCAACAAATGATATTCATAGAGTGAAAAATGTTGAAAAATTTCCTATGTGGGATCCTTGTCAAGAATTTGTATTGTTGGTATCTATGTAAATAGGGGAGTGGAGCTTGTGGCAACTTTAGAAGTATCATGCAGAGAAGATGATGTTTTCAATGGAATGAGAAAATCATTGGGACTATAAGTCATGTTGCATATTTTAAACAGAGGTGGGTTAGCAGGTATAACCTGTACTTGTCCATCATGTTCAAACTTGACACAATAGTGCAAAGTAGAGGGTACACCTACCATAGCATGTATCCAAGGTCATCCAAGAAGTATGTTATATTGGAACTCTCCTTACACAATATAGAAATCTTAGGAATAGTGTGGGGACCTACATGGATATGTAAGACAACAGTGCCCACCGTAGTAGCTATAGTATCATTAAAGGAGTGGATTACCACATCAGTTTGAGACATGTAATGGTCACAAAGGGATATTTATTTGTATAAATGGGTGAAAAAAATATTAATACTAGCTCCCCCATTGATCATGACTCTCTTGACATGAGTTTGATCAATATATGCAGTAATAAAAAGGGCAAAATCTTGATCTTCAGGGTGTTGAAGTAGAATTTTTGAATCATTGAAAGAAATCAAGGAGATGGAATTAAGGGAGCCAACCAAAGATGCAAGAGGTTGGGGATCATCTTATTGTACCTTAATCACTTTAAAGGCATTATTCAAAGCTTGACATTGTTGGGATGAGTTTTGGATTAACTCGTACAAAGACATTTTCATAAGAGTTTAGTGAAGCTATTTTACCATTGAACTTTGAATAAAGTTTGAATGTGTTGGTTTAGCAACACCCAAGATGGAAATATAAGGATTAGGAGGATAAGTGTTTTTGGTGAAGGGATGAGACCAAGGATCAGCAACCTTTTCCTTAGCTTTATCTTTTTATTTTTGTGACCGTGTGGCCACATTAACTGTGTTGATCTAAAATGTAGGTGAAGGAGGTGGTAAAGGGGTTATGACCACATCTTTAGGTTTTAATTTAGGTGGAATATTAGGAGGCACTATGGATTCCAATGGTGGAATAACAAGAAGGTTAATGGGAGTATCATTAGAGAGAGTGTCGACATCAAAGTGTTATCAAATGATTGTTGTGAGGGATTTACAACTCTCAGTATCATGTCCAAGCGAGCGATGATATAAACACACTTGTGTATCATTAAACCAAGATGGATTCATTCTAAGAGGACTATTAGGCTTAATGGGAGGAAGATTTATTATATAAGATTATAATAACTGATATAGGCAAAAGTTCTAAGAGCTTGTAAGTGGCTTGCATTTATTGTGATAATAGGAGTGGCCACCTTCTTGTGTTTCAGTGTTGCAAAGGTAATTTTATGTGGTGCTTTGTTTGGTGACAATGGAGTTACATTTTTTTCTATCACTTTCTTAATTTTAGATGTGAAATTCATACCAAATGGCAAAGGCAAGAGTGGAGATAACTTAACCTTTTATTTTACTTGGTTCAGTAATATTCTAACTAAAGTAGAGGGGTGTGGTCCCAAAATGGATGGTAAAGTTAAGGGTTGAAGAAGGGATCAGTGAGATCTAAGACGCTTAACATTCTTCTATAATTTAGGCTATAAAACTCCAACTGGTGGTTGAGGAGTTAAATCTAATTTCACCTGTGGATGAATTAAATTAGAGATGAAGTGTACACCTAAGGGCCTAATCTACTTTAATGTGGTAGATTCATATGAGGGTGAGGGTTCTGTCATAGATGGTTGAACTTCAGGTGCTTTTAGTGAAGAAGATCTAGCTTTTTCAAATACCCTAGGGTAAAGGTTGACATTCATTGTGTTGGATAAGGAGTTTTAAGCCAGTCCCAAAATGTTGCATGATCTAGCTTCGTGGAGTCAAGAAATTCTAAACTTTTCACCAAATGCAAGAAGGGTTTAGACAAAGTTGGTGTAGGCCTTACAATTATGTCTTTAGAAAGCTGAGGTGTTTTAGAAAGAGAGAAATTGTTGGTTTTTGCTACTTCGGGCCAAAGACAAGAAAGAACCACAACGGGGTCCTCTTTGACAAAGACGGGAAAAGAGACCTAGTCTACCACGAATGGGGGAGAGGTAGGTGAAGAAGGTTCTTCAAGAGGGTAAAGCATAGGTATTATGGCTCCCTTAACATGTGGGTGAGGCATAGGTAAAGTATGATCCTTCATAGGTAAAATAAGGGGTAAGATTGGTACAATAGGAGTAGGCACAATAGGTCTCTCATCTATTATGGGAGTAGATAATACTGACTCCTTGAAGTGTAAAGGTGGTGTGGATGGGGTACTACTCTCTATAGGTGTAAGAGAGGTAGGTGAAGAAGGTTCCTCAAGAGGGTATAATATAGGAATGATGTTCCCTTCAACATGTAGTTGAGGAACAAGTAGGGTGTGGCCTTCAAGTGGTAAGTGGATAGGTAATATTGCTGTAAAAGGAATTGGCATTACAAGCTCCTCGTTGCAAAATAAGTGGTAAAGGAGGATATTACTCTCAAGGGAGTGGAATGGATGAAATAGGGTCTTCTACCTAAGGAATAAGAATGGTCAAAACCAATGCCACTACATGTGAGGGTGGAGTCAATAAAATGGGTATCTCTTGTTGAGGGGAAGGTTGAACTAGAGGTAAAGGAAAGACCATATTAATCGTATGGATATTATGATCACCTGAGTTAGTTGTGGTCTGAAAAATATTTTGACTCATTTAATGGTTAGAAAAAGGGTGTTTGAACACATTCATACATTGATTAGGGGGTGCATTAGGATTATCCAAGATGAGATCACCTCTATCAAGCATGTCTTGAACAATGTTCTTGAGTGTCTTACAGCTATTAGAATTATGGCCTTTGACTCGATGGTAACTGCAAAACTCATCTTCTTTATACCAAGTTGGAATAGGATGGGAGGGGTCAAACTACATAAGAGGCTTGATCTAAGGAGGGGTTATGACACCTTGTTGCAATAGTTTTTCCAAAACGTATGTATATGACTCCCTAATGGGAGTGTATTGTCTTTGTTCATATCATTGTTGGAATTGCTTGGTCAAATTTTGGGAAGTCAAGGAATTCAATTGGTTTGTGGATGTGGAAGAAGCTAAATTAATGACCACCATGTTGGTGGAGCCTTTATCCTTTTAGTTAGAGGGAGAAGTTTTAGAGGATGAGTCATTTGATTTGGAGATTGGATTCTTACTACGCAACTTGACTTTGCCTTCATTTATAGCACAAACCTCAAGTTTGTGTGTCATTATAAAGGCCTCATAAAATGTATGAAAAGTTTGTACTTAGAGTGTGGATGAGATGTGCTTAGCACATACCCTTGAGAAGAGCTTAATAATCTCAAGTTAGGGTAAGGAGAATGAGAGTTGATTGATCAAGCTTCTCCAATGAGTGACAAAATATACAATAGACTCATCATCAAATTGTCTGATAGAATAAAGGTTTTTTATAGAAACCTTCTTAGAAATATTAATAGAGAAATAATCCATGAATATTTGTGTGAGTTGGGTAAATGAGAAAAGGGAGTGCTGGAGTATAGAGCTATACCAATCCAAGGCAGCACCTGAAAGAGACATAGGAAAAGTGCAAAGTAGTAATGCATCATCATGCCCTATTAAATAATAATCATGTCTAAATGCTCAAACATGCTACTATGGGTCCTCTTTACTCTAGAAATGAGTAAATTTAGGGAGTTCCCATTGGCTTGGATAAGGGTGAATAGGCACAGAAGGATGGATGGGTTCATTGCATATTTGATCGTAAGATAACACATTCTTTGAACCAAAAATGGATGTTTCTAGATTAGACATCTTATCCATCAACATCTTAATGAGGTCTAGAGGGGGATTAGTTTGGGGGATACCTCCTAAATTATAGGGAACTTGATAGGAAGTAGAGAGAGCATATGACATAGCTTGTTGAGGTTGTGTTGGGGCAACATAAGGATAATGAGTCATAGGTTGGGGTGCAGAAAGAAAACGGGTTTATCCCATTGGGTTAGAGACTATGCTTTGGTTGGTTGTTGTTATTGTAGGTTGGATTATTGGCATGGTTAGAGTGGATGAAGGGTGAGTCATAACTCAAGTAATTATAGGCACGAGGGTTGATGGAATGGGTACTACTAAATTCTAAAATGGGGTAAGACTTGACTGAATTGGTTGTGGTTGTGAAAGTAGGGAAGTCACACCAGGGTTTAGGTGGGATTGGGCATTTGGTGATGCTAAACTTTAGAAATTATTTATAGTTAGGTTACTCATCAAAGTGGTGGTTTGGGTAACCATGGGGAAAATAGTGGAGGCAACTAAAACTAAAGTTATCTCCATTAGAGAGATTGGCATACCATAGATTAGGTCACCCAAAAAATTATGGGTTTGGCTCATAACAAGGTAATGCTGAAGGGCTGCCACATTACGATCAAGAAATTTAGTAAAATATTGATCTCTCTCAAGGACAATGGAAATTTGGTTGGGGCTGAGAGTAGGCTCTATATCTAAAGTATGCTCCATGATAAAATCAAAACTAAGAGGGGAAGGTGGAAGTGGTTGCCAACTTGTGTAATTAGCAAGAATTTTGGTTTGAGCTCATGTCAATACCATGCAAGATAAAGTATAAATAGTCTTACTACCCTATATTAGTGATAGAATAAGGAAAAACCAAGTTTGAGTGTAGGTAAGTGAGTTATTTTAGCTTATTATTTTGAGCAGATGAAATTACATTGTCACCAACATCGATCGCTTGACTGATGTCGATAGAAAAAATTTACCAACGTCAATGGATTAACTGATGTCGATAGGTAAAATTTGCTGATGTCGATAGAGTTAACTAATGTCGGTCACTATGATATCCTGAGAGATGGAAAATCTAATGTTTTAGAAAACTAGAAGTTGAAACTAAGTAAAACAATGGATATAAGAGGTCTATGTAAGAAGGAAGAACACTCAAAAAACTTGAGATAATAGGTTATACAAAATGAGTATTAAAAATAGTATTGATTTTGTGAATCAATAGGAAAACGTCTTTACCAAATCCAAAATATAGAAAACAATAGAAAAGCAAAAAAAGAACATACAGCCAGCAACTATTAAGTCATAAAGATTAATTTTTAGTCTCATGTTGGCTTATGCCTTAATTAGATAGTGAAAATAGACTTTGGTTATCGAAGGTACTAAAAAGTAATCTAGAGTTGGTTTCAGATTAGTTTTAGTGCTAAAGAGGAAATTTGTGTTAAACCAAGTACATAGCTTGTTATAGGAGTTTGCTCTTTGCACTTCATGAATTTGGAGTTAAGCTAGGCTACTTAACCAAAGTATACCTTTTGTTGAGAGTTTATACTCTATCAAAGTATGGAGTGGGTTCTCCCCTTGGTGGTGAAATCCAAGTAGGATAGCTGGGTAGGGTAAGGTGATCCACCAGGTGATGAAATCTTGTTGGGCAATTTCTCAGGTGAGTTTAGATGTTTGTTTGTGTGAATGTGATTTGTTTGTGTAACATAGGTGCGCTATAATTTATTCAAAAGCTTGTAGTTAACTAGGTGAGTTAATATGCAGTAAGTAAATAATGAAATGCAGTAAGTTTTAAACCCAAATCTAAAATGTTTAGACTCATATGAAAGTAAAGATGAAATAAGAGTAGAGAATGAAATTCACTATCCTAATATGCATGTAAGAAGTAAAGAAGAGATTCTTTTTAACTTGTAATAAAAAAATGATAAATTGCTTTTAGAGGCAAAGAGAAAAAAAAAAAAAAAAAATTCAATTTAATGCTTTTAAACAAAAAATGAAATGTTGAATTTTTCATTTTAAGAGAGAAGAAAAGGATAAAGTGTAAGAAATGAAGTTTTCACTATATTGCACCTATGAATGCTTAAAACAAGAAATGAACCCAAGGAAAACTCCAGGGTCCCACCAGGTGTGCCAAAAATGTTTTGCTAAATTTTGTCTATTTCAAATCTAAAAGAAAATAGAAAAAAGTGATGGGGATAAGTGATTAGAATGAACCCAGATTAGTTTGCACATCGTATCCAGACATTATGAGCACTCCTCTTTGGCTAGGGAGGACTACCTATAAGTAAGAAAGCACTACCACAAGATATTTGTTAGTAGTTAAATGAGTGGGTTGCCAAGCTACGTGCTTGTTTTAGGAAGTGTAAAACTTTCTTAGAGATGACAGTCCACTTTTGAGAGATAAAAGAGTAATAAATAACTAAAAGAGAGGTGAAGAGAAAGTGAAAGAGATATAATATTACCATTATTTATAACCTGAGTGTAGCAAAGAGTGATAGGGTACAAGGGGTGTATTTTGTTTGTATTTTTAGAAGTTGTTTGGGTAGGTTTTGTAGAGGTTAATAAATCCATAGTCACTGATGTTGGTGGGGGAGTAATCGATATCAGTTATACTACCGAGGTCAGTGGTGAAAGTGATCGATGTCGGTTAGGCTACATAGGTTGGTAGGGGCAATAATTGCCTAGGGGCTTACAGAAGGCTTTTTTAAGTCTAGGAAATGGTTTTGATCAGGTCTAGGAGGTTGGAGAGAGTAATGAGAGAGAGAGAGAGTATGGGTTGGGTAGATCTGGTTTGAGGTTTGGTGTGTTAGGTCAAGGGGAAACAAATGAGGAAGCTTTATAACTCCCTCATGGGGGTTCGTTAAAGAGTGTAGAAATCAATGAGCAGTAGATCTAAAATGATAACAAAGTAAATACTTAAAAGACCTATAGAATAAGAGATGTGCTTAGCTAAAGGGGTCACTATATGATAAGATCCAAATTATTTGTCCCTATCAGGTAGTCCAAATTGATGGCCTAAATAGAGAGAACAAATGGGTGTTTTTGGTCCTCAAGAGCTTAGTTCCTGATCATGATTGGCTTATGAAAGATGAAAATAAGCCAGGATGTCAAAAATTGAATGTTGAGAGCTTGAATGCAAGTAAGAATGAATTTTATTGACTTTTGTTAACCTGAACTTTAGGTTGGATTTTGGCTTATATCAACATCGATGATCCCACTGACATTGGCCATGGGTTGACTGATGTTGATGGCCCTAGAATAGGTAAACCTTACTATTTTTGCCAAGTTTTCTATTTCTATTCATGCCAATTGTGGCACATGTTACAAAATGGTAAAAATAAGGGGTTAATGAGGAGGTAGTTGATTAGGAATTTAGTTTGGAAATGGAAATAAGTCTTGAGTAGTTAGGATGAAGGGACCAAGTCTTGAGGTGACTCATTAGGTGAGAATTAGTCATAGGGCGAGGTGGCCAGGTAAGGTGGCAAAAGGGGTTTTTAATTAACTTAATTAAGTATTTTAAATTAATTAAATGTGTGATGGGTAAAATCATGGGTTAGGGAGGTTAATTGTTATTATTGAAAGATGGGTTGAAAGAGGCTTTGACACAGGGAGTTACATAGGTGTGTGTGATGTAATTTTGGTGTCTACACATTTTCAATCTTGACAACCTAAACCAACTTTAGCTTACCTTTTTCTAGTTATTTTTTAAAACCAAATACCCAATCACATTTCTTTTTAAATTTATAATTTAAAACATTTAGGAATGTATGTATAGATTAGCATTTCTATTTTCAACATTTTTCTTTGTTCTTTGTCAATAATATATTGTATTTCAAACAATTTATTGGTCAATGTTGGTACAAGGTTTGTGTTGTGTGTCATAACTATATCGACTAGGTTGACCTAGTTGTATATGTGTTAATTTCAATTTCATTTTCAATTAACACTAGATCATCTAGATTCATAACTATTAAAACCTATCTTTATCCTTAGAATATTGTCAACCCACTTGACCATGTCTCTGAAAGTTTTTATTTCCTCAAAACATAATTGATCCACTTGATTGTGTCTCCTATAGTTTTCTTTCCTTATAACATAGTCATTCTATCCAACCCAATTTCAAATAGGATGGTCCTTTTACCCTTATAAAAAACAGAGTCATTTTATTCGACCTAGTCTCTCACAGGCTAGTTTTTTTCCCTCTTATAGAACACAGTCATCTTGTTCGACCTAATCTCTTACAAGTTGTCTATTCTACTTACCTTCAACACACAGTCGACCTATTTGATTGTGTGTCTTACTATTGAGATCTAACTAAAAATACATTAATTTCTTTTTAAAATTAAACATATATACTATTAGAAGATTAAACCACAAGAATCTAATCAATGATCATATAAAATACTCTAAGTGAGATAATTGTAAATGAAGTATACCACTTCATACACTTATGTTCACTATCAACATAAGAAACACATCATAATACAAATATAGAAAGTAATTACAAATAGTTAGTCACAGTTGGTAAAATATATAACCATTGTTATCAATCCATAGTAAATAGGTAATTATAATACTACATGATAATGTTTCCAATAATAAACATAATACAATACAATGTACATAAATAAGATACATGGCTCGCTAAAGCATGAGTTCTTTCGACTCTCTAGTGTTTTTAGAAATCTCAAGTGTCATCTCAAAAGTAGTACTATTGTGGGGAGGGAAAGCATTATCCAATAACTTTTCCACACCAACCACAAACCAATGATTCTTCACACTAATCCCATTAAGTAATGTCCCTCCTTTCACGAATGAGTAGATAGTGATGGTGTAAGAATCCAAAGAGACAAGCTAGTACTCGTGTGTTGTATGATTTCTAAAACTAGACATGTAGTGAATAATAGAAAACCCATTCTATTATAAGATATCGCACAAACATGTATATCATACTCAAAAAATTATAATGTGTCACTAAACATACTTTGGCCAAAGTTTTAAGAATAATAAATAATAGTGATCTATAGGTCAATCAAATTCATACACACCACTTGATGGGATTGCCTTCATCTGAGATTGTGATGCTAGTAAGCCAATGAATTATGTTTCACTCCTTACTTAGTATCATCAATTTGAGATTGGTCAAACATAATTTTACAACAAAATTCATATAATTTACATCCTACTAGTAATCATATCATATAACATGTTAAATATTTTAATAATCAAAGCATACATTTATTCTTTCAAATGTATGAATAAATCTTACATTATTATCTTTTTCATACTAAAAATAATGACTATAGATTATACCACCCAGATAAATACATATTTAACTATAGATTTCAATTGCCACAATTAGTTTCCAAATATACTACACCGTATGATAACCCATATTACCATAGTATAGTATTTCAAGACATAACTGCTAGTTTTCCACAATCAGTCATATAAAATGGTCTTAAATACATGGAAACATAAGCTTTTATTCAAATAAATTGTTAGGTTGTGGAGCTAAAAGCTTCAGCTACTTGAAAACAAGGTGGAACAGAAGGTTGCTGAGATCCAGGGGCACCGGCGTCGGTAGCAGGACCGATGTCGGTCGTGAGCAGTGCTGAAGGCCACCGGCGACGGCAGGGAGTCGGCTGACGTTGGCAGAACCAGGCAAGCAGGGACCGGCGTCGGTCGCCTGTGTGTTCCAGAAGTGCTAGTTGCACGGACAGTTAGTTAAGTGAACGAAGAGTTTACATGTTAAGACCAGTTAGAGTCTTGGGCTGCGTGGATAATTGTCTAAATTAAGAGTCTAAGTTATTGTTTAAGTGAGGGATCTATTTATAGACCCATTGGCATGTATTGTATATGTATGAGATAGAGAGGAAGGCATGTATGCTCCTTCTATCATTGTAAGATCATTGAGTTGCAGGTTGTTGCAAGCTCATTGGAGATCTACATGTGAGTATGGTCTGTTGAATTGCAGGTTGCAGGTTCATGGGAGATCAACTTGAAGTGCTATAGAGTGCTTGGTGAACTGGCAGGGTTATTACTGACTAGTTGGAGAGGTGAACACCAATTCTGTTTGTGAGTTGGTTGTTGGGACCGTTTTTTGTGTAGGAGAGTGTTGTGTGAGAAGAATTACTATACACTTGAGGTGTGGCAAACCTCTGTAAGGTGAAAGAGTGTGGCGGCTCTTTGTTGTATTCTTTTCTGTAAAGTGTTAATACAAGATAGTGTATTGTCTCTCATATTCTGTGCTATTGGTGAATTCTAGCTATTTGTGTTTCTGGTTATTTCCGCATTTATAATTGCTTATATTTGGTAATCATACTGTGCTCTTTCTGAGGAGCAAGATCCAACAAGAGGAATCAGAACAGAGGTGTGTTTGTTCTTGGACTTCCCTGACAAGTGGTATCAGAGCTTTTGGTTGGGATACTAACAGATTGGATTAGATCTGGTTAGTGTGTTTTGATTACAGGTACTCATAGGGTTTCTGTTTGAGTGGGAGTTGAGCAATGATAGAAGACAGTAAGCTAAGGATGGAAAAGTTTAATGGCAAGAACTACCAATTGTGGAGGATGCAGATTGAGGATTATCTGTATCAAAAAGATTTGTACTTACCGTTGGGAGGGGTTACTTGCAAACCCTCAAATATGAAAGATGAAGAATGGGAGGTTCTTGATCGGAAGGCTCTGGGATCTATTAGATTGAGTCTTGCATCATCTATGATTTCCAGTTTATCACAGTGTAAGACAACGGTGGAGTTGATAGAATCTTTGGCAAATTTATATGAAAAACCCTCAGCTTCTAATAAGGTATTTCTTATGAAGCATTTATTTAA
This sequence comes from Torreya grandis, assembly GCA_037957365.1. NCBI lineage: Eukaryota > Viridiplantae > Streptophyta > Pinopsida > Cupressales > Taxaceae > Torreya > Torreya grandis. The sequence continues at coordinate 892,534 of JARHVA010003280.1, read as the reverse complement.
TTTGCAAATGTTGGAAGGTGGATCTGTTCATAGCCATCTTAGTGATTTCCATGGTTTAGTAAACCAGCTAAGTTCAGTCAATATTGTATTTGATGATGAAATTAGAGCTCTCTTAATTTTGTGTTCATTACCTGAAAGTTGGGAAGGTTTGGTAATGGCAGTTTCTAATACTGTGTCTCCTTCAAAAGTCTTAAAAGTGGATGATGTTGTGAGTGTAATCTTGAATGAAGAGATACACAGGAATAGCACAGGTGAATCATCAGGAAATGCTTTGAGTGTTGAAGGAAGAGGAAGGCAAAGAGAAAAGATAGAGCATGGGAGATCAAGGTCCAAGACAGGCAAGAGATCCAAGTCCAGGTATGGTAGAATAACCTACTGGAAGTGTGGAAAGCAAGGGCACTTAAAGAGAGATTGAAAATCAGGTACAGATCAGCATGAAAAACATGAAGAAGAAACAGACGTTGCAGATTATGCTGCATGAGATGCTCTGGTATGTTCTTTGGATAAAGTAGAATCTTGGGTTTTAGATTCTGGTGCCTCTTTTCATGCATCCCCACATAGGGAATTTTTTCATGAGTATGTCCAGGGAGATTTTGGAGAAATTTATGTAGGGGATGGTAAGCCTTGTCAGATTGTTGGCAAAGGGAAAGTGAAGCTGAAACTGCAGACAGGTAACACATGGGTGTTAAAGGAGGTCATGCACGTCCCATTTCTAGAGCAGAATTTAATTTTTGTTAGAAGTTTGGGTGATGAGGGTTGCACAGTAACTCTCACAGCGGACTCTTGGAAGGTTACCAAGGGTACACTTATTGTAGCTAGAGGTAAGAAAGTAGGTACGCTTTATCTATCTACTTGTACTACTGATTCTCTTTTTGGGTTTTCTACTTCAACTGTAGATTCAGAAATGTGGCTTGATAGGCTTGGTCACACAGATAAGAAAGAGATGCTTATTCTTGAGTCAAAGGATATGCTTTCGGATTTGGAAGGTATGGATCGTGGTTTCTGTATGCAGAAGAAGAAGGTAACGTTTCTTGAGGAACCCGATGTTAGTGACAAGAACAGAAAAGCCTTGGTTTTCAAGGAGAAGGTGACGGACAGAGTTCAGCACAAGATGCAGAAGAATTTTGAGCAGAGCAAGGGTGATTTGGACAAGGATTTGATCCAAAAAAAGCTCGCAGGGAAAAGTCAGGTCTCACAAGAAAAACACAGAGACCGACGTCGGCAGGAAAACTGGCATCGACGTCCAGACAGGGACCTACGTCAGCTATGTGCAGACCGACGTCGGTGACTCAGGGCAGATATTGACTAGCGTCGGCCAGGGAAATCGACGTCGGCAAGGTGGCAGTCGCAGGAAACTGACTTCGATCATCTGCAGACTGAGATGTGACCGGCATCGGTTATTGAGACAAATTTTAGGTGGACAGCAAGCTGTCATAGAGTCTCAAGCGCCCATATGGAGGACTGAAGGTGTAAGTAAGTTCTTAAATTCATCATTTCCCTTCTTTACACTACTTGTTGCTCACCTATGGCATAGGACCAAGAAGTTGTTGAAGAAGCAGAACAGGTAGATCCAGGAAACAGTGGGAGCTAGGCTTGGATGAGGATGTGATTCCTTGAAGGAGAACCAAACAGGTGTTTTGGGTAGAGTGGCCATCTGGAAGTAAGCACTGAGAGACGAATGGATGTTCAGGATAAAGAAGAGGGGAAATGGATACGTGAGATGGAAGATCAGGGTATATGGTCTTGAATTAGCTGCAGGGCAATGGAGGTTTGATCATTGTGTTTCACTTTACCAGGTTGGATAGTATTAGCTACACTATCCTATTTCTATATGATGTGCTTGTTGCAGGGTTACATATACAGGTATTGTTGAACTAAAGGTAAAGCTAGTTCAGGTGTTTGTCATGGAGAATCTGGGAGCAGCAAGATTCTTTGGCATGAGTGTGTTCTAGGGACATGGTAGGTCATATGTTGACTTTGTCTGAGGATGATTGTGTGAAACCGGTTAGCACACCGATGGTTGGACAGTTCTATGAACAGGTGTCTTGATTCACATAATGAGGTTGAGTGCATGGTATGTACTAAACCTAAGTTTTCCCAAGCAGTGGGAGTTGTCACAAGTTGGAGCCAATCCGGGAGAGAACCATTGGAGGGCAGTTCAGTGGATTCTTACAGGGACTAGTAGCGGGTGCACATGCTATGCAGGTTCAAGTTAATTTCTACATGGTTGTAGATGTGGATGTGGCAGGTGATTTGGATGACAGGTTTTGCACCATGGATTTTGTGGTGGTTGGTCTTCAAGGGTGATTTTGAAGATGGATACATAGCCAAGGGAACAAACTAGACAGAGTACAGGTACATGTACAGGTTGCAGTTGTTTATCTCCAAGTGGGAGATTGTTAGGTTGTGGAGCTAAAAGCTTCAGCTACTTGCAAACAAGGTGGAACAGAAGGTTACTGAGATCCAGGAGCACCGGCATCGGCAACAGGACCGACATCGATCGTGAGCAGTGCTGAAGGCCACCGGCGACGGCAGGGAGTCGGCCGACGTCGGCAGAACCAGGCAAGCAGGGACCGGCGTCGGTCGCCTGTGTGTTCCAGAAGTGCTAGTTGCATGGACAGTTAGTTAAGTGAATGAAGAGTTTGCATGTTAAGACCAGTTAGAGTCTTGGGTTGCGTGGATAATTGTCTAAATTAAGAGTCTAAGTTATTGTTTAAGTGAGGGATCTATTTATAGACCCATTGGCATGTATTGTATATGTATGAGATAGAGAGGAAGGCATGTATGCTCCTTCTATCATTGTAAGATCATTGAGTTGCAGGTTGTTGCAAGCTCATTGGAGATCTACATGTGAGTATGGTCTGTTAAATTGCAGGTTGCAGGTTCATGGGAGATCAACTTGAAGTGCTATAGAGTGCTTGGTGAACTGGCAGGGTTATTACTGACTAGTTGGAGAGGTGAACACCAATTCTGTTTGTGAGTTGGTTGTTGGGACCGTTTTTTGTGTAGGAGAGTGTTGTGTGAGAAGAATTACTATACACTTGAGGTGTGGCAAACCTCTGTAAGGTGAAAGAGTGTGGCGGCTCTTTGTTGTATTCTTTTCTGTAAAGTGTTAATACAAGATAGTGTATTGTCTCTCATATTCTGTGCTATTGGTGAATTCTAGCTATTTGTGTTTCTGGTTATTTCCGCATTTATAATTGCTTATATTTGGTAATCATATTGTGTTCTTTCTGAGGAGCAAGATCCAACAAGAGGAATCAGAACAGAGGTGTGTTTGTTCTTGGACTTCCCTGACATAAATACATATAACAAAACAAGTCACAGTTTCTATGAAACGCATAATATTCTATCCTAATATTCATTGCACTCTCAAAAATTATATTCATGCATACATGAAGTCCTACTAACTGTCACAAAATATACTATTCATAGTAATAACCACATGCATACATTTAATCAATCAAATATAGGTGTGAGTCTAGACATAACAATTACAATATGTACCATCTAGATATAACATATATTTATACTATAATACTCTATGATATCACATAATATCATAGTTATTTGTTTATGAACATAATAACATAATTACGAATAACTAGTCTTATAAATCTAAGAAAAACTGACCCATAATCATAAATAACAATCTAGCAAGTATAAAATTATACCACCTGAGTATACCCTATATTTAAACTACATACTACTATAACTTATAGGCACACATCATGATGCACTATTATATGCTAAATATGTCTAAACACTTGTATAGACTAACACTTTCATAATATTTACCACATACAAATATTCAATGTTGAATATATATAAATCAATAATCAATCATAATATTAATAAACAAATAGAGAACTCATAAACCCGATATAAACTTTCATTTAAACATCTCATCCCATTTTTAGGAGACTGTTTTAATATGATTATAGTTTCAGATGCCTAATAATTTTTATGTCTTAATTTAACCACCCTTGATGTAGGTATCTAAGAGTACTTGTACCCTATCATATATAAGTACTCAAATGATATGTAATTACTATACCACTTTTTATTTGTATTTTTTTATCAAGAACTCCCTATGATTATAACAATACTTAGAACTTCCCTATTCATGAGGTATATTCATGACCTCTAAAAGAAAAGAGATTTTATACTTTAATTCTCCTTTATGTTTAATGGAGTTAGATAAATATGTAATTGGTGTCCTACTCTTTCATATTCCAAGACTTATTTATAATAATTAATAGAAATATGGACACACATCACCATAAGCCAATACATACTATACGGACATTTACATCTATATAAATCAATCTACCCATAGCAAGTAATGTACACATGTTTTCATAATAATAAATATTGCATAAGAACTCTTATAGTCATTTATAATACTAACTGAGGATCTCAAATCACATAACTTATCCCAAGATAATGAAAATCTACGTTGAGCTATAAATATACTTTACCTAGGTTCTTTTATGACCTTTAGTATGTTATAACCACATATGAATGTCTATAGTCTTATTACAAAATTAATTTTATCTTATCCAGAAGTTTGTCCATATCTATATATACTCATGAATAAATCCATTCATATGGACACATATCCCAAGGTACATTTATAAGATGAATAAGAGTATCTTCATTTTCAATAGCATTCTTCCAATAAATATAGACACTCAAAAATTGTACTACACATTTTTTGATGTCAAAAATGCCTTGAACCCCTACCCGACCTAGAAGCTAGTTGACCATCTAGTTAACTCAACCCATTTATTAATTTACTAACTTAACCCTTTAATTCACCTTATTTTAACTTATTTTCACTTATTTTACATTAGACACTCAACCACTAATGGTCAGCCTAATCGTTGATGGTTACCCTAACCATCGATGATCAGGTCATCAAACCTGCTTTAAAGCCAATTATAGCTATGTACAAGATAATCATGGCACAATTTAGAAACTTACCTTATGCAATGCTAACAAGATTTAAAGCATCATAAATAACAACTTTATTCTCCTATTTAATTAAAAACTTTGTCCAGCTTGATTAGTAACTTCATCCTATAAAAAGAGAGAAGTAGGAAGTGAAAAAGATTGAGAAATCCATAAATCTGCATCCAAGTTATCAAATCTTCTTGCATGGGCATCTAGCATCCCTTCATCAAGCAAGCAACAAAAATAGATACTCAAACCTCTATCCAAATCACTTTTAAAGGCCAAAGTACCATCACTTTGACCAAATGGCTTCCACTATCTAGCAAGTTATAGGTAACTTAGTACTGGTTTCTTCATTTCATTTCATTTCAAAATACCCTGACTTGGTCAAACTCCTTTTCCAACATTTTGTTCCTAACTATACCCATACCAAAACCCTTACTTGACCATTTACCCAATCTATAATTTCCTTTTTGAACATTTTCAAAATACATAGGCAGCCATTGATGGTTAACCCAATCGACGGTCATCCAACCACTGACGGTCAGCTCAACCACCGATGGTTCACCCAACCATCGATGGTCATTGTGACAAAAAATAATAGCAATTTATTTTCACTCCCTTAACCCCAATTAAATTCTACTTTCTATGTTCTTGTCTGTTCATAGAGCCTCTCTAAAATTTTTGAACCTGACCCTAACTATCTTAATGTGAGTATTGGCTCGCTCTTACTATATTCAATCATTTTTTTTAACAAGCAATTTAAATTTCATCTAGTATTACATGCATTTACTTTCTTGTTATTGAATGCAACTTTATTTTCTTTTCATTTATATCAACTTGTTATAAATAGTGGATTGACAGCCTCCTAACAAACATACGCTTCTTGGATCTATCTCACGCTAGGTACTCCACTCAACCATCCATCTAACAACTTATTTTCTAGTGTCTTTCTTATCTATAGGTTATTCCTTTCAAGCCAAAAAAGAGTTTCCATCATCGTCTAGATCATGTGCACATTTTTACCAGGTATTCCTTTACACACCTCTTTAAGATAAATATTTTGGCATGCTCGATGGGACCTAGCATCCCTTTTTTTCCTTTATTCTATGCTCATCCAATGAAATCTAAATTTTTTTTGGTCTTAAAATAAACCTTTTGTATACCTTGATTTCTTGCTTATTTTAGTTCATCTAGTAATTTAAAAGTAAATTAATTAATCATAGCTTTCACTCTTGTTATCACACATGTTAGCCAAACCACATAACCAATTAACATATCAAAACAAACTTGAGACAAGACCTAACTAGGATTTCATCACCTAGCAATAAACATTACCCTTTGTCAATAATCATACTTGGAGGTCATTAGCAAGGGGAGAACCAAGTCATCTTTCTAGTTGAGTATAAACTCTGAAATTTAATATATTTTCGGTAAGCACCCACCACCCTTATCATTGTGGTGTGTGAAGTGATGGGATAGGCCCCAATATCAAGCCATGTACTAAATATCAATATGGATTTCTTTCTTGAGCACCAAACACAACCTGAAACTAACCTTAGATTTCCTCTTTAGTACCTGATCTACAAGCCAACTTTCTTCTTTACACTTTCTAAGGCATAAGCCAAAAGTGATTTAAAAAGAATCTTAGGTTCTTAAACACACTTTAGTATGTGTTTGATTGCCTTGAGTTCTTTTCTTTTACTTTCTTTGTGTTTGAGGAGTGAGTTTTCATCATTCCTCTCATGGTCTTTACTAGACAACAATTGAGGAATCAAACCAACCAAGAACCTACCTCCCACCATCTTGCCTCCATTACTTTGTATAATGGATACCCTAGCTATAGCCTTCCTTAGAGATCCTAGATTTCCTAGAATTTTAGAAGATAACCCTCTTGCCTTACCCAACTTTATCCATAATCAACCTAACCTTACCTACAACCAATCAAATTTCAACTTGAACCAACCTATAAATTATCAATTACCACTTGAGCTGGTTACAATGTTAATGGACTAGATGATCAGGTTAACATCATCTATCTATGGTATCCATGATCAATCAAACCTCACCTACAACTGATCAACAACTTATCAATAGCCATTTGGCCATCATCATACCCCACTAACAACTTATCAACATCTATCATATTTGTCACCTCAAACCTTGGGCCACCTACACCAACCATAATATCTATTACCCCAACCAAAATTATCAACCTCAACCTATCAACCAACCCATAAACCAACTTATCCACCCATAAATCCATCAACCTATCAACCCAACCAACCTATCAATCTATCAATCCAACCAAACCAATCAAACCAACCAACCTTACCAACCTTACCTAACTTATCAACCATATCAAATCTAATCAACACCTACCAACCAAACCCACCTAACCTATCAAACCTACCTAACCTATCAAACTCATCAAACCTATTAAACCAACAAACCTCATTAAACCAACTAGTTACCTCTCAAACTCAAGAGCCATTGGTGTACCCTCTTCATAGGAAATACACCCATTGGGGAAATTATATGCCTCAATCCTTGAAAAAATCTTAGAGGCTTTCATCATTAATCTTCCTCAAATAAAACCTATCAATAAAACTCTTCCAAAGCCAATTTGGTTTATAGAGAATGATTTTTTTACGTATCATCACATACATTGACATGACATAGACAAATGTCACTCTTTTAAGATTCTCAATCAAAACCTTATCGATCACAAAGAGGTTTCAAAGGATATTCTTCATGTTCCCCCTAACCTAGCCTTGAATATCTTCAATCAATCAATCATTGAACCTCTTCATTCACTCTTTTTTAAGGAAACCTATGACCAAAGCCCTCAATAGAACGTGGCCCATCTATTTGATTTTCTCCTTAGTAAACTTATAACTAATGAAACCTTTATCTAACCCTTAACCAACCCACTTGTTAACTACATGTAACCTTCACACCTTTTCTTTGAAATCAAGGAAACCAACCAATCTTTTCCACTGACCCATGTGGAACCAACCAACCTACCTCTTCTACTTACCAATTTTGTGTAACTTACCATTAACCCTACCTTACCAACCATCAACCCAACCTCATATATCATCAACTAAACAAAACCTACCATTAACCCAACCAAACTTACCATCAACCAAACCTTATCTGTAATCATCCACCCAACCTTACCTCACCAACCAACCCAAACAATCAAAACAATCGCTATACCAAATCAATCAACCACAATCAACACACATTTTGACTTAACCATAACTAATCTCTATTATAACACACACCAAGATCAACCTATTAAACCTAACAACCCTATTTAACCTACTTAAATCAAACCCAATAGCATTTTCCTAACCTTGATACAATAGAGGAAATCCCACCCGAACCACCACCCATAACTTCAATCGACTAACCACTAATAACTAACACCTAACAACCTCTTTTAGGAGGTGGATGAAGTCATATTCACCTCTCCTAAACCATCTTATTAAAAAAAAATCACATTGGGATCTTGTTTTTTCTACCTCAAAAACATCCATAGGAAGAGCAAACTGGGGTAACTTTTCCTCCATAAGGCTTTCACCATTTATTAACCTAACCCAAACGAACCCTTGGCATTTTTTGCCTTAATATATTAACTAAATTTATCAACCAACCAACCCTAGACTATTGGGGATTACCTTTCTCCTTCACCTGACCTTTGGAGAGTACCTTATCCATCAACCAAACCAAAAATCTAACTTTTTTTCACCTCTAATCAAGTGTTGAAAATTAACTGGGGGACTTTACCTCTATGTTCACATGTAACTAATATGGAGAAAATCAAAAGAGGCAAGTTTGATTTCAATTGGATTGGACCCTACATCATCACCCATAAGTATGGATCAGGATCTTATCATTTGTCTTCTCTCGAAAGAAAACCAGAATCGAAGCCTCTCAGTGCTTCGCATCTGCATCCTTTCTATTGTTAAAACAAGGATTGAACTCACCTTTGTGTCTAACTTAAGCCTATCCCTTGGTTTATGATATTTTCACCTTCACCTACCTATCCCTATTTCTCTTAGGGATAATTGATTACAACATAGGACCATCTGATTATCTATCATAGTTACAGCTCTACCCATGGCATGGCTCTCATGCATACTTTTCATCTTTAATCAGATGGAATCCCATGATCAGTTGACTTTCAAACCACTTTCCCTTATCTATCATTAACCTTTTGTGCTAAAATTTTTGCCTCCATAAAGATAGATCTCTAAAACTAAATAGACTTGTCTATGTCTAAAACTAGCATTCAAAATCAAATTGGGATATCAAAATATCACTTGGGTCCATATCTCTAGCATTGCAAACTACTCCCTTGAAGGATAGCTACCCAAGAACTAAATTTCTTAAAAATAGACTGCTCCCTTAAAGGATAGCTATAAAAATCCAACTTTAGACCACTCACTTGAAGGATGGCTAGGTTAAGTTTGTCAAAACAATCATTTGAGGATTTCTACATCGATCAACTTTACTAATCTATCAAATTAACAAATAACCTTATGTCCAAATCAAATCAAATAATCCGTAATCATATTTTATATATGGCATTCATAGACTTCTCACATTGATTAGTATACACATTATATTAAGGCATGGACTTGTCTTTTATGATTCTTTGGTCACCTATAGAAGGGGCAAGCTGACCCACATTAGGTTATTGTTATAGCACAAAATTTCACCCTTATGGGAGAGTTTTTTAGGCTCTCTCACTTCCAGCTATAAGCATGGGGACAACCTCAGGCTATGGGTATCTTATAGTGAGGTTAAACCTCTAGACTTTTTAATGAGGTTAGTTCCTCAAGTGCTTCACTTCAACTCTTGATTCCCACACTAAAATCTATTGTTGACCAAGGAAAAGGGAGAGAAAGATAACATAAAAAGTAAAATTGAGGTAAGGGAGATGATGCACCAAAATTATGGGTTGATCTACCCTACTCCACTCTTAGAACACTAATGAAATAAGAAATAATAGATTCAAGCCCCCAAATATCTATCATACATCAGAGTTTCATGAGGAGGTTCACCAAATGATTTAAGTTGAGGGAAACAAAGGGGTAGGTCTGGAGTAAGACACTAACTAGTCACAAAATCCACATACAAGCTTCAATTGAGAGATGTAGAACACTAAACATGACCTACATAACAAGATGAGCTAGTAACTAGGTGAGACTATAATTTGACAAGGGAGAAAACTCTACCACATGCACAAATCTGACATGTACACACTATACCAAAAAGATAGAGTCTAAAAAATAGTCTTTTATTCATATCAAGAGGTTACAAGCTTTATCTTGGAAAATTTTGGTTATGCCCAAAGGAGGGAGAAAAGATAATATAGAGAGAGATAACCCACCACCTTTTTGGCTTGAGAACCTCTATTTATATGGATGAGAAAGAAAGAGAAATCCCATAATTGCATGAGATCAAGGAAAAGAGAAGTTGTCGATGACTGTCGATTGTACTCAAGCTCCCTTTTGTATTAAAATCATGTAACTACCTTGATCATGAGATTTACCATCCATAATCACCACCCATATCCTTGAGCTCCTTATGCATTCAATTCTTATGTTTGGAACTGAATGAGTCATACTAGTGGTAGCTACATATCCCTACCAAGTTTGAGTGTTTTGATCTTTGCATTAAAGCTTGGCATGTTCTTTAGTTCAATTTGGACTATCCCAATTGATCTTTGCATATTCATTACTCCACCTAGATGCATATAATCCTTGTTTGACCACTTTACATGTTTTATAAGTGAGTTGTATGTACTTGTGCCACTTGTCCTTGACTGATTGGCCCTTTAGATTTATGCTTGGAGAGGACTTATCTTTTTGAGAAATTGAGAAGCACTTCTAAGACCAAATCAAGCTTTTGATGTCTCATTACTTATTTTAGGTTTCTGACTACTCACAACTTATGATCTAATTAAGTGGTTCTCCTTGGAGAACCTAAAATACACTACCTAGACCAAATCAAGCTTTCCAAGCCTTCTCACTTGCTTCAAGGTTTCGACTACTGATTACTTATAAGGTTTTTTAAGTAGTGTTCCTCTAGAAACCCAATGTCTGAATACTTTGCCATTTTTCTTCCAGAGTTATGTCCATTTTCTTCAAACTAGAAAACTTTTGGTATGTGGGCCAAAGTTGGCCAACATTTCTGGTGACTCATAGGGAAGCATGCCTGCTATGCTTGAAGAACTTAGACCATGTTGCTTTGTCAAACCCATCTATTAGGCATGGAGTCAAGTCACTTTTTCACTAAATTGGAACCCCCTTTGAAGCAATAAGGACAACTAAAACAAAATAAAACTATTCCCAAATCACTTAGGGAAGGGAAACACACAGCTAAAAAGGATGTGCATAGGGAACTTTGAGGAAAGCATGAAATCTATCCTAATATGTACAAGGTTATACTTTAAAATTACTCCCTCCTAGATCAAATGGGAAAGTATGAGTATCATTCACCTGTAATAAATCAAGATGAAAAATACCTTGCTTTGGAGGTACCAAAATTGGTGAACCATGGCAGCTTTATGTTCAAAGCTTTTAGTGTGCCCTATAATGGAGGAAATGGAACAAATATGTCCCCAATGTAGACATACTAGTTCATGTCCTCCAAACTTGGTTCACATTGGACTATAGGGGACTTTGCAATATTCTCATTTGATGTCTCAATTTTGTGCTCTAAATTAAGCATAACATGTAATGGCTCCTTTGAACTAGTGCTTGGTTTATTGTCTAGACTTAAGCAGAAAAGCTCCAAGTTGTCCCAAAAGGTAGTTTCCTCTTGGTCATCTAAGATAATGCCAAATACAACTCCATATTTGTTCATCTTGCTTTGAAGGGAGCCATATGATAGTTCATCAACCCATCCAAGGCCCAATGTGTCATATCTTTGTGGCTCTAGATCTGAACATTCTCTTTCATTCTTGAAGACATTAGTACTACCTTTAGTGGATAATTCATCTTGAGATCGGTTAGCTTCTTCAACCTAATTGGCAAGTTCATCCTTAGACTCTAGAAGAGGCATATGCTAGCTTAGAACCTCTACCTGATCCATGAATTTATGGTATAGCTACTACCATACTTCATCTTGATCCTCTTTGCTCTCATCTTCATCCTAAATACACTCCTTAAGTATGAAGGCGTCAATACTACCTTCAGGCTCTAATTCCTCAATGTCAAAGCCATGTTATAGCTGGTCCAAAATTGATTTCTCCTCCCTTTTTTAAAGTGGACTTCCTATCATTAGTTCTTCATCATAGGCACTTGTGTTATCTACTTTAAGCTCAAACTTGAATATAAGGTCCTCCTCTATTCCTTGAAAAATAGGCTCATCCTCTAAGAGGGAGATGGTGGGAGGGTGAAAATTTTCACCTCGCTTGTAGCTTGAGAGAGTGTCTTTCCAGCAAGGGACTTTGGGTGGACTTTTTGGTGGCTCTTGAGGAAGGGAGAAAGAGTCTCAAAACTCTTGTAGGGCAAGCTCATTGAGCTGAGCTAATCTCTTCTTTTTATATTCTTCAACCACTAACTCTTTTTTCTTGAACTAGCTCTTGGATCACCACAACTAACATCTCTTCCTTCTTCTCTTTAACTTGTTGAACTAATTTCTAGGATGGAAATGTGAAGGAAATAGCCACCTTTTCCACCTTTTTAATGGGTATAGGAGAGGGTGGCTTCACAAGAGAGGGCATGACATAGTCAGGGTCAAAGGTGTAGGAGAAGATCCATGGTGGGATGGTTTCACAGTCTTGAGTGGGAATGGTCATAGGGGGTTGATTTGAAACCTTTAGGAACTAAGATTGAGGCTCTTAGAGGGGAGAAGATGCATAAGATTGATTGAATTGAGTTTATTGATATTTATAAGATGTCAACACACTTTTTGAATTTTGGACCATGTTTCTCAACCACACCTTGTTCTCCCCCTCATAAACTATTGATTGTTCATCCTCACAAACTGGCCACTTGTTCTTGACCAACTAAAGAGAACTCCTTATATCTTATAGAACATGGATAGGATGATTGGAGAAAGCTCCAAACCCATACCAATCTCCCTTATCAACTTGTTATAATTTGATAATGCTTGCTTGAATCCTGGTAAGGATGTAGCAAGATAAACATAGTCTTGATAAGGAAAATTAATCTATTGATTTGAATGCATAGGAGGCTAATCTTGTTCATATTCAGGGGTGAGAAGAGGGTAAATACCATGATGGGGATGATAGGTTGTTTGAGGGCCACTTGGGGGAAACACATAAACATTATTAGCTTGATAAGTGTGATGCTGAGGTAGAAAATATGCATGTTGGTCAAAAGATGGTTGATTATACATACCAAATATGTTGATTAGGCACTTGGATTTCTTAAACCAACTGATAGATGCTTGGAGTCACCACTAATGTTTTAAAAATGCCTCCAAAGGCTGATATGTAAAAGGATAACACCAAAAATCCTTCCACTACTTTGGACCTTAGTCCCACTAGGCATGCCAAAACTGTTATAGCATAGAATTCCACCCCTATGGGAGAGTTTTTTAGGCTCTCCCACTTCTGGCTATAAGCATGGGGACAACCTCAAGTTGTGGGTATCCTGTAGTGAGGTTGAACCTCTAAGCTTTTTAATGAGGCTAGTTCCTCAGGTACTTCACTTCAGCGCTTGATTCCCACACTAAAATATATTGTTGATGAAGGAAAAGGGAGAGAAAGATAACTTAAAAAGTAAAAATGAGCTAAGGGAGGTGATGCACCAAAATTATGGGTTGATCTACCCTACTCGACTCTTTGAACACTAATGAAACAAGCAAAAAATAGATTCAAGCCCCTAAATATCTATCATACATCAATGTTTCATGAGGAGGTTCGCTAAATGATTTAAGCTAAGGGAAATGAAGGGGTAGGTCTAGAGTAAGACACTAACCAATCACAGTATCCATATATGGGCTTTAATTGAGAGATGTAGAACACTAAACACGACCTGCATAATAAGATGAGCTAGTAACTAGGTGAGACTATAATTTGACAAGGGAGAAAACTCTACCACATGTAAAAATATGACTGTACACACTATACCAAAACATTGGAGCCTAAAACTTAGTATTTTATTCATATTAAGAGGTTACAAGCTCTGTCTTGGCAAAATTTGGTAATGCCCAAGGGAGGGAGAAGAGAGAATACAGAGAGTGATCCCCCACCACCTTTTTGGCTTGAGCACCTCTATTTATATGGTTGAGAGAGAAAGATAAATCCCATAATTACATGAGAGCAATGAGAAGAGAAGTCATCGATGACTGTTGATTATACTCAAGCTCCCTTTTGCATTAAAATCATGCAACTACCTTGACCATGAGATGTACCATCCAAAATCACCACCCATCTCCTCAAGTTCCTTATGCATTCAAATATCCTATTTAGAACTAAATGAGCCATACCATTGGTAGCTACATATCCCTACCAAGTATGAGTGTTTTGATCTTTGAATTAAATCTTGGCATGTTCTTTATTGCAATTTGGACTATCCCAATCGGTCCTTGCATGTTTGTTGCTCCACCTAGACGTGTCTAATCATTGTTCGACCACTTTTCATGTTTTAAAAGTGAGTTGTATGTACTTTTTCCACTTGTCCTTGAATGATTAGCCCTTTTTATTTATGCTTGGAGAGGACTTGTCTTTTTGAGAACCCGAGAAGCACTTCTAAGACTAAATCAGGCTTTTGATGTCTCATTACTTATTTTAGGTTTTTGACTGCTCACAACTTATGAAGTAATTAAGTGGTGCTCCTTGGAGAACCCAAAATACACTACCTAGACCAAATCAAGAATTTCAAGCCCCACTACTTACTTTAGATTTATCATTAGTTGCAACTTATAAAGTGAAATAAGTAGTGCACCCCCAGAAACCTGAAATACACTACCTAGACCAAATCAGGGTTTCCAAGCCTTCTCACTTGCTTCAAGGTTTTTAATGTTGATTACTTATAAGTTTTTTTTAGTAGTGTTCCTTTGGAAACCCAAATTTTGAATACTTTTCCATTTTTCCTCTTGATTTATGTCCATTTTCTTCAAACTAGAAAAATTTTGGTATGTGGGCCAAAAATGGCCAACAGTTACCATATTACTTATTTCCCATTCAACCATCTACCTATCAACTACCTTCCCTTCATACCCTCTCTATAAATCAAGGGACTATAAGCTTACTTGGCACAAAGTGATCACGATACCTTCTTTTTTTATCAAAGCATGCTCATGCAAAGCATTCAAAAGGCTTATTTTCATTAACTTGCATCCAACTTCAATTTTATTAGGCCTTTGTCAATAAACGCTTCATCCCTTTTTCTTACCTTCCATTCATTAGTTCATGTGAACATATGTCTCATGATTCTTATCCCTTTCCCACATTTAGTTTGTTATCTACACTTACTTTATGTGTCTTCATTATATCTCAATATCATATATCATATCCAAATAGTCAACATCATTTTCATCCCAACATAAACCATATTAATCCATATCATATCCAAACATTAATCTAAAACACTAATCCATATACATCACAACATTATGAACCATACCCTATCTATGCACCCAAACATCAATCACATCATCACTCATATCATAAACCAAGTCATCCAAAACCACAATCCAAATCATCACATCCATGATCATGACCATGAACAAACACATCATCCACAATATAATCACCAAAAACTATCAATATATTAAATTCAACATCACAAGCACACTTTCATTCCCTCATCTCATCATCACATAAATTATCTATAATCTTCAACATCATATGTATCAAAACACACAATAAACCATCTTATCCATTAACATTCCTAAACTACAAATCCACATATCACCTTATCACGTATGGGGCATGAGCATCCTACCATTTCCTCATATCAAAACATACACCATGCACATTCATAAACATAAAAACTAATGAACCATAAATAAACCACATTCATAACCATAATCACATATCCATAACCCTATCTACAATCCACATCATATCAACAAATAGCATAAACCATATCATCTACTATTTACCATATACAACATAAACATTATCCATTAGTCACATCATATCCACCAAATAAAGACCATGTCACAAATATAAACTTTGTAATCATTTTATTTAACATGATGATATATACATCATCTATGCCATCATCTATCACATATCCATAATAATTTCATAAACAACATCATTCTATGACAATAATCAAAACCATCCATGATCATATATATCATATCCATCCACTAAACAAAGCATACATATCTATGAACAAAATTACCCATAACCTAATCCAATTATCTATGACATATCCATAATGATGTCGTAAACAAAATCATTACATGACCATCATCACAACTCATCCATAATCATGTACATCAAATGCCAAAAACATGAACATCAATAAACATCATCGCATGCCTACACTAAGCAATAAACCATCAATCCACATATCATCTCATAAACATAATCATCATCATGAACATAATCATCACCATAATCGTCATATAAATCATAATAATAGAACTACATGTCAATGAGTATACATCATGTCCATCTAATATAAAATACATGTCATAATGTGTACATCTCTCTCTCATATATACATCTCACATCATCATCACACAGGCTAGTATCAAAATCAAAAATAGATATATCTTATAATTTCACATATCAAGCCCCTAGGTCACCACTACCACCTACACCTGCACTACCATCTGGTGGTGGTCCCCCTAATCTCCCTGCCTAACCCATTGTAGAGGCCCACTATCCTAAAGTAGCTATAGATGGACCACCTACTAAGTTGGCCTTGTACTCTCCATACCTCATCTCTAATAGAAATTGTGCTAGTACTATCACCTCATAGTATCTCAATTCCTCAATGGTGGATAAGTACCATGTCATGTGAATCATATCTAGTCCTCTTATACGTGCCCCTACTAGTGGTGCTACTATTCCTACCCTTTGCCTTAGTGAATCTCTCTCTTGAGTCACTAACCTAAGAGAGATCCTCACCTATTCTTGATCTCTAGTGAAGGTGGCCACCTGACCTTGTAAGGTGACAATATAACCCTGTAAAGAGGGCATCTATCCCTGTAAGCTAATAATCTAGGCCTGTGTCACTGCCAGTGTTGTCACCTATCCATCCTATGTTGGTGCTCTAGCAAGATCCACATGCATGGGCTACCGACCCCCATCACCCCATCTAAAATCAATCATTGTATATCAGGCTTAGTACTATGCTACATAGCCATCTGCAATACCTGCATCATCAATAGAAGCTCTTGCTAATAGCTCCTCCTAATCTAACATGATGTCCTATGGCTGTGGCTCTAGGAGTAAGAACTCTACATCCTCCCTCTTATATCTCAAAAAATCTAGTGAAATCCCCTACATGAGGCCAAACTACCTCTGAACTTGGTCAAATGAGATAAGCTTAGTCTCACCATCCTATCTCCCATATATCTAGCACTAGCTCTATAGTGATAGTGTGTGATAGTTATACCCTTCCCAC